>CM077080.1:6822606-7283391 GCA_039513925.1 Platanthera zijinensis | reverse complement strand
AAAAAAATACGGATAAGTGCTTGGAGCTACAATGAAAGCGCTCGGCTTGGAAAGTTATTGAGCTCGCGGAACCTGGATGAGAGCATTCCGGCTGGAAAATTCTCTAAATCTGCGGAGTTTCTGGTGGGACGCTCTCGTTGATGCGGAGCCTTGATGGGAGCGCTCTCGCGAAGGCAGTTGAGAGACTTGAGTGTGCTGAAACCTTAGCGCAAGAAGAAGAGCAAAGTGAATTCCTAAACGGAGAATCGGCCGAAGTCAACACTCTCACTTTTGCCTCTAGAGTTTCTTGCCTTCAAATGAAGGCATGTTGACTTATTTATAGTTTTCTAGAGGGTCATGGTGGTAATTACGCTGATGAGTGTTTGTGCTGGCGAATGACGTCGTCTATTTATTTAAACACCGGATCACCATTTTTGCCGAAATGACGGGAATGCCCCTAGGCAGTTCGGGCGGGCGGGCAAGGTGCCCGGAGGCGGCCGCCAGCGCAGCGCCGTTGGTAACCGCGCGGGGTGCGGTCGCGGCGGCCTCGCGCAGTGCTACTATGTAGTGCACGGTTGCGCGGCCGCGGCCTTGCGCAGCCCCGCAGCCTTGTGTCACCGCGCACGCTGGCCGTGCATGTGTAAGCGGAGCACTTCTCCGTACGCACTATCCGACGCTCTGGCGGGGGTGTGTGCGCTTTTGTCAATCTCTGGTTTTTGGGCCTTGTGGGTGAGCGCGACTTTTGGCGCGCGACTCATCTTGCTGGGTTTGCTTGCCCTTGTGTCTTTGGCCAAAACCTTTTCGGTTCGACTTGGAAAATTCAAGGGGAAACCCATCAAATGCCCCAAATTTTTGTGGGTCGTGACTCGCAAAGCCTCGAGCCTGAAAATTTTTTAGCACCGATCACTTGCTTTGAGAGTCATGGATTAGAATTGCCTCAGTATGCACACGTCACAAGTTATTTTTGTTTGCGGCGTGAAATGTTCCCTTGATTAGGCTTGGTGTGGGCGTAGAACCGCCGTGTCTGTTTTGTGGGCAGAAGGTTTCATGGGGAATGCCTGGGCGGCGATTCTTATGGACTGCTCACACATTGCCTTGCTTGTTGCGCGGCACATGTGGCGCGTCATGAAAACGTTCTCAATTTTATACTTTACGTGCGGCGTTGTTGTGGCAAGTCACTTTACGCATTTGCTTTTTATGAATGTTGAGTATGATGTTGCGTGCTAACTTGCGTTGTTGCCGCATCGTGTTTGCACTGGTGACAGATCCTTGGACGTGACGCAGAGGAATGTGCCTGCCCCCCTTGCCTCGACGTCGCGGATGGCATGCAGGCTTGTCGCCTTTAGAAGACGTGGGAGGCCATGATGTCTGTTTCGATGTTGCAGCTTAGAATTATTCGACGTCCATTTACTATCAGGAGCTGGGACGGAGCTTTCGAGGGCGGAGGCTATCGATGGTATATGCCACGGGATGTGGAAATGATGCAGCTTTCACATTTGCATAACATAAGAGCCCTGGGGCCTTGGAGTGGGGCGAGGCCGGATAGCTGATCGGACTCTGAGATGATGGCTACGAAGATAGGCTCATTGTGGTTGCGTGTTGTTGAACTCAAGCCTTGTATTGGCTGGGTCTTTGTGTGTACAAAATCATAGCCGGGGCGTTCCGTTCCCGAGCAGATGATGCCTTGAACAATGGTGTTGGCGACGGGGAAACATTTGATTACATCTGTGTCGTACACACGCTTGGTATGGTTGGTTTATGTATCGTCTTTGTCACTTCCTCTGCTCGGTCACCTGAATTTTTGCGTGACGTGTTTGAGTTTGCGACTTCCCTAGGGCATCGTCCTTGCGTGATGAAGATCTCGTCGTTGTCATTAGGCAGAGGATCTTAGCAGTTGCTGAACCGTTCCCTGATGTTCCTTTGCTGTGGCGACTTGGTACCGTGACATGCGATGCAGCTACCCGGATCATCTGGTGCTCTTATATTCTCTGTTCGCAGGGCGTCATTGCGGGCGACTGTTGCCGAGTGTTACGGCAAGAGCTTGTTGCCTAAGTGTGATGGGGAGGACACTTACGCCCCTTGTCTGAGGGGGCAGATGGACTCAGAGATCTGCTTGTTTCGGAAGGCGACGACGAACCCTAGCTCGTGTGCGCTTGAGTGCCCGGGATTTTGTGAAGATACTTTGCTCCCTTTTTCCTAGGGAGGACCGGAGTCCGTCCGTGTGGTAGCAGTGAGGAACCTTTGTTTGGTCCCTCTTTAGGAGGATCTGAGTCCGTCCCAATAGAGGTTGAGTAGCTGAAGAAAGAGAAGGCTCAGTTGATCGTGCAGTTGTAGGATGTCGAGGTTATGCGAGTGTCTGCGGTGGCTGAGTACAGCGAGTCTCACAACTTTGAGATGGAACGATCTCGTATCGCAAAGGAGGTCTGCTCTGGGATGATGGCGATTGGGATTGTTCTGCTTGAGTGTGATGTCGCATACCGCTTGGGCTTTGGCAAGGGCTTTCGAGCTGCTCAGAGATTACCGGAGCGATGTGATCAGGGCGCTCCTGTAATCTGGGCGCGGAGGATGTTGCAGATGACGATGCTAATGTCGACGTTGAAGGACGATCCCATTATGTCATTTTCTTGTTTGTTTGTTTCGCCTTTGCTTTATCTTGCGGGTGCGTCTTTGCACTATCACATGATGATGTAGTTTGTGGGGTAGCTTTTGTTTGAAAGGAAACCCCCTTTTTGGATCTCCCGTGTTATGGTTGTGCTTTGGTGTGTGTACACTTTTGGCAGAGTAGAGCTTAGCTTGAATGTCGGCATTTTGAACAGGTTACTAGCGGGAGATCATCCGCTTCCATTTTGGGAGGACCGAAGTCCGTCAGAATGGAGGTGGTGAAGAACCTTTGTTTGTTCACGTCTTACGAGAACCTGGGTCCGTCCGGGTGGAGGTGGTGAAGAACTTTGGTTCGTTCGCTGCTCAGGAGAACCGGGGTTCGTCCAAGTGGAGGTGGCGAATAACTTTTGTTCGTTCGCGTCTCAGGAGGACCGGGGTCCGTCCGGGTGGTGATGACAAAGAACCTTTGTTCGTTCACGGCTCAGAAGAACCGGGGTTCATCCAAGTGGAGGTGGTGAAGAACCTGTGTTTATTCGCGTCTCAGGAGAACAAAAGTTCGTTCAAGTGGAGGTGACGAAGAACCTTTGTTCGTTCGCAACTCAAAAGGATCGGGGTTGTCGTCCGAGTGGAGGTAGCGAAGAACCTTTGTTCGTCTGTGCCTTAGGAGAACCGGAGTTCATCCAAGTGGAGGTTACAAAAAATCTTTGTTCGTTTGCGCCTCAGGAGGACCGGGTTCCGTCCGGATAGAGGTGGAAAAAAACCTTTATTCGTTCGCGTCTCAGGAGAATCTGGATTCGTCCAAGTGAAGATGAAGATAAATCTTTGTCCATCTTGCCTAGGATATATAGAGAGACCTTTGTTGTCTCGCCTAATGTTTAGAAGGGATTTTGCCGATTTTGTCTGAGGTGCAGAAAGGCTTTCGCCGATCTCGCTTGGGAGGTCCAGAAAGGCTTCGTCAATCTCGTCTGGGAGGTGCAGAAAGTCTTTCGTCAATCTCGTCTGGGAGGTGCAGAAAGGCTTTCGACAATCTCTCCTTGCAATGACTTGGCTGCGGTGGAAGGGAAAGCATACACTGCATTGATGAAAAGAAAGAAACATGTGTTTTGCATGTCTAGTGACTAGACTCTCACAACGCCTAACAGATGTTTCTAATGTTCTCCTTTGTGCGTGTTCAAATTAGTTGAGCTTCTCGCATCTTCTCTACAATTGGTGTTACTCCCGTCTTATCCATGATACACGCATTCCCAATTTTATCGAATCTCGTGTGTCCACACATCCACCTAAACATTCTCATCCCTGCAACTCCCTTTTTTTTGCTCATGTACACAGTTCACTGGCCAACACTCAGAATCATAAAACATCACTAGTCTAATTGCAGTATGAAAAAACTTGCCCTTGAGTTTTAATGGTACTTTATTATCACATAAAATCCCTGACGCGCCTCTCCACTTCAACCAACTCGCTTGGATTCTGTGTCACATCTTTATCAATACATCTGTCTTTTTGAACTATCGTTCCAGATATTTAAAACTCACTACGGAAAATAGTTTGGTCGCTCAACTTAATAACGAAGTCATCCGTCCTTGCACCGCTAAATTTAAACTTCATATGCTCCGTCTTTGCTCTGCTCAATCTAAAATCCTTCTTTTTCTAAAATATGTGAAGATATATATTTCTAAAATATGTGAAGATATATAAAAATATATATCATCAAGTACTTTATAGCCCTAAACATAAAAAAATATGCATGCATGGCTGTAAACAGCTCTCATTTTAAGTGATGCTACGAAGTACAGTCATTCTCCATAAGTGGAGAAGACTTTTTTAACAATAAAAAAAAGAACAAACAACCACTCACATAATTATCATCAAAATGGGCTCTGAAGGTGTAGATGTGGAAAATTATGTCACAACTCTCTCTAAGCTTCAACCAGCATTTTAAATACGATTGTACAAGCGCGTCGTGTAGGTGTCGGTGTGTAGGGCACTGCATCATTCTTCTGCGTGCTCAAATAGTAGGGACCTTAGTTATTAGAGACGCGCACCAAACCGTGAATATTTATCGAGGCCTATATATACAATCAAGGCCTGTATAAACAGACCAAATTTTATTATTCACAAATTATGTTTGACTATTCACAGACCAAGTTTAACTAACTGCACTCCTAAATTTTATTTTGAACTCGCAGCTGGCCTACTCATCCAGTTGCAAAATAGATTATAGTTTCAAGATTAAAGGCAGAGCCACCAATTCAAGAAATAAGAAATAATGAAATATTTTAATATTCTATGTATTACTTATTATATTTAGATAGTTTTTTTTTGTGGACCCCATTTATAAATTCCTACCAGTGTATTCAAACAATCATATACCTATAATAATTTTGTTAACGTCACACTCAAATATAATATTCCTCGGATATACAATATATTTGAGAGAAAGAGTCATTCGTGTTTATGTTTTCTCCACAAAATAAAATAAAATAAAATAAAAATCTAAAAATTACATCACAATTTGGCGTGTTTAATACATATATATAAAAGAAAATAAGTAAATAACCAGTGTTTCATTTCATATACATGGCACGAATTTAAAAGAAAATGATATTAATTTAATCGTGGGTTAAATATACTTTCAAAGCTCACCCGGCACAGCCATAACACAACAAAACAATATCCACCCTTCATCTCCCGTCCAAGGAAGTGAACGACTCGGCGAACTCCGGCCGCCTCGTCGGAATACTTGTATATGTGCTGTCAATTCCGGCGAGAAACGAGGACGTCCCCCCGCCCACGCGATCGTCGAAAGCCTGCCACCTCTTGAGCGCCTGTGGCAATGACGTGCCGAGGTCGATCCCGTAGCTCTCCTCCGTGTCGGGATCCGACGGCTTCCAGAGCTCGGTGAGGGTGGAGAGGACGTTCACCGCATGGCCCATGTCCGGCCGCTGGCCGGGATCCCGGTTGCAGCAGTGTCCAGCGAGGTCGGCCACGGCGGTGATGCCAGCGAGGGACTCCTCGTCGCCGGCATCAATTGCGGAGGGGTCGACGACGTTCTTGAGGAAGCTGGCATCTTTGTTGGCGATCTGCATGCGGCGGAACCATGTGACGAGATGCACGCTTTCCTCCGGCAGGCTCTCGTCCAGTGCCTTTCTTCCGGTGATCATCTCCATTAGTATGACGCCGAAGCTGAAGACGTCTGCTTTGGTGGTCACCCGCCCAATCGCTGCCGCATAAATTCAACTTCAGTACTACTCCGATCAAGGGCGATGTTATAAGCAGTTCTATAACAGTTAAACGCAGTTCATTCATATTCACAGTCCAATGAATTTAAGTGTTCTTAAGACTGCAAATAGTTTTGTGTTTTAGGGCTACAAATAGCCATCGTAGGATTGCTAATATCATCTTTTTTTTTATATTCTACTTGACTCATGGTGGTTCATAGTGACTATTGTTACTAATTTGATCGTATATGGGGTTTATCATTTTTGCTTTGGAGAGTTTCTAGAAAATACAGTCGTTATAGAATGTTTGAAATGACAATGGCTATGGCCGTCACTAAGAAAAAAATAGTTTTTGAACATAAAAAATGGATGAAACTCCTTAGCTGCCGTCGGGAGGTCGCGAATGACGATGTATTTTATCCCTCGTGGGTATAAGATTTGGTGTTAATAGCCTCTTATAAAGGAGGTCATGGGTTCTATCCTCGGCCTCAAAAACCTTCCCGGGACTAACCTTCCCGGGACTTCTTGTATAGCCCCTGGAAATTTGATTGGGGTGTTTGATCTTCGACGGCAGTCGGTCTGGTGGGGCTGTTGCCCTGAGACTCTATTAAAGTCCCCTCGGGCTTGTCCCCACCATTCAACAGACTAGTAGCACGCTAACAAAATATTAAATAGTTGAAAACCTTAAGCCTCCAAATACACAGTCCCCTTTAAAAGCACTCGACCCAACAGCTGGAAGATGGAAGGAGGAAAGCCGCAGACGATGCCCGGAGCCGCTGGAAGATGGAAGGAGGAAAGCCGCCGGTTGCGAGATTTCTTCTCCCATTTCGACTCCATCTAGGGGGTACGACTTGAGTTTTGCTCCCATTTTGCCGCGCCATCTAGAAGGAGGACGGCCGCCGGCCGGCTAACAAATTCTCCTATCATTTTTCCGTAAGGAGGAATGACCCCAATTCTGTAGACGTTGACTGGAAGGAGGAAGGACAGAAGATTCCAGGTAATCCTGGGGGGGGTCCACTGATTCAGCTCCTAGTTTTTTTTTTGTTAGATTTTCTTAGTAAAGGGTTTAGAATTGTAGAGAAGTATACAAACAGCAAAGGAAAATCAGTAAAATCTTGTATACCCTTATTCAGTATCAAAATACAATGTATGAGTACATATATATATAGGAAGTGGAAGGAGAGAAGAATCTCATTTACAAAGTATGAGACTAATACATAGAGAGAAGGAGAAAACGAAATGGGTCATTATGTGGGTCATTACATAGTCTTTTCTAACACTCCCCCAAAGCTGGAGCGTACAAGTCATAGGCACCCAGCTTGGACAAGAACTTGTGAAATAGAGAACTAGGTAGGGCCTTAGTGAGAAGATCAATAACTTGATCAGTAGCCGGAACATGTCTCAATTTCAGCTTCTTCATTTGAACTTTCTCCCGAATGAAGTGACAATCAACTTCAATGTGTTTCATTTTTTTGTGGAAGACTGGATTCTTAGCTATGTGTATAGCAGCTTGACTGTCACAGAGTAAGGTAGCTGGTGAGAGGAGTTTTACTCCCATATCCTTTAGGAGACTTTCAAGCCATGTAAGCTCGGATACAACAGACGCCATTGAACGGTATTCGGCTTCAACTGAAGATCGAGACACCATAGCTTGTTTCTAACTGCGCCAGGTAACAAGGTGACATCCGAAGTAGGTACAAAATCCGCTGTTAGAGCGCCGATCATCCAGGGAACAAGCATAATCTGCATCTGAATACGCAATCAATTTTGGAGTAGAGGAAGAAGTTTTGTATACCATCCCTTGACCAGGGACTGTTTTTAGATATCTCAAGATATTTTCGACGGCTTGTAGATGAGACATCTAAGAATAATGCATAAACCGGCTAACAATCCCAACAGCAAAGGATATGTCTAGTCTTGTGACTGTTAGATAAATTAATTTTTCAACGAGACGTCAATAGTTTTCTGGCTTTGGAAGAAGTAGATCAGTATCTGAGGCATGCGCACACAGCTTATGATTGACATCCATAGGAGTATTTGTCGGCTTGCATCCAGAGTAGCCGGCGTCCTGAAGAAGGTCGAGACAGTACTTTCTTTAAGATAGGACAAGGTCATCAGGACGTCTTGCGATCTCAAGACCAAGAAAGTATCAGATGTTCCTCAGATCTTTTGTTTGAAAGACAGAGCTAAGATGTTGTTTGATCATTTTTATGCCTTTTGAGTCATCACCTGCGATTAAGATATCATCGACATACACTAAAATGAGAACAGTGCATGTTTTGTGATGTCGAGTAAACAGAGAAAAATCAGCCGAGCTCCGAGTGAAACCAACTTCTCACACAGACATGCTGAACTTGTCGAACCATGCCCGAGGAGATTGTTTAAGACCATAAATCGACTTCTTGAGGTGACAAACACGTGACTCCCCTTGGTCTCAAACCCCGAAGGTTGTTGCATGTAGACTTTTTCCTGTAGATCGTCATTTAGAAAAGCATTCTCGATATCCAGTTGATGTAAGGGTCATTGGCGATGCATGACAACTGAGAGAAGGACACGAATCATGTTGAGCTTGGCTACTGGAGAGATTGTTTCCTCATAATCTAGACCTTGTTGTTGAGTAAATGCATGAGCCACCAGACGGGTCTTGAGACGGTCAATTGTCCAATCAGGAGCATGCTTGATGACAAATACCCATTTACAACCAACAGTAGTCTGCTCAGGAGGGAGAGAAACCAGATCCCATATCTGATTAGCCCGGAGGGCCGTAATTTCTTCATCCATGGTTGTCCGCTAGCCTGAATGTTGGAGAGCATCCTGCACTGAGTTAGGGACAAAAATAGAGGATAAGGAAGTAGCAAAGGGTTTACAATGCAGGTCTGATTTAAATATAGGTTTACAATGAAATATTCCTAGTTTTTTTTTGTTAGATTTTCTTAGTAAAGGGTTTAGAATTGTAGAGAAGTATACGATCAGCAAAGGAAAATATGTAAAATCTTGTATACCCTTATTCAGTATTTAAATACAATGTATGAGTACATATATATAGGAAGAGGAAGGAGAGAAGAATCTCATTTACAAGGTGTGGGACTAATATAGAGAGGAGAAAACTAAATGGGTCATTATGTGGGTCATTACATAGTCTTTTCTAACACTCCCCCACAAGCTGGAGCGTACGAGTCGTAGGCACCCAGCTTGGACAAGAACTTGTAAAATAGAGCACTAGGAAGGGCCTTAGTAAGAAGATCAGTAACTTGGTCAGTAGCCAGAACATGTCTCAATTCCAACTTCTTCATTTGAACTTTCTCCCGAATGAAGTGACAATCAACTTCAATGTGTTTCGTTCTTTTGTGGAAGACTGAATTCTTAGCTATGTGTATAGCAGTTTGACTGTCACAGAGTAAGGTAACTGGTGAGAGGAGTTTTACTCCTATATCCTTTAGGAGACTTTCAAGCCATGTAACCTCGGATACAACAGACACCATCGAACGGTATTCAGCTTCAACTGAAGATCGAGCAACCATAGCTTGTTTTTAACTGCGTCAGGTAACAAGGTGACCTTCAAAGTAAGTACAAAATCCGTTGGTAGAGCGCCCATCATCCAGGGAACCAACATAATCTGCATCTGAATACGCAACCAATTTTGGAGTAGAGGAAGAAGTTTGGTATACCAGCCCTTGACCAGGGGCTGTTTTTAGATATCTCAAGATGTGTTCGACGACCTGAGATGAGACATCTGAGAAGAATGCATAAACCGGCTAAAAACCCCAACAACAAAGGATATGTCTGATCTTGTGACTGTTAGATAAATTAATTTTCCAACAAGACGTCGATAGTATTCTGGCTTTGGAAGCAGTATATCAGTATCTGAGGCATGTGCACACAGTTTATGATTGACATCCATAGAAGTATTTTTCGGCTTGCATCCAGAGTAGTCGGCGTCCTGAAGAAGGTCGAGACAGTACTTTCTTTGAGAAAGGACAAGGTCATCAGGACGTCTTGCGATCTCAAGACCGAGAAAGTATCGGAGGTTCCTCAAATCTTTTGTTTGAAAGACAGAGCTCAGATGTTGTTTGATCATTTTTATGGCTTTTGAGTCATCACCTGTAATTAAGTTGTCATCGACATACACTAAAATGAGAACAGTGCGTGTTTTGTGATGTCGAGTAAAAAGAGAGAAATCAGCCGAGCTCTGAGTGAAACCAACTTCTCACACAGCCATGCTGAACTTGTCGAACCATGCTCGAGGAGATTGTTTAAGACCATAAATCGACTTCTTGAGGTGACAAACACGTGACTCCCCTTGGTCTCAAACCTCGAAGGTTGTTGAATGTAGACTTTTTCCTGTAGATCGTCATTTAGAAAAACATTCTTGATATCCAGTTGATATAAGGGTCATTGGCGATGCATGACAACTGAGAGAAGAACACGAATCATGTTGAGTTTGGCTACTGGAGAGAATGTTTCCTCATAATCTAGACCTTGTTGTTGAGTTTATACACGAGTCACCAGACGGGCCTTGAGACAGTCAATTGTCCAATCAGGAGCATGCTTGATGACAAATACCCATTATCAACCAACAGTAGTCAGCCCAGAAGGGAGAGAAACCAGATCTCATGTCTGATTAGTCCAGAGGGCCGTAATATATTCGTCCATGGTTGTCCGCTAACCTGGATATTGGAGAGCCTCTTGCACTGAGTTAGGGACAAAAATAGAGGATAAGGAAGTAACAAAGGGTTTACAATGCAGGTCTGATTTAAATATAGGTTTACAGTGAAATATTCTTAGTTTTTTTTGTTAGATTTTCTTAGTAAAGGGTTTAGAATTGTAGAGAAGTATACAATCACCAAAAAAAAAACAGTAAAATCTTGTATACCCTTGTTCAGTATCTAAATACAATGTATGAGTACATATATATGGAAAGAGGAAGGAGAGAAGAATCTCATTTACAAGGTGTGAGACTAATACATAGAGAGGAGAAAACTAAATGGGTCATTATGTGGGCCATTACATAGTTTTTTCTAACACTCCCCCGCAAGCTGGAGCGTACAAGTCGTAGGAACCTAACTTGGACAAGAACTTTCTAAAATAGAGCACTAGGTAGGGCCTTAGTTAGAAGATCAGCAACTTGGTCAGTAACCGGAACATGTCTCAATTCCAGCTTCTTCATTTGAACTTTCTCTCGAATAAAGTGACAATCAACTTCAATGTATTTCATTTTTTTGTGGAAGACTGGATTCTTAGCTATGTGTATAGCAGCTTGACTGTCACAGAGTAAGGTAGCTAGTGAGCAGTGGCGGATCTAGAAAATTAATAAGGGGGTGCACAAATTGATAATGGGGGTGCACAAAATTTTTTTTGAATTTGTCATTGTGTTTTAAAAATTTTAATATGAAGGGTTAGACATCAACTTACTTCAAAAAAAATTTGAACGTTTCAATCTTATCGGAGCTGTATCTTCCTCATCTGACCACCGTTTTTGACGTATAAGCAGTCAAAATCCACTGCCTCGACGAGAGGAATTCGAATACACTAACCGTTTTGAAAAATAATGGGGTGCCAGTGTCCCTCGGGCCCCCTCTGGATCCGCCCCTGCTAGTGAGAGGAGTTTCACTCCCATATCCTTCAGGAGACTTTCAAGCCATGTAAGCTCGGATACAACAGACATCATCGAACGGTATTCAGCTTCAACTGAAGATCGAGCAACCATAGCTTGTTTCTAACTGCGCTAGGTAACAAGGTGACCTCCGAAGTAGGTACAAAATCCGCTGGTAGAGCGTCGATCATCCAGGGAACCAGCATAATCCGCATCTCAATACGCAACCAATTTTGGAGTAGAGGAAGAAGTTTTGTATACCAGCCCTTGACCAGGGCTATTTTTAGATATCTCAAGATGTGTTCGACGGCCTGTAGATGAGACATCTGAGAAGAATGCATAAACCGGATAACAACCCCAACAGCAAAGGATATGTCTGGTCTTGTGACTCTTAGATAAATTAATTTTCCAACGAGACGTTGATAGTATTCTGACTTTGAAAGAAGTAGATCAATATCTGAGATCTGTGCACACAGCTTATGATTAATATCCATAGGAGTATTTGTCGGCTTGCATCCAGAGTAGTCGGCGTCCTGAAGAAGGTCAAGACAGTACTTTCTTTGAGATAGGACAAGGTCATCAGGACGTCTTGCGATCTCAAGACCGAGAAAGTATCGGAGGTTCCTCAGATCTTTTGTTTGAAAGACAGAGCTCAGATACTGTTTGATCATATTTATGCCTTTTGAGTCATCATATGTGATTAAGATGCCATCGACATACACTAAAATGAGAACAGTGCATGTTTTGTGATGTCGAGTAAACAGAGAGAAATCAGCCGAGCTCCGAGTGAAACCAACTTCTCACACAGCCATGCTGAACTTATTGAACAATGCTCGAGGAGATTCTTTAAGACCATAAATCGACTTCTTGAGGTGACAAACACGTGACTCCCCCTTGATCTCAAACCCCGAAGGTTGTTGCATGTAGACTTTTTTCTGTATATCGTCCTTCAGAAAAACATTCTTGATATCCAGTTGATGTAAGGGTCATTGGCGATGCATGACAACTGAGAGAAGGACACGAATCATGTTGAGCTTGGCTACTGGAGAGAATATTTCCTCATAATCGAGACCTTGTTGTTGAGTAAATGCACAAGCCACCAGACGGGCCTTGAGACGGTCAATTGTCCAATCAGGAACATGTTTGATAACAAATACCCATTTACATCCAACAGTAGTCTGCCCAAGAGGTAGAGAAACCAGATCTCATGTCTGATTAGCCCAGAGGGCCATAACTTCTTTGTCCATGGTTGTCCGCTAGCCTGGATGTTGGAGAGCCTCCTGCACTGAGTTAGGGACAGAAATAGAGGATAAGGAAGTAGCAAAGGTGCGAAGTGGCGGGGCCAGGCGATGTAAAGAGACATAATTCGTCATTGGGTGAGCTGTAGAAGGTGTCGCCGGATCATTGGAACACAGACTGTCATTAGTAGAAGATAACGGGCTCGGGGAAGCAAAAGAGGACGGACGACGAGTGTACACAGGGATTATAGGTGGCTTAGGTGGTTGGGGTGGTAGTGGCATGGGGAGGAGAGGTGGTAGTAGCGAAGGAACGGGAACAACTGGCCGCAGAGGAGGAGACGGTAACGGCAGTGGAGGGTCAAGGGGTTGAGAATAATAGGGCTGGTCATCAAGAAAGGTAACGTCGGCCGACGTAACAGTCTTTCGATTAGTGGGAGAGCAGCAGACGCAACCTTTCTGAGTGGAAGAGTACCCAATGAACGTATATTTTGTTGCATGCGGGACAAGCTTGTCAGTCGAGGGGCCAAGGTTGTGAACATAGCAAACACAATCGAAAACACGAGTGACGACAAATAGTGGTGTGGAGGGAAAAAGAAGGGAAACAGGAGTTTGAAAATGGAGAATAGAGGAGGCAAGCGGTTAATGAGGTGGCAGGCCATGGAGATAGCGAAATTCCAGCAGATTGTGGGAACATTCATTTGGGTCTTAATGATGCGAGCGACCTCCAGAAGGTGACGATTTTTGTGTTCGGCGACATCATTTTGTTGAGTATAGACATAGGAGGTTTGATGAATGATGCCGAACTCAGTGCACAAGTCGGTAAACGCATGTCATTTATATTCACGAGCATTATCGGTGCAGAGAGTTTTAATTATTGTAGAGAATTGATTGTGAGTCATAAGGATAAAGGTACGAAATACATGAGGCAATTCAGATCGATCATGAGAAGATACAGTCATATGACACGAGAGTAATCGTCAATAAAGGTAATGAAGTAACGATAGCCAGAAACACTGACAGTTTTGTAGGATCCTCATATATCGGAATGAACTAAAACAAAAGGATCACTGCTCCGAGTACAATGTGGTGAAAATATAGAACGATGGTGTTTGTCGTAGATACATGATTCGCATGTGAATTCAATGAAAGACGGATCTGGAAGAGCTTTCTAAAGGATGCGCAGAGGGGCATGTCCAAGACGCTGATGTCAATCAATAGAGCTAATAGAGGAGAGAACGGGGGGTTGGAGGTCCAAGATGCAAAGCCCATTAACCAATTTTCCTTCACTAATGACCGCCTGTGTTCGGCGATCTTGCACAACACAAGAGGTAAAAGAGAAAGTCACATAACAATCAAGATCTTGTATAAGACGGCTAATTGATAGGAGATTGAAGGGCGAGCCAAGAACATGAAGAACCGAGTGAAGACTGAGAGCCGAGGTAAGAGTTATGTCAGCGGATCCAGCGATTGGAGTAGTGTCCCTATTGGCGACAGTAATGAACTTAGGACGCACAGAATTCAAGTATCTTGATGGTTTTGTTTGGATAATATGATGTGTGGTCCCGGAGTCCATAATCCAGAAGGAACCGTGAGCAAGGCAGGAAATACCACCATCAGAAATAAACACAACAGATTCATATGAACTGCACGTCAGCTCTTGTAGTCGCTGTAGTTGAGTGCGCAAATCGGCAATGTCTGCATGAGCACTATATGGAGCATGGATGGCCATGACAAGGGCCAGTCTGGGCGACCAGTCGAATAGCCTCGGCGAACAGAGGAGCGACTAGCAGTGGCAGATCAAAGGGCAGCTGGGGGCACCAGAAGACGAAGCAGGTCGCGGCTAAGCCTAACCCGCGGCTAATAGAGGCGGCTAACAAGAAGCAACTAGGCACAGAGCTGGGGCAGGAGGCACTACTAAAAAACAGACTTTTAGCCACGGCAGATTTCCGTGGCTAAAAATCAAAAACCGTGGCTAATAACTATTAGCCACGACCTACACACGGCAAATGGGTGTGGGCAATGCGAGCGTGGCTAATAGTATTAGCCACGCTGAATTCGTGGCTAATAAGTTATTAGTCACGGTTCAATTGCCGTGGCTAAAAGTTCCTCATTTGTCACGGTTCAATTGACGTGGCTAAATGGCATGTAATAAACCTAACATAAAAAATATTCGGCCGCCCACCGCCGCCGCTCGGTCGCCGCCGCCGCCACGCCGATTTCATTTCAAACAATAATTTTGAATGGCCTATATAAACCCCAAATCGAGCTTTTTATTGGCGGTGTGAGACTAAAAAAAATCCGACCTTTTGCCACGGATTAGGCTTCCGTGGCTAATACTAGATTATTAACCACGAAATAGGCAAACCGTGGCAAAAAGTCGGGTTATTTGCCACGGATTAGTCATCCGTAGCTAATACTAGCTTATTAGCCACGGAATAGGAACCGTGGCTAATACTTCAGTATTAGCCACGGTTTTTCCTCGTGGCAAAAAAAAACGTGGCTAAAAGCCATTTTCTAGTAGTGAGGCCAGCGACAAGAGAGAAATAGCCGCAAGAATAATCCGCGCGTCAAGCAACCCGCACGGGCATAGAAAGAGACCGGTGCGGATTGGAGAAGAGAAGACCATAGCGATAAGAGGAGAAGATCGCGCGGTTAGAGCCAGGAAGCAGCGGCTAGGAGAACGATCGTCGGATAGATCCCACTTGGCGACTAGGGAAGGAGGTTGGGAGGGTAGCAGAGATCGCGGCAACAAGACAAGCACGCGACAAGAAGTAGGAGAGTTTGCGCGGCTTGAGAGGCAGGAAGCAGTGAAGAGCGCAACGACTATGAAGAATCCGCAGCAACAAGAGAAACGGTAAAGGCAAGTCGCGCGACAGACCGCGCGGTTTGAACAGGAGGGACCCTGGGTCAGACCGCGTGACAAGACAGTAGCAACCAGCGAGAAAAAAACCGCAATAGAGAAATCTGCAGCGACAAAACAATGACAAGAAGTCCGTTACAGGTAGAAGAGAGGCCAGCGACAAGCAGAAAAGAGAAGCGGCAAGGGGGAAGACCGCGCGAGGAGAGGGGGGGATGGTTCCACGAGAGGAAAACTATAAAAGCGGAGAGGGGAGAGGGGGTGGTGGTTCCACGGGAGGAGTGGAGAAGCCGAGTAGACAGAAGGAGCGGATAACAAGGGAGTAACCGCAGATGGTTGGTGGTTAGAAAGAAGGGGGCAGATAGCGCGAGGGAGTAACCGTCGATGTTGGGCGGTTAGAAATCGACTTGTCCGCCTGAAACCGAAGGAAGGACCGGATCCTCTGATACCATGTAGAGAAGTATACGATCAGTAAAGGAAAATCAGTAAAACCATGTATACCCTTGTTCAGTATCTAAATACAATGTATGAATACATATATATAGGAAGAGGAAGGAGAGAAGAATTTCATTTAAAAGATACGGGACTAATACATAGAGAGAAGGAGAAAACTAAATGGGTCATTATGTGGGCCATTACATTGACTTTTCTAACAAGAATTAACCTTCTTTGATTTCAATATGAGATTAAAAGGGTCAGGGAGTATATGAAAGAGAATTTTTATGTTGTCGTGGATAATTGTGATATTTGCTACATGTTATCCGATCACCAATAGATTGTTTCTCTTCTAACCAAAATCACTATGTTATTTTAGATGATTGTGTTGAGATTTCTCACCAGTTCATTTCATCGCAATTTAAATACATGCCGAGAAACTTTTCACTAATATATAGCTAAGTATATATAGATACTAATTTATATAAATATATATCTTATTATATAAAGCAATATAGCTATTTGGGAAGCACACCATACTTTTATTTTCAGCCGCACGATCAAAATGCTTCAATGCATGCCAACCGTCGGATCAAATTAAGGAAAAACTTTTTTTCATTATCTTTTTTCTAATTTTAAAATGAGCACACAGGTCTACTCACAATTGTTTTAAATATTTTGTTGGTACAACTTTTGTCTAATATCTTTTTTTTTGGTACCGGTTCCATGACAGGTCAATTCACAGCAAAAGCCAGCTGCAGGCGTTCCTCCAGCTTCCATGATACTGTGTTGCTCCTGTCTAATCCGCTAAAGGCACCGTAGCAGCAGGCCGCTTCCATCTACTCCGCGCAACGACATCAGTAGGGCGCGCCTGGTCACGTCTCCCGCGCAGGCCGAAAGCAGCACAAATCGCCTATCGCACCTCTCCCAAACCGGCTTTCACTAATCCCCCTCCCGCTTCATGATTCCTCTCACAGACGGCGGTGGCATAGCCGAACATCTTCCTCCCGCTGTGCAATTCGACTCGAATAGATCCCGACAAGCTCCTCCTCCATCGTGAGGCTCAAGCCTTTTCACGTGTTCCTCCCATCCTTTTCTGGCCACCAATCTCTCCCTCTTCATGCCATCATTTTGGTCATTTTTACTTCATTTTGGTTGAAGAAAAGCCTCATCAGAGAAATTTTTGTGCTGGTAAAGCCCCATTCTAGAGCTCATGCATGATGAAACAGTCAAAAACTCCATTTTGCTCCATTTTTCATCACAAAATGAGTTCTATTTATCACGGTAACCTCCTTCACCACTCCAAAAAAGTTTTATAAAACTTATTTTAAAACTCCAATTTTCTAATAAAATGTTTCTAATCCTAAATTTTTTTTAAACTGTACACTTGAGTACGTTAGAAGAAGAACAAGAGTTTTACAACCTTAAAAATGAATGTGAAGAGAGGGACGCAACCAGACTGGCTGTGAGGAACGTTCTCGCTCCCGAACCCTAGGCCCGCTTTATTCTTTCCACCGGATCACCTGTGACAAACCTTCACCCTCCAGATCGCCTGTGAGGTAGATCTCTTATCTCTTCTCACTCGATTTCCACTTAGTTCTCCAGATCTGTCGTTAACAATCTAGCATTTTCTAGGTTTTTTTTATCTTCCTTTCATTTTGTTCTTCATCGATTCCTTCTCTACTTTTGGTTTACAAAAATGTTTTTGATTTAAGTTACACTACAATTTTAAATCTTTTTATTTCGTTCAAATTTTTTTCCCCAATTGATTCTTCATTTTGTTTCGTTTTTCATATTGAGCACCGCATTACACGCTTACGAAATCGTTTCCGGTTTCATTTACACTTTTACTTGAGTAATGTTTGAATGATAGAAAAAAATAATGGACATAAGTTTAATTGATACTTATTGAGCACCACATAGTAATGTTTAATGGAGCTTAAGAAAAAGTACTTTTTCTGAGTCCACGGTCTAATGGTTCTTTTTTAGCTCAAAAAGTAATTTAGGACATAAGTCCGCATACATGCATGGTCATAACACCGCATAGTAATGTTTAATGGAGCTTAAGAAAAAGTAATTCAACAACTGCGGTGGGAATCTTTTTGACATGAATACCCGTTCAATGCCGAGTAGACATAACTTCATGCAGAGAAAGAAACATCAAGCATGCTTGGGGGCAATGTGTAGATCTTTTTTATATAACTTTGTATTTCACTGCTCAATAGTGAGGAAAATGAGTTTTTTAAAAAATCAAATTTCAATGCTCTGTTTTAGAAAAATGTGAATGTGTGGAAGCTTGATTTGGGTGTGACTGTGGCAGTGTCTGTGCTTTATTATTATTTGTTGTAAAATATGTTAATATTTGATGGTTATTATTATTTTTGTATGATAGAAAAGGAGGGAGGTGCTCATAATTTTATTGAAGTGTGAAATAGAGCAATATGATTAATCAAAATTAATGTAAATGTGTTGTGTTTAGGATAGTTGTTGCGTTTGAAATAGTCCAGTGAAGTTTGGGATAGTTGTTGTGAAGTTTGAAATAGTGCAGTGAAGTGTGAAATAGAGTAATATGATTAATCAAAATTAATGTAAATGTGTTGTGTTTGGGATAGTTGTTGCGTTTGAAATAGTGCAGTGATGTTTGGGATAGTTGTTGCCTATGATGGTGAGGTTGATGTGTTGTGTATAGGAAAGGAGAACGTCACTGCCCCCCGAACAATGTCACTGTCCCCGAACAATGTCGCAGCCCTCGAACATTGTTGCAGCCCCCGAACATTGTCCCAGCCCCCAACCATTGTCACCGCCCATAAAAAATGTCACCGCCCCTACACAATGTCACTGCCCCCGAACATTATCGTCGCCCCCGATCATTGTCACCGCCCATGAACAATGTCGCCGCCCACGAACAATGTCGCCTCCCACGAACAATGTCGCCGCCCACGAACAATATCACCGCCCACGACCAATGTCGCACTCACGACCAATGTCGCACTCACGACCAATATCACCGTCCACGACACATGTTGCCTCCCACGACCCATGTCGTTGCCAAGCGGGCTTCTACGGGCGAAGCCCGCAGCGACGCATCGAGAACGGGCGAAGCCCGTTCGAAGATGCTAGTGTGTGTGTGTATATATATATATATATATATATATATATATATGTGTGTGTGTTTTAAATGGTTAAGTGCATGTGTAATTTTAAGCGGTGTTTGGAATTAATCTTGAGTTTCTTAGTTTTTAGTTTATGGTTTAGTCTAATACACATTTTTTTCATTTGATTTTTTTCCTTATAGGATGGATATAAATAAAAAATTAGTGAAGGAGACGTAGGAAAGCATTTTGTTATTGATACAATTTTTCCTAATAAAGAGGGATTAGTTCAATGGGTTCGCAATGTTTGCTAAAGGGTTGAGATTCATCATTACATTTCAAAGAGAAGATAAGATTGATAGCATACCAAAGCAAAGGTTTTTCTAGGATATGGTAGAGGTGGTTTCCTAGAAGATAATCAACAAAAAAGGCTATGCTAAGAAAATGTGAAAAACTAGCTCGAAACAATGTAATGCCCATTTGCTCTACTTGAACAAAAAGATGCTTGTGCAAATGAATGAAAAATAGAAGTCAAATGTGGAATGAATAATCATCGTATCGTTCATTTTGAGGCACACAGTTACGTAAGTAGATTAGATGTTGAGGAATACAATATTGTTGAAGAAATTTATACATCTAGTGTAAAGCCTAGAAAAATATTATCGGCCTTCAAAAAACTCTTTCAACTCTTCTATCATGAGAACAATTTACAATGAAAAAGTTAAGTTATATAAGAAGTTGAATGGAGAGACTCCTATTCAATTTCTTTACAAGTGCATAAAAGTTGTAGAGTACAGTAGTTACAATTTTGTGAACCCCACACACTACTACCAATTTAGAAAGCATATTTTTTGCTCAGCCAGCATACGTAATTAAGTAATATGTTCCTCCATGTTTTTATCATGGATTGAACGTACAAGATAAATCGTTATAAATTGTCGTTGTTTTCTATAGTTGGGATAGCATCTACAAATATGACATTCTATGATACAATTGCATTTATCTCTAATAAAACGGGACGTAGTAACAAGTATCCCTTGAATTATTTTAAAATCACATTAGATCTTACATTTTTGTATAATGTATTGATAGTAGACAGAGATAACATTGATGAATATCAAAAAATTAGTTTTCCCTCAATCAAGAATCATCAAGTTCGGAATAATAGGAATATCCTAAAATATTGCAATATTTTTTTGTACACAAGGTAAAGGATTTGAAATTTATATTTCTAAATGACAACTTTTGGTTTACTCACCTATACTTCATGATTACAATTGATTTTTATTACGTTTGTTAAATTTGTATAATATTCCTAAGTTTTTGTAGTTTCACATCTATGCATGTTCATGAGATTGAAGGATTCAGAGATATGGATGAAGTCTTGAAACAAAGGCAATTGAGTTAACACAATTATTTTCAAACTTATGGGATTGATCTTTTATTTTGATGAACACATTTTGTCTTTTAAAATAGTTGATATTATTTTACAATATTCAAATCTACTCCCCAATTCCCAATTGCATTACTAGACTAAATATTTACCTATCAAAGGCAAAATGGAGAGCACAAAATCAAAGAAAAAAATGAAATTGATTGTTTAGTGTGCATATATGATATTTGACTTTTTGTGTGACAATAACAAGTTGGTGTGTAAAAAATTTTTTGGGATTGCCAATATAACTTGACAGTTGATAGCTTAAATAGATGTACTTTTAACATTACTTTAAAAAATGCAATAATGGCTGTCTTAGGTGGGGCCAGCTTTCCAATATTCTCCTTAATCAAATACTATGCTTTCTTTGAGAGCTGAGTGGATGATATACAAAGATAATTATTGTATATTATCCTACACAACTTGAACTAAATGACAATTGGAGCAAGCATTCATACTAATCGGTGCAAAACTGATGAAAATTTGAGGAAAATCAAGTGGGGAAAAGAATGATTGAAGGGATTGAGAAACTACCAGCATACTCGGGAGCAAGATATCCAAAAGTCCCTGCCAGTTTAGTCTCGGCGGCGCATCCTTTGCCGTCGGCAAGCCTGACAAGACCGAAATCCGCCACCTTGGCATTCATATCATCTCCTAGAAGAATATTCAAAGGCTTCAAATCTCTGTGTATGAAGCTCTGATGGGCAAGACTGTGCAAATATTCTACTCCCCTGGCCACATCCAGAGCAATGGCCAACCTCTTCTTCCACTCTAATGGCTTCAACCCTTCCTCCTTCCAGTCAAAAAGATGGCGGCTCAGCGTCCCCTGCGGCATGTATTCATACACCAACAGCCGCTCGCCTCCATCGAGGCAATAGCCGAGGAGTGAAACCAGGTTTCGATGTCTGACTTTTGTGAGGACTGCGATCTCCGACTTGAATTCATTCAAACCCTTCGATCCGACCACACCGCCCTCCATTCTTTTCACCGCAATCTTAGTGCCGTCGTGGAGATCTCCCCTGTAAACTGTACCAAATCCTCCCCTGCCGATGATGTTCTCCACGCTGAAGTTATTGGTGACATTCCTCAATACTTGGATCGAAATCACCATGTTTCCAGCCTCTACTACTTGGATATCGCTGAAGTTATAATCAACACTTGCCGTATTCGCAGGCGGCGCAGCCACTGTAATCTTGGCATCGCCCTGGTCGGAGCCAGAGTGTCGGGGATGGATTACGGTAGTGTTCGGACTCTGAACTCTGTGAAAATGTTGCTTCTTTCTCTTACAGTAGTAGCATGCGCCGGCAAAGGCCAGGAGGGAAATTAAGCATACCACGGCAATAACGGAGCCTACAATCACTCCCACTGAGGGAGATGAACCGGCAAGGCCGGACGCATTTTCGCTGAGAGGAGCATCGCCGGAGGTAGAGGAAGGAATGGGTGAGTCTTTACCAATGTTTTGGTTCCCTTGAGTTTTCAGTAGAACATTTTTCGAAAATGTTGGGACTTTACCGACGAGTGAGTTGTCGGAGACGTCCAGCTCCTTGAGAAAAGCCAGGCTGGTGAGGGAGGAGGGAATGGTTCCGGTGAGATTGTTGTCGGAAAGAAGAAGCCGTTGAAGTGCCGCCAGCTTCCCGAACTCCGGCGATATGGCGCCGTTCAAACCCATCTTCTGGAAATTGATTACGGTGATGTTTCCATCGTCATCACAGCTTATTCCAAGCCATGATCCGTCGCAGGGGTTATTTCCCTTCCAGTTCTCTGCAAAATTGACGGGGTAACCGAATGAAGCAGCTATTGAAAGCAGAGTATGGACGCGTGGATCGCATGGAACTCCCTGCTTCAGCAAACAAAATCTCTCTGAAATTGGGTCTAAGTCCAACTCGTTGACAGAGAGTGGGAAATCTGGAAACGGCCCTTGGAGGAGATTGTTGGTGAGAGTGACTTTGGAGAGAAATTTCAGTGAGGTGAGGGAAGAAGGAATGGGGCCGGTGAGCTGGTTATCCCGGAGCCGGAGATCTCGGAGGTTGATTAGGCCGGAGAAATCCGGGAGTGGGCCGGAGAAGGAATTGGAGTGGAGCCAGAACTCCTCCAAACCCGTCATGTTCTGTACGAACAAGATGCCTCCGGATAGGGAGGCGCCGGCGCCGCCTCGCTGGTTGTTGAGCCAGAGTGAACGGATTAGGGAACCGGCGAAAGAAGGGGGAATAATGCCGGAGAGTAGATTAAAGGCGAGGGCTAGGTGGTTGAGGCTGGGGAAATCGGTGGCGATGAAATCAGGTATTTGGCCGGAAACATTGGCGGAGTTGGCGGAGAAGTTAACGAGGCTAGCGGCGTTTCGTAGCGACTCGGGAATCTGCCATGGCTGGAAAGGATTGTTGTCTAGGAAAACGGCGGTAAGAGAAGTGAGGCCGGAGAAGAAGGAGGCGGGGATGGAGGAGAAGAGGTTTTCATGGAGGAGGAGGGTTTGTAGGGAAGACATACTGGCGACTGGAAGCAGATCTCCGGAGATTCGATTCAACTGGAGCTCGAGACGAGTGACCGCAGTGAGTTTAGCGATGTCGGAGGGGAGGGTTCCTGAGAGGCTCTGGTTTCCGATCTGGATGGAGGCGACGCGGCCGCCGGAGCAGGTGACCATTCGCCAGCTGCAAGGAGCAGTCGATGTTGACCAGCCGAGGGATCGGTCGGCTCCGAGGCTCCGCGACAGCGCGTGCATTGCGACGACATCACCGGCATCGGTTTGGGCCGCAGAGCAACGGATGAGCGCCGCTGAGAGGAAGATGGAGAGGAAAAGTCCGGCGAAATCCATCGGACGGCGGTGGGTGAGGAGGTGGCTAGGGTTTTTTCCGATTAAGGCATTGCGGAGGAGAGCCTTCTGAGAATCAGAAGAGTGAGTGCGGCTGAAGAACTGATGAGGGGTATGATGGGAATTCAAGAAGAAGAAGAAGAACAGGGAGAACATGAACGTGCACATGCCTGTGGGGCCCGCAACAGTGGAATTGAGCCCATTTTATAATTGTTATGACAATAATAACCCCTTAACGTGGCCCAATGCGAGGTTGGAATGGCAAGTTTGCGGGCGATGATCCAGCTCAGATTCGGCGGGCCCCAGTGAACAGAAGTTGAAATTGGGCTGGGCCCAATCTAGGAACAAATAGTTACCTTTTGGGCTGGTATTTTGCTTGTAAAATTGTAGCCAAACACAAATTCCTACCGCCAATAATTTTATGCATGTTTGGCTTTGATGTCTGGACCGCAATTGGAGCATTGAACGCTTGATTGCCCCCCCCCCAATGAACTTCTGGCTGTTAGTGGCATTCGGGCCAAAGTGATGTTTTGCCGCAAATGGTTCCGTTTGGGATGACTATTGCAATAGTAAAAGTTGTTGTGTTAATTTAGGTTTTGTTTGGCATAGCTCTAGCAATTGAAGAAGTTCTATTTCAACCGCCACAGCTGATTTTAAGTTATTTGGAAGGACAATTCTTTCAAAAGCGCTTTCGTGAAAATCCCGTGAGAGCTGATTTTTAGGAAGCTAAGAACCCCTCACATTTAGCTCTCTAACAATCACTTTTTATTTCTGTCCCGTCTTCTTTCCTGATCACCCAACCAGTTTGATTTTTGTTGCCCTCGACCCCGATGCCGAGATTTTTTTTTCTTCCTTGATCGTTGCTCTCAAGTTCGTCGGCGGGAGCGAGATCATCATCGACACCGGCGTGATGGATGTAGGTGGGGGCAATCTTGATGAAATCCTTCTGGCGGTAGCTGATGTCGGCGGAGTTGAACGCTAGGGCAGAGAATCTGACGGCCCGGCAGGGGAGACGTCGCAAAAAGACTAAGAGGGTCATGGCGAGGCGGCGAAGTCTACCAGATCCGACGATGGAGACGTCGATGAAAGCTTTGGAGTTCACCGGGAACAGTTCTCCAAGCCCCACCCTCTTCTTCCATCCCGAGTTCACTGAGAACAATTTCAGCTCTACTTCTGTCCCTAGTTCACCAGGAACTGTCCCCCCCCCCAAACAGATTGCTCTCAGAAAGCTATTCTACCAAAAATGACCACCAAACAGTTTGCAACTTCTCAAAATTGCTTCTCAAAGAGCTCTGTTTACGGAGCTCTATTCAATATACGACTTTTCAAATCTGCAACAGCTCTCCCAAACAGAGCCTCAATGGTGAGATTAGAGCTATCAAAAAGATAAATAATAAGGAAAACATGATGAAAAGAAAAGGGATGTTATCTATGAGAAAAGAAGCTCGAAAATACTAAAAGCTCATTTTTAGCTCTTCTTAAAGTGGGAGGGCTCACTGTTTTCCAAAATGTCCTAAAAAAAGCTTTCTGACAGAATCACTTTTTCAATCATTAGAAAGCCAAACACCACCAAATTAGCGATGGTGGTAGGAATGTAACTTTTTCCACCACCATCTCAAATAAAGCCCAAGTACAAAACAAAATTGTGTATTAATATTGTTGACAATTCATTGTACTAATGTTTTAATGATGAGGGATTATTTTCTAACTATGTTTTGACCCACAATTTTTTTTATTAAAATTTATAAGTGGGTAGTTCAAACTTCACGTGGTAGAGAGTGGAGACCAAGGGGTACTAATAAGAATTGAGATAGAAGAAAAGGGACGATGACTCATAAATTACACTTGTATCCTGATTATAGCATGTTTATGTTACTATTAAAATTTAGGGTGTTCCTCTATAGTGTACAACTCATATTCATCAATGGTGGACCCACTCAGATCCAGGTCAGCAAGAAATCAAATTCAACAGGTCAAGACAGAAGTCAGAGTCAACATTCAAGACAGTTGAAGACATGTGTGAGTATGACGATAACTCCTCGCATACTGGCCAGGTAGGCAACTAGGGCATATACTCACCCAAGTCGGGCGAGTTCTCCTAGAAGTCGCATAGTCGTTTGTGGGGATGAAGCTATAAATAAGACCCCCCCCCCCCCCCCTTATGCCCCATCCCATGGTTTTCCTATAAATAAGACCCTATGAGTACACAGATTGAAACCTCGGAATCTCGAAAAAAAATCTCGACTAGACCCTTTTTCTGGACTTCTAGCCGTGCGAGATAATGATCATCCTCGTAGTCGCATCCTCTGGTAGTCGCCAATTAGTGTCAACATTGTACCCTGCTCGGCCATCTTTAGTTGTAGAGGGGAAGCTTCTTTCAAGCATCCAGATACGCGGTGGGACCTCTATGCCACAGTATCTGGGGTTCTCTTAGTGTTGCCTTAGTTTCTTTGGCCTTGCCCGTCAAGCCATCAAGCGGACCGTTTGACTAGTAACCTTAGTCTGCCTTGATCTGATTTTTAGGATAGAGATTTTTCCGGCTTCAACACTTTGGTGCGGTGAGCGTGAATCATAGTCAAGGAGGAAAGTTTTGTGAGTAGGCAAGATGGTGGATCCAGGCGAGAATGGAGAGATAGTCGACAAATCGGCTGGAGGAGGAGGCTTAGTGACCGTAGCAATTTTCAAGGAGTTCACACGGAGGATAGAGAGGGTCATACTCGCAGGGTTCCCTCCCCCACGCGGATTTCACAGCGACCTCGCCTCGTCGCGTGACTCCATCGGAGGAAGAGGATCCACACAGGCGACTAGGTAAGGAGCGAGTAGAAGAGGAACCAGGGCGACTAGTGCAGTCACGGTATTGCCTGATGAGCTACTAGTGCATCAAATTTCAAGATGTGGAGAATTTGGCGAGGTTCCAGGATACTCGTCCATGTGGTAAGTATGGAGGAGATACTCGCCAGTATGAGGTCCATCATCGCTGAGGAGGGATTAGCCCTTTTTGCGATAAAGTGTTAGCAGCCCCAGTTCCTAAAGGCTTCATCGAGGCAGTTCTGAGCTACTATTATGGAATAGATGACCCGGTCAGGCATCTTTAGTGGTACGAGGACATGATGTCCATCTACAACGTGACAAACATGTTCAAGTGCGGATTCTTCTCTGTCACCTTCGAAGGGAAGGACAGAGACTGGTTCTACCAGCTGCTTGGAGATTCTATTTATTACTTCAAAGACCTATGTTGGGGTATAATGGTGAGGTTTGCAATATCCAAGAAAAGGAAGAAGGTAGCGACTGCTCTCTTCAAAATCCTACAGGGTAAGCAGGAGAGGTTTGGCCGCTACATCAACCAATTCTAAGAGAAGGTCCTTGACATCGAGGAGGCAAATGTCTTTACCTTGCAACTTGCCCTGACATTCAGCCTGAAGTAAGGTCTCTTCAACATGGAAATCAGTATGGTCCTACAAAGACTTGATTGAGAGAGCAAACAAGTTTGTGCAAGGGGAAGAGAAGAACGTTGATTTTTTGGTCAGGCTAGATAGAAGGACCCTGGGAGGCAAGGAGAAGGAGGGAACTTCTAAAGTGAGGGCTAGGGTTGTCCCGAAGAGGCAAAAAGAGAGAAGGAGAGAAGAGATGAGGAGGAGAGAAGAGCCTAGAAGGGTGGAAGAGCCTGTAAAGTAGGTGAGGCCTCGTAGGGAGGAGGATAGGAGGCCCACAATGGCTCCAAAGAGAAGGGATGAGGTACGACAATTTCAATATCTCGAAAACCGACCTCAATGGAGGTCAGCAGGAAGGTCCCAGTACCAGAATCAAGAGAGGATGAACGATAACAAATAAGAGAAGAGGCGGGTTAGAGCGCGGGAGGAGGCGTTGGTCATTGCTCAGCAAGGGAATAGACGTCGCTGGAGGAACTAACCAGTGAGGAAATAGATGGAAGAAATACCCATTTATTGTGAGCTGCATCGAGTAGAGGGGAATGAGACCTTTGGTTTCCCAGATTTTTGGGAAGCAGGGAGAAGACTAGAAGCAGGAGCGATGGAGAGAGAGCAAGAGTGGCAGGAGCCCCCTCGTAGGACCGGTAGAATTCCAAGCTCTGGGCAGGAGGAGGAATGAAGCTTGGGTCCACCAAGGCGATCGCGGGGAAGTTGTCCAGGGAGCAGGAGAAGGACAAGTAGGGGTGATCCACGGAGTAGCGATCCACGGAGGAGCCGGGCTAGGAGCTTCCCACAAGGGAAGCATCCATCAAATCTACCGCAAGAGTGTCACTTCGACCTCTCCGACACCGCCGTCGTTTGAAGATATCACCTTTTTTAGGAGGATATATTAGGGAACGAGAATCCCTTTCACGATACCCTCATCATTCAAGTTGTTATTGAAGACTTCACCGTTGACCAGATCCTGGCAGACAATGGGAGCTCAGTGAATATTATCTTCAAAAGGAAATTCATCAGGTTATAGGTGGAGGCGTCCAGGGTCCTAACTGCTGACACATCCCTCTTTGACTTCTTCGGACAGAAGAAGGAGGTGGAAGGAGGAGCAGATCTTCTGGTAACACTTGGCGGCACCTTGATCATATACAGGTTAGTCATTGTGGACACTCCAAGCTATTGTAGTGCAATCTTTGGGCGGCTACTCATCAACTACTTCAAGGCAGTCTCATATTACTATCTTTAGTGCCTGAATTACTGCTGAGGCGATGTACAAGTGAGGATTGAGGGGGATCCTAAAGCTGCAAGGGAGTGCTCTCTTAGTGCAATCAGTATCATTACTTGGATGGAGGATGTGAAGAGATTAGAGAAGATCTTTGAATAAGAAGAAAACAGACTAAGAGCTGCGGAGGAGCTGGAGGAAGTGGAGGTGATCTCTAAGGAGGGGAGGTCCGGTGTAAGACCCCCCTCCTGAAACACAAAACACAGCACGAGGGGAGTCTTATGCCCAGAAAAGCCGCCTTGCGGTAGCGTTAGCACACGGGCTAACCTGTACTACAAGACGAATATCCTGCCGGCTATAATCAATTTCATTCATTATCAACCCAACCAAGAATATAAAACAAAAGTCAAATCCACACATAAATATTCTAGTCCATAAGAAAAGTATTGTTGGGTATTGCATCCACAATAGACCTGATTTGAAGAAGAGCCTGAACAAGCTAAGTTGAATTGACAACGTATTTGACAATTCTATCAAGTTGTGCTTGCATCTATTCCATGCTAAGTGCACACCAATGTCAGGGTGCAGTGGGTCAATATACACGGGTCTGTGCAATGTAATCCCTCGTTGTGTAGATCAGTGTATTGATCAACGTGTGCTCTCTCTATTGGAGTGTACGTTTTTTCAAGTACAGGGTCAAGGTAGATCAAGAGCAGAAGAAGGAGCAAGGATGTGTCAAAGACCAAGCTATCAAAATGAGGAAGGAAGAAAATTCTTCCAAGTAAGAATCGATGGGAGTCGTTAGTGATTCTCGCCGACTTCGACGGGAATCACTAAGTGATTCCCGGCGACTACTTCCGGCCGACAAAGTAAGAAATTCTGCCAAGGCAGAATCGACGGGAGTCGGGAGTGATTCCCGCCGACATCGACGGGAATCACCAATGACTCCCGCTGATTTTGCCTTAGGCATATTTCGTCGCTCGCTTGACCGGTCCAGGCCGCCTTGCTCATTTCGGCCAAAACTCGGAATTTCCGAGGTGGGCCCCACAACGGTCTTTTAGGGTTTGCCTTTGGGTATAAATACGATGTTATTCCCGTTGTCTACAGTACACACCAAAAATACGAAACGAGAAGCAGACGTCATGACCTAGCGCATCGCGAGCTCCGCCCGCGCGCACGTCGCCGATCGGAAGTTGTCGTCGCCGTTGATCTCAGCTTGTCTCTGATCGCTCGACGACAGCACCGAGGCAAGCAGTCGGTCTCACGTGTCTCTCTCGAGATCTCTTGTCTTCCGATTCGTTGAACGAGACTTGTTCTCCCTTCCGAATCGGTTGAGACGTTTGATCCGACTGAGATAGTTCGAAGACCTAGCTTGCTTCGTCAAGAAGTTTGGATTTACAAAGCAACGCCGCCACACTTGCTTGCCTCCGCCGATCTTGACAAGATCCATTCCAAGTGAGAAATCTGGTTGTGGACTCTTCTTACTTTTCGTGCAAGCTTCAACGAACGAAGAAGGACATCGGAATCTTCATAAAGCATTGTTTGTATTTTTATTTACATTCAATTTTGTTGTAAATAAATTTTCATTCCTATTTGTAAGGGTTGGGTGCAACCCGTTGTGGTGGAGTTGTGACTCCGTTGTTGGAAGGGTTCCTTCCGTGGTTAGGGGAGCGTTGTTCCTAGTGTGAGGATTATATTTCAATCCGTTTGGAGAAGTGACCGAGTCGTCCCTTGGTGGGAGATAGGTCAAAGGGGGAAAGTGGACATACCCAAATAGGTGAACCACTATAATTCATTTTGTATTTTCTGTATTTTGTTTGCTTACTTGTTCAGGTTAGTTTAATTCCGCAAAAGACTGCACGACACCTATTTCCCCCCCCCCCCCCCTATAGGTGGATTAGGTTGACACTAGATACTTTCAAGTAGTATCAGAGGCAGGTTACTCATCAATAAGGTTAACACCTTGAGTAAGATCCTGTGTCTAGTGTTAAGAAGAAAGAAGATCTCAGGAATGGACGGACTCAAGTATACGGGAAAGATTTCAGTATGCACCAAGCTAAATTTTCCCATCTGGAAGGAAAGGATCAGGTTCTACATAGAAGCAGTCGATCCCCGACTCTTCATGATAGTGGAGGAGGGCCCTCATATCCCCATTAAGGCCTCCACCATTTATCCGACCAAGATGGTGCCCAAGAGGCTCTCCGAAATGGATAAGGATGAGATGGTGCTTGTCGGCCTAGACAAGAAAGCTCAAAACATTTTAGTGAGTGCCGTCGATGATTCAATGATGCAGAATTTCAACAACTGCAGGACTGCCAAGGACATCTGGCACTGCCTGATCATTCTGATGGAGGGCACAGATGAGGTAAGGGATGATCGAAGATCCCTTCTAAACCAGAAGTATGAGGCCTTCAGGCAAGGTCCCAAGGAAGAAATCGTAGTGACATTCGAGAACTTCCTGAAGATCGTTAATGTCGTGAAGGGTTATGGCAGAGTGTTCACCGATGGTGAACTAAATGATAAATTCCTTAGATCCCTGACTAAGGAATGAGACACCAAGATCTGCGTCATCAGAGAGTTTGGCAAGCTGGCAGAAACTGATCCCTAGATTCTATTTAGGAAGCTAATGTCCTACGAGCTTCAGCTGAACACCAGAAAAGCTGAAGAGGAGGCCGATAAGGCTGCAGCCAAAGAAAAGACTGTGGCCCTGAAAGCTAATAGCTCAAGGAAAGGCAAGGGTGCAGCCTCGTCTCACTCTCAGAGAAAGGCTGAGGAAGAAGACTCTTAGTCATGCTCATCCGGCTCAGAGCTATCTGAAGAAGAATTCTCTTTCAGCACTCGAGAGTTCAAGAAGTTCCTCAAGATGAGGAATCAGAGAAAAGGAGATGGCTCCTCCTCCAAACATCAGAAGAAGAATTACTCTTCTGACAGGTATGATTCTAAACAGAACAAACATCGTTCTACTGACATTATCTGCTTTGGGTGCAATAAGTCATGCCACGTCATTGCTGACTGCCACCAAAGCATGAGAGATAAGGGGAAAGGAGAGGTGCACAAGTCCTCTCGAGACAAGAAGAAGGAGAGGAGCTACATTGCGAAGAAGCCAAAGACACTGAGTGAATCTGACTCATCAGACTCCAGTGATGATGAGGAAGCCTACTTTGGGCTAATGGGACGCTCTGACTCAGATGGAGATTGTCCCCCATTTACTGGGAAGGTAAAAGATCGCACCCCCCTCTCTGACTCTGACTCTGACTCTGAGTCTCCTGAAGATGATCACGAGGACAGCCCATCTGCCCGTGAAGCTGAACTCCTCGAAAAGAATGAGCTCCTGCTAAATACATTTGAAGAATGTCGAAAGAGGTTGAGCGCTCAGAAAAAGGAAGTCAAATTCCTTAAGTCTAAAGGAGTGTCCCTAAGAGAAGAGATCACTGGCTTGATATCTCTCCGACAGGAACACCTGGACCTGACTTCTGAGCACTCAGATTCTCTAAGGCTCCTTGACCAAAAGCAGGAAGAAATTAACAAGCTGGAAGAACAGCTTGTGGCCGAGAGGAAGATTGTCAAAAGCTTCTCTATGCCCAAGACCGTTCTTCCTCTGGTTAATGAACTCTCTGCTCTAAGGGGGCTGGCTTAGGGCATGTGGCTGAGCCTGGTAAATCATCCAGGAGAAACAGAAATCAGAGGAAAAATAAGGCTACTAAGAAGACCTCTGCTGCAGAAAAGGGAAAGGCCCCGCTCGGTCATATTTCATTCTGAAAGCCTAGTTTTCCCTGCAATGAGCATGACTTTGAGTCAACCTATGACCACCTCTTCCGGCTCTTGGTTGAAAAGCCCAAGAGCTGGTATGATGGATGGACCTTCCCCCACAACTACGGTGAGAGTGTCTTCAAAGCACCTTATGAGGAAATCCAAGTGGAGAATTATGGCTACTTCTCTAGCAACCATAATAGGAAGCAAGCACCAAAGGCCAAGCCTGTTATATAGAAGGAATGGGAAGAGAAGAAATTATGTGACTGCTGTCATCATGATACCTCCACCTCCAGATCCAAGGCCCCGGCTAGACCCACCGTTCCAAGGGTGAAGTAGGAGCCTAGGAAACGGTACAACAGGTTTTATTGTTGGTGTTGTGGCAAAGTTGGTCACTTTGCCGTGGATTGCTGGTTTAATCCGAGAAACAATGAGACTCCTCATGTTAGCAATGCGAGACCGACCACTCGTAGGGTTAACCACTCGAGGGGGAGTGTGCTAACAAGGAATCTAGGACCCAAGTCTGATTGGGTTCCTAAGGGAAACTAATTCTGTTTTGCAGGTATGTCCAAAGGCCACCAAAACGCCAATCTGGTACTTGGACAGTGGATGTTCCCGGCATATAACCGGGACAAGAAGCCTGTTGCGTGATTACTCCCCAGTCGAAAATAGACCCAAAGTCATCTTTGGAGGATCAGATCGAGGAGTCACCAAGGGTTATGGTATGATATCCAACGGTGTATTCTCTATCACAGACGTGGCCTATATTGAAGGGTTAAACCATAACCTGATCAGTGTAAGCCAGTTGTGTGATAAAGGATACGACGTTTAGTTCTGCAAGGAAAAGTGTTTGATAATATCGTGTGCCTCTTCGGAGACGGTATTAACTGGCATTAGGAGCAGAAATATTTTCTGCTTAGATTTTCTTAGCATAGACTCTTCTACCCTCGTTTGCCTAGTAGCAAAATACAATGCATCTCTCTGTGAACAATGGCACAAGAGATTAGCACATATTAATTTCAAAACTATTAATATGTTATTTTCTAAGAACTTAGTAAGGGATGCCCCTACTATTAAGTGCAACAAAGATAGCCCTTGTCCTGCATGCCAGAAGGGCAAACAAACTCGGGCTACCTTTAAGGGAATTGCAGACAAAGACTCTTCTAGATGTCTTTATCTTCTGCATATGGACTTGTTCGGTCCAGTGCAAGTTCATAGCTTAAGAGGCAAATCGTATACGCTAGTGATTGTTGATGATCACTCTCGGTTTACGTGGGTGTTCTTCTTGAAACGAAAGTCAGATACTTTTGACATCTTCACTAATTTTGTCAAGCAGATTCAGAACGAACTTAACTGCTCCGTGGTCAAAATCAGAAGTGACCATGGAACAGAATTCGAGTCTGGGGCTATGACAGAATTTTGTGAAGAACATTGTATCTTTCATGAGTTTTCCTCCCCACGTACTCCTCAACAAAACGGAGTTGCGGAGAGGAGGAATAGAACGCTTATTGAAGCATGTACGACAATGTTGAATGACGCTTCTCTTCCAGAGTACTTATGGGCAGAGGCTGTCAATACAGCTTGCCACGTGCAAAACCGAGCCTTGATCAACAAGAACCATTGTAAGACGCCTTATGAGCTATTGAAAGGCAGGAAACCGACCATATCCTATCTAAGGATTTTTGGATGCAGATGCTATGTACTCAATAATGGGAAGTACCCGTGTACTAAATTCGGAGAAAAATGCTTCGAATGCATCTTCGTGGGCTATAGTAGCCATAGTCGGGCATATAGGATTTTCAATAAGAAAACCCTAGTGGTAGAAGAGTCAATTAATATTGTATTTGATGAAGGAAGCTTGTTTCACAGCAATTCTTCTAGTGGCATTTTTAAAGATGCAGGTGCAAGGCTTGAACAGCTAAGTCTAGATGAGACTGCTAAAAATGAAGCTCCCAAGTACGTCAAGGTCTCCACCTCAACACCAACTGGAGAAGATGACGGTCAGGATGGGGAGATTCTCCCAGAATAGATAGGAGCCCGAGAAGCTGTAGGAGCTCCAGATGACAAACTCTTAGAGCTCAGACACGTGAGGGATCACCCAAGAGATCAGATCATAGGAGATCCTCGGGACGATGTCAGAACTCGCAGAGGTACAATTAACGAGATTCTGCACTTTAGTTTTTTGTCACAGGTTGAGCCAAAGAAGTTCGACAAAGCGAACAAAGATGCGTCGTGGATATTGGCCATGCAAGATAAACTTCATTAATTCGAACGATGCAACGTCTGGACGCTAGTTCCCAGATCAAAGAAAAAGAATGTGATCGGCACTAAGTGGATCTTCAGAAACAAACTGGATGAACACAGTGTCATCATCAAGAACAAAGCCAGACTGGTGGCTCAAGGATACAGATAGGAGGAGGGAATTGACTTCGACCAAACCTTTGCACCAGTTGCAAGGCTTGAGGCTATCAAGTTGTTCTTGGCGTATGCCTCTCACAAATGATTCACTGTCTATCAGATGGACGTGAAGTTTACTTTCCTGAATGGAGATTTAAAAGAGGAAGTATACATCGCGCAACCCCCAGGTTTTGTTAATCCAACTCTCCCTGATCATGTTTACTTTCTTAATAAAGCATTATATGGCTTACAACAAGCTCCTCGAGCTTGGTATGAGACTATGTCTAGTTTTCTTCTTGAGAACAAGTTCTCGAGAGGAAAAATAGATAAGACATTATTTCTTAGGGAAGTCGAAGGCAAGATTTTGCTGGTCCAAATCTATCTCAATGACATAATATTTGGCTCAACGGACAACAACCTGTGCAAGAAGTTTTCCAAACTTATGCAAGGGAAGTTTGAAATGAGCAGTATGAGAGAGCTGAAGTATTTCTTGGGACTTCAAGTGAAACAGTCTGAGGATGAAATTTTCATCTCTTAGGCGAAGTTCACAAATGAACTCCTCAAGAAATTCGGAATGGAGAGTGCAACCTCTATGAGGACTCCAATGGGATCCACTGTGTCGTTAGACAAGGATGAGAAAGGGAAACCTTTTGATGAAACCAAGTACAGAAGCATAATTGGATCCATGCTCTACCTTACTGCTAGTAGACCGGATATTATGTTTTTCACATGCGTTTGTCCAAATATAAAGTGAACACTAATGAATCTCATTATGTCGCTGCAAAGCGGATTCTTAAATACCTTAAAGGTACACCAAATCTTGGCTTGTGGTACCCAAGAAACAATGATGTCGAGCTGATAGGCTTTTCAGATGCTGACTTTGCAGGAAGCAGGGATGATAGGAAAAGCATTTCCGGAACGTGCCAATTCCTCGGAAGAAGGCTTATATCGTGGAGCAGTAAAAAGCAGAACTGTGTCGCAACCTCTACGGCTGAATCTGAGTACATCTTAGTAGGCAGTTGTTGCTCACAACTTCTATGGATCAGAAATCAACTCGAAGATTATGACTTGCAGTTCAGAGAAGTTCTCATATATTGCGACTCCTCGAGCGCAATTGTAATTGCGAACAATCCAGTGTCGCATAACAGAACAAAGCATATTGAAGTGCGCTACCACTTCATTCGGGAGCATGTAGAGAACAAAGATATATCTCTCTGCTATGTCCCCACGGACAAGCAGATTGCAGATATCTTCACGAAGCCACTAGACGAGGCCAAGTTTAATTTCTTCAAAACTGAACTCGGCATGCTGAACTTTGAAGATTGAAGACTGAAAGGCTCAAGGCTCTTGGATCAAGGGGAAGCATCTGCTAAAAACTCAAGATCAAACACGGATGCAAGAACTGAGGGGGAGCTTTTTGCTCCAAGTGAAGTCCCAGGTTTGCAGAAGCCGAAAAGGGGGAGATTACCCTCTCGGCCAAGGCTAAGGTGGCTGCTAATGCTAAGTAGGCCACAAAGGCTATGTTGATCTCAGATAAGGGGAGATCACCTCGGCTAAGGCTATGTTGCTCTCAGGAAAATGGTAATGAATTCCACACTCAACTGAATTTTCATTTTATGATTTTCATTTCCATCTGTTCTATTCACCTTAGCTTATAGGGTTTAGGCTTCTTCAAATAGGGGGAGATTATTGGGTATTGCATCAAGAATAGACCTGATTTGAAGAAGAGTCAGAACAAGCTAAGTTGAATTGACAATGTATTTGACAATTCTATCAAGTTGTGCTTGCAACTATTCCATGCTAAGTACACACCAATGTCAGAGTGCAGTGGGTCAATATACATGGGTATGCGCAACGTAATCCCTCGTTGTGTAGATCAGTGTGTTGATCCACGTGTGCTCTCTCTATTGGAGTGTACTTATTTTCAAGTACAGGGTCAAGGTAGATCAAGAGCAGAAGAAGGAGCAAGGATGGGTCAAAGACCAAGCTATCAAAAGAAGGAAGGAGGAAAATTCTTCCAAGTAAGAATCGACGGGAGTCGTCAGTGATTCCCGCCGACTTCGACAAGAATCACTAAGTGACTCCCGCCGACTACTTCCGGCCGGCAAAGTCAGAAATTCTGCCAAGGTAGAATCGACGGGAGTCAGGAGTGATTCCCGCCGACATCGACGGGAATCACCAACGACTCCCGCCGATTTTTCCTTAGGCAGATTTCGCCGCTCGCTGGACCGGTCCAGGCCGCCTTGCTCATTTCGGCCAAAACTCGGAATTTCCGAGGTGGCCCCCGCAACAGTCTTTTAGGGTTTGCCTTTGGGTATAAATACGATGTTATTCCTGTTGTATACAGTACACACCAAAAATACGAAATGAAAAGCCGATGCCGTGACCTAGCGCATCGCGAGCTCCGCCCGCACACACGTCGCCGATCGAAAGTTGTCATCGCCGCTGATCTCAGCTTGTCTCTGATCGCTCGACGACAGCACCGAGGCAAGCATCCGGTCTCACGTGTCTCTCTCGAGATCTCTTGTCTTCTGATTCGTTGAACGAGACTTGTTCTCCCTTTTGAATTGGTTGAGACGTTTGATCCTACTAAGATCGCTCGAATACCTAGCTTGCTTCGTCAAGAAGTTTGGATTTACAAAGCATCGCCGCCGCACTTGCTTGTCGCCGCCGATCTTGACAAGATCCATTCCAAGTGAGAAATCCGGTTGTGGACTCTTCGTACTTTTCGTGCAAGCTTCAACGAATGAAGAAGGACATCGGAATCTCCATAAAGTATTGTTTGTATTTTTATTTACATTCAATTTTGTTGTAAAGGTATTTTCATTCCTATTTGTAAGGGTTGGGTGCAACCCGTTGTGGTGGAGTTGTGACTCCGTTGTTGGAAGGGTTCCTTCCGTGGTTAGGGGAGCGTTGCTCCTAGTGTGAGGATTGAATTTCAATCTGTTTGGAGAAGTGACCGAGTCGTCCCTTGGTGGGAGATAGGTCGAAGGGGGAAGTGAACGTACCCAAATTGGGGAACCACTATAATTCTTTGTGTGTTTTCTGTGTTTTGTTTGCTTACTTGTGCAGGTTAGTTTAATTCCGCAAAAGACTGCACGACACCTATTTCCACCCCCCCCCCCCCCCTTATAGGTGGATTAGGTTGACACTAGATACTTTCAAGTATATCAAATAAAAGAAGCATCAACAAGCTTCTATAATATCAGAGTACGAGTACAAAATTGCCCAAAGGTGTAACAACCCCCTCTTTATAATAATAATAATAATAATAATAATAATAAGAAAATAAAACCTAAACCTAACCCCTCCTCTCCTACCTAACCCGAGCAGCCCCTCCCCCTTTTAATCTCATAAACCCGCAGCCCCGTTCCCGTATTCCGCAAGGCGCGACCCGCGACTCTCCCGCATCCCGTCTCCCGCTCGGCTCCCCGCGGCTCTCCCGATCCCGTCTCCTGGCGTCGACATCGCTGCCTCCCCCTCCTGCTCCAGGCGCCGACCCCTCCGGCTTCTCCTCTCGCCTTGGCCGGCGGTGTCTCCTCCTCCTCTTGCTCTGGTATGCAACTTCCCCACCTCCGATGCTAGGGTTGACAGCCTCCTGCTCCTCCAGAGGCCGACTACTCCCTTCCCTCCATCTCCTAGGGCCAGCAAGGACTCCTCTACGTCGATTAGCGAGGGCAGCCACCTCTTCTCCTCCAGAAGCCCTAATGGCCCCCCCCCCTTTTCAGCTTCGTTTGGTGTAGGATTTCAAGAAGACCGTCTAGAGTTTGCTTGGATCCTGCTCGTCTTGGATTTCTGAGGCCAAATCTGGTCTTCCTTGGTAAGATTCGCCCTCCAATTTTGTATAAGTTGTGTTTCAGATTTGCGCCTCATTGTGATCGCCTAACTGTGTTAGTTTTGTAAATCCTAGCGCAGCTCCTCGACTCAAGTGATGAAATTCCTCCAAGCCCCTCTCCGATTTAGGGTTTCTCCCTAGCCAAGCCTCCGTCTCCGCGTGGAATCTCTCCTCCCCTCACTCTTGAGGGAGGTAAATATCTTAGCCGCCCTTGATTCAATTTTGTAGCAAGTAACTGCATGTGTTAGTGTGATGGTAATTTGATGTATCGCTTTCATTGTCCTTGTACAGGTTCAAATAGGATTCTTGAATCCTGCTTGCGTCGCTTAGCCGCCGCCATCAGATTCAGCCTTTTTCAGGCAAGTAGAGATCTCTCTCTCGCTTGCAATCATTGAATCTCAATTATTTGATCTGATCTTATGATTAACGTATATTCTAATGTGAATTATTAGGAGTTATAAGAATTGTATCATTTGGATTCGCACTTACATGAATTTGATCTCATTTGATGGATGGTTAGGAGACCTATAGTTTATGCGACCATCCACAATAATTACTTTGAAGGATATAATTAAGATTCCTTGCTACGACTAAAGGATTGAATATTTATGCAATGCTCGTATATACATATATACAGTTCACTTGGATGATAATTATGTCTGAGAGTTGATTAATCTAAAGGGATATTTAGTGCTCAGAAAAGTAGCGTATGACGATTGTATCACTCATACATACTTGAACCCGCTATATACATTGCTCCTTATCCGGTTTTGTTCGTGTCGTCGAATCTTGTGACGACAAACCTTGTGTCATCGAATTGGCTGTCATGGAATCTGCTGTCATCGAATCCGGTTTCTGATGTCTGTCTGGTTTCTTAGGTCTATTCTAAGAATTGAGCGAATATAGCTCCATAACTCAAGTCCTCTCTTGACACATTCATGAACTCTAATCTTGTACAATTAAATTGCTAACTTTGCATCCAGTCTCAGCATATTACGAATCTCCTAGATCATGAATCTTTGAAGTCTTTAATATCATACGCGATCAGTGAAGGGTAGTGTTCAATTGATGTGACGCCTTGACTCGAGTTTCCGCTTAACTGACAACGGAAACCAATAAATGGTCATAGCAAGCTCAACTATTTTGATAAGACTTGCATTCAGACTTGCATCAGAATCTCGTGCATCAAATAAAACACTTTAACTTTCCACTGATTACCGCTAATGACATCCCTTGATCCGTCTAAATGTTATACTGCAGAGTAGTATAATAAACTAACTTGTTCTGTTATTTGCTTGTCTCGAATAGCATAGCTTTATGAGAAACTGATACACTCATATATTTCTGCTTCTGCACTTTACTCTTACTATGCTCTTGTTTATTTCAATGTTCTGAGGCTTTTCCTTTCTGTTTTGGAATTGTCTTAGTGTTCGTGCAGCACCGCCATGTACTCGAGCCCGATCTGCTTCAAGTTTCAGGTTCTACATTTACATTTCTTTTACTGTCAATTAATTCTTTTATGTAATAATTGCAATCAGCCATTTTCTCTGGTATCATGGACAACTGCTAGGCTATTTAAATATTTATGTACTAGAATATGAAATTAACGCATGTGCACCCTCTGTTGAATCATAACTGCATGAGAACTATAGTAGTAACTCGGAAAACATGAATTTTTACAAAGTACATGTGCATCAAAACTCTTTTCACTGATGAATTTAAAAGCTTCCGCATAAAAATCAAGCTATTTTACTCAATAGTAACTATTTTCAGTATTTTTCTGCATCCGCCTTAGCAGGCATGGATTTCTTTCCGCCTATGCCTGTGGCATCACGGCCCGCCCGAAGCGCACTCTGACTCCTGTCGAGACGGGTCGTGACAAAAGGCTATCACTGAAATCTCTTAAAGACTCACATCAGTAACGGACGGCAACGACGGTACCGCTACATCAGGCCCTATCGTCCTGGCTTGGATGCCCTCCTTCAAAACCTGCTGCTCTATCTGCAGGGTTTCCTCCAAAAAAGGAAGACGTAGCAACCGTAAGTCAAAAAGATTAAGTGGTTATCACATCCGCTCCCCTGGCAACTCCTCGGTACCGGGCGGAGAAAGAAACAAGGGTACAATATATATATAAACAGTAGTACAAACAGGTGGTAGAGATCAATCAATATCCGTGAATAATCAAAGTGAGTACAACAAATGAGTATAACAATCTACTCTAGCAGTTCTTCCATCAACAGTGGAATAAATTATGAATCAGTGACAGTAAGTAACTTAACTTATATGAATGTTCATACAGACATATAAGTTAAGGATCGGCTCAATAGTAAAGTAACTCATCGTATATGAGTGCTCATACAAACTTATACGATGAGGATCTTGTGTATGTATTGTATGTAATTATATGAATGCAATGCAATGACTCACCCATGATCAAGCACATACAATTGCTATGTCGACACAGACTTGTAGTTCGCACTTTTCGAGCAGGTAGCTAACCTCTCAGGCGTCATCCGTCGTAGCCAGACGGTGACAGTAGAGCGGGCTTCTCCACTACTAGGCGGGCATCCACACTACCAAGTCTAGGCCTTTGTACGCCTCAACGCTAAGAACACAACAACGGAGCTCACATGCGTATTACGGCTCAGAGGGGTCTTGGGTATATGTGCACCAAGAACACAGCCCAAACTGGCATATCATCGTGGCACGGAAGGTGCCTCTATGAACATATCACCAAAGGACCAAGGTCAACCGTCCACTAGCACGGAGGATGCCTCGGGAAGTAAACACCGAGGACCAAGGCCCAATCGTGCAAGTCTATCTGTCAGCTCCCGTCGGTGTGATGACTAGCGAGCCCATAGACCTGTCACACTATCCTTAACCCAGGATTATGGCATCGCGTGTCAACTCACACCGCATGTAATTTCACATATAAGGGCTCCATTTCGAGTCCTTTTTGTTTAACCACATCTCGTGCTCAACAGCATGCAAGAGCTCCAAACTGAGTCCCTTATCAACATGTCATTTTAGTGTGGCAATCACCCTCGCACTTACAATCCTTCCACATATCCTTCACAACAACATAATAGTACTTCACATATTCATCAATGGTTTGATTATCATAATTACATATAAACTATGGTCACCTAACTTTAACATCAACTGGATACAATATCTTTATCAAGTTCAAATCATTCGTGCACATATGAATCTATCCACTAAATGTCAACAACCATTTGTTCATCGTAACCACTACCAATTATGTACAACAAACTTCAAGTCATCCTCATCATTTTCATCGTATTACCATTATCAAGTACATATTTATCGATTCATATATTTAAACTATTCCTACCATCCAAACTCGCCAACCCATTCGTTCAATAAAGACCTATCCAACAAATGTCATTAACCATATTTTATCACAATTACTTATAGACTAAATTCTCCAAAACCTTAACGTTATTGTACCACAATCTCTCTATCAAATCCAAATCCGATTCAACACAAACCTGATAACTATATGTGTATGAAAGATTACTGTACAGCAACTTCGATCGGGGATTCCCGAGGCTACAGGAACTCGGTGAAGGAGTGTAACCTCTCGTTGAAAAAGTATTTCCGTGGACTACAACTTTCATGTTCATCCCACAACCCAGATCCGGTCGTATCATGTCTGAAAATAGCTTTGAAGACTGTTGTGTGCAGAAAACAGATTTCTGCACGCCTCTTAAAGCAAGATGAACGACATCGGTTCATCTTCTTCATCAAGTCATATGTTCAAACCATGTACAGAAATTACTCCACCCTTATTCACCTTCATGAGACCATTTTCTCTTCACGAACCAAGTCCACCATCTACTCAAGGAGAGGGGAGAGGTTGAAGACATCACTATCCTTAAGACACAAGCCCTAGAATGGTCTCTTTCAAGAAAATCTTCATCTCACAAGTCAAAACTCTTTTGAGTCGACATCTCTCCTAGAAATACCTACAAATCTAGCACCAAGGGAGAGGGTAGGAAGCTCACATCATTTCCGGCATTTCCGGCCATGGATCTCGTCGCTCTTGTTTGCGGCATCTTCTTCTCCTTAGTTGATGTTTGTTCTTTACGGGAAAGAAGGTTGGCTCTGGCGATTTGCTCCTCTTCCGTCGTTTTCGGCACAGGAAATAGGATCGACAAGAAAGAACTGTGAGAGTGACGGCTAGGGTTCGTTTCTGTCAATTTCTTTTATATTAGGAATTAAGGTTAACTGCTAGCCAGTTGTCGGCCTGCTATTGAACCGCCTCTTTATAGCTTTAAGTACGTCATATTGAAAAGATGCGTCTGTTATACTCGTTTTGGCGCAAATCCCGAAAGTCCGATTCAGATCGTGTATAGGAACAGGAAACGGAGACAGAAAATCTGCCAAGTCCAGTTTCGTCGAGTAAGTAGCTCTTACTCGACGAATCGTCGAGTATTATATCCTTACTCGGTGAATTTAGCGTTAGTTCGACGATTTTACCTGAGTTCTACGAAAGAGCGCTCGACAAATTTGGCATTCAACGAATTTATCTGAGTTCGACGAATCTACCTGAGTTCGACGAATTTACCTGAGTTCGACGAAAAAGCGCTCGACGAATTTGGCGTTCGACGAATTTGCCCGAGTTCGACGAATTTATCTGAGTTCGACGAATTTACCTGAGTTTGACGGAACAACGCTCGACGAATTTGGCGTTCAACGAATTTATCTGAGTTCGACGAATTTACCTGAGTTTGACGGAACAGCGCTCGACGAATTTGGCCTTCGACGAATTTACCTTAGTTCGACGAATCTACCTGAGTTCGACGAATTTATTTGAGCTTGACGGAACAACGCTCGACGAATTTGGCGTTCGACGAATTTACCTGAGTTCGAAGAATCTACCTGAGTTCGACGAAATAGCGCTCGACGAATTTGGCATTGAATGACGTTGAGTCCATTCAACTCACTCAATGCCAAAATCTGCCAGCAAAATTCCAAGTTAAAAGCATTGAGTCTATTCAACTCTCTCAACGCCGACAGACGCGAGAATAATTTAAGTTAAATGGCAATGAGTGCATTGACTGCGCTCAACGTCGTGTTGAGTGCATTCAACGCACTCAACGCCTAACCCGCCAGCAAGATTTTTCTAAGTTAAATGACATTGCGTGTGTTGACTGCACTCAATGTCGCGTTGAGTGCACTCAACGCACTCAACGCCTAACCCGCCAGAACATTTTCCAAGTAAAATGGCGGTGAGTGGTGTCGAGTCCACTCAACGCCTAACATTCAGAATGCTTTCTAAGTAAATTCCTGATCTAGTCGTCGAGTCCAGTCGACTGACTCGACGCTCCCCGAACCTGAGTCAATTTTATTGACTCAAAACGCATGCGAGGGGTCGCGAGGAGAGGTGCGGCCGCTCCCCTTGTGGGTGGAGCCCCGCGGCCGCGGGAGGCGGCCGCGAGGAGGTGCAGTCAGGCACGACTGGGCACAACTGCTGCCCTTGCGGGCAGCGCCCCGAGGAAGTGGGTGGCGGCCGCGGGAAGAGGCTTCTAGTGCGGCCACCTCCATGCGGGCGGTGCTCCGCGGCCGCGGGAGACAGCTGCGAGGAGGGCGGTCGGGCACGACCAACCCCATGCGGGAGGCGCCCCACGGCCGCCGGAGGCAGCCCCGAGGAGGTGTGATCGCCTCCTTACGGGCAGTGCTCCGTGGCCGCGGGAGGCGGCTGCGGGGAGGGGCAGTCGGGCACGGTTTCCCCCTTATGGGCGGCGCCCTGCGGCGCGGTTGCCTATTTGCGGAAAGGCGGTCACGCCGCGGCGCGGCCCCAGCGTGGGAGGCTGGTTGTTGGCCTCCTTGCGCCGGCAGCCGATCGTTGTGGAGGATCGAACGGTGCACGAAAATTACGTGTAGTGATCGCGTGTGTGGCGGTCAAACCCATGATCCCACTAAGTTAGTGGGGATCATGAGGAGGAGGCTACTTACAACCCCAAATTCTCTATAATTTATGAGGGCCTCATCATATACCCTTAAAATTATCGGTGCTTGGAACCGAAGCATGAGAAGAGCGGGGATTGTTTTTCGTGTCTTCTTCTTCGGTGATCATGGTGGTAAGTAATGGGGAGGTGTCTACAGGAGAGGTTGGTGGCGGTGCGCATGCCAAGGTATGTTGTTTGTTGTTTTTAAATAAGTAACGTGGTCGGAGGCATAGATGCGCGATGGCGGGGGCGCGGGGGTGAAAAGACGAAGGCGTGGAGGTGCGAAGGCAAAGACGTGGAGGCGCGAGTGTGCCGGACCGCGGAACTGGGCACGTTCACCTGCGCATGCTCCTATACGGGCGGCGGTGGGCGCGCATTCGCGGGCGTGCGGGAAAGTGTGTGTGTGTGCTCGGGTCCACGTGCGTTCCAGGGTGCGCGCCCACCCGCGCGTGCACTTGGGCGCGCTTGGCAGCGCGAGGACTCCTGGGGACATGTGCAGCAATGCACGCGCACCCGGGCGTGCTCTCGGGTGTGTGCGGTAACGCGCACGCGCACCTGGGAGCGCAAGATTCCGTGCGCCCACCTGGGCGCGTCCGGTTCCGCACGCGCACCAGGGCGTGCATACCTGAGCGCGCTCCTGGGCGCGTGCGGTATAGCGAGCGCGCCTGGTTATACGCATCTGGGCGTGCTAACAGTCGTGCGTGGTGGCGCGCGAGCACCTGTGCGTGTAGGTGTGCATGGGTGTACTTGGGCGTGCTAACAGTCGTGCGTGGTGGCGCGCGAGCACCTGTGAGTGTAGGTGTGCATGGGTGTACTTGGGCGTGCGTTTTGTGTGCACTTTTGGACTACATGTGTCTGTGCGTGGGGACTCCTTTGAACGCCCCGGGTGTTACTTTCTTAATCCTTATTTATCTTGTTTATCAGGTCTTGAAGCGTAATGTGCAAGCTCGCCCAATGTGATTGCGCTCCACTCTCACCGGTGAGCAAGTGTCAATTTGGAGAAAAAGATGTGGCTTGCCTGTCGATTTTGAAGTGAGGATCCCCCATGCCGAGAAAATGGTTCAGAACCCACCGAAGGGCTGGTTCACGATATGTGAGACGATGTTACGGTCTGTATTTTAATTATTATCGTGCGGAGAGGTGATTGATATCTTGAAGTTTTGTCATGTTCCTATGTCACAATTTACTCCCCTTGGGATGACACGTATTATACGGCTAGTTGTATTTTTCAGAGAGCATGTCTCGAAGTTCTCCTTGAAGTTATTTAGAGATTGATGCGAGATTCATGTTGATAGCGGCGGTCGTGTTGAGATCTTCGACAATAAGAGTTGGCTTGACTTTGAGAGTCAGACAGATCGTCCTCATATCAACACTTTGTTTGGTTATGTCCGAAATTCTTGGGATCTGGCTTTGGAACTCTTTGTATTATCGTTGTCGCCGCCTAAAGGGACAGGAACGGGACTTTTCTTCGATATTGGGATTCACAGTCTCGGGAGGTGGTGAATCATCTGTTCAGTATTTCTTTATTTGTGGAAGAGAAGCATTTGCGCAATGCGAGCTTCGGCTGATTCGGGGCCAGCAACCTTTCGGGAAAGATTCCGGCCAAACCGTGCAAATTTTGAAAGAATGTTCAACATGAAAGTTTTAGATCTCGTTTTTGGCTATGAAATACATATATTATTTATCTAATTTCGACATGTATTGTGGGAGAACCAACTCAAACTTTTTTATATTTAAAAAAGTTTGAGCTTATATATATATATATATACACTAATATAGATAAATAGTTATTTATATTATATATTGCTTATATAATTTATATGTATTTATAATTAATTTGTTGAATACTAATAATCTTTATTAATTTATAAATATATATAAGAATTTAACTATTTTTTAAAAATATAAAATTACATAAATAATTAAATATATTATTAATTATTTTGTTGAATAGAAATAATTTATACTATTATATAAGTATATTATACAATAATTATGTTTTCTGAGAGGAGATAATTTTGTAAGGAAGTGCAATGACATATTTTGAAAAAAAATACTTTTTGTTCGATAAATATGTTGCAACAAAAAAATTCATGATTATTTTGCAACAAAAAAATCTTTTGCTATTTTAACAACATAAATTTTGTTGTGATGTTTACAACAAAAAACTTCCTTGTTATATTTTTATAGGTAAAATAAAACTCTCTTTATCTAGTTAAATTTGATACTAATTAACAAAAAAAATTAAGTTTTGCTAATTTATCTTGCTAAACGGAACTTTACTTGCAGTGAAAAATGAAACAATCATAAGAATTTTTCAATTCGACAAGTGAATTTAACAATAATAGTAATCCAAAAAGTTCATCAATATAACAATAATTAAAAAAGGAATAAAGATCAAGTCAATAATTCCAATTCAAAATTTACAATGCTTACAAAGTAAAATGAAGCAAATAACAAAACAAAAGTAGAAATATAATGTTTTAAAGTAAAAATATAATGTTTGTGTAAAGGAGACAATATGAAATGCAATCATGCTATAGACTCTCTATAGAGGAAGTGAAACAAAAGCATTTCATCAAACTTCAAAAGAACTCAAAAACAATTAAACCCTTCAATTATCCTCCTTTCTTGTGTTGCTTGTCATTTGCGCTCCTTCTCTAATCAATGAAGAAGATGTGAAGGAGTAATCGACGGCGACAAAGAGGAGTTTATGCATTATGAAGAAGAAATGGACTTGGAGGATATACCTGAATGAGCCGAATTCCAGTTGTTGCATAGGGTCGGGAGAGTGCCTTCGATCAGCGATCAAAGGTGCATTTAAGTGGGACAGTGAGAGTGAGTTTTTTCGCCGAGAAGGAACATGATGGATGTACTCATTTGTTTTAGATGGGATTTGTTTCGGTTAAAAATAAACCGAGGGAGATAATATAATTAGGTGTATAATCGAACGGTTCATTTTAAAAGTATGGTATTAGCGTGAAGAATTTCAAAATATAGTAAGATATGCATAAATTATTCTTATAATAAAATCTCAAAAAAAATCCTAAGCAAAAAGTCAGAGCTATATAACATTAATATTTTGTAAACCAGAATCATTGCGGTGAAGATGAATGGGCTCCTAGTTAGTGATTTAAATTTTATTTTTTTTAGATAAGACATAATGCGGCCTGGAATCTGATTTTATATTTAGATAATAAATAAACGTTCACAAATTAAATGTCAAAGTCGTTGTAGTATAGTGGTGAGTATTCCCGCCTGTCACGCGGGTGACCCGGGTTCGATCCCCGGCAACGGCGATTTTTTTGCCTTTTTATATTTTAATTTTAAAATATGAATACATATAATTATTTTTTCTTTTTATATATATATATATATATGTTACAAACCTCGTCTTTATACGATTAAATTATATATATACAGTTAATAAGCATTTCTAAAATGCACAAATTGATCAAAGAGAGTAAGAGACCTCAATAATGACGTCAGCACAAGAAATAATTCAGCATGTCTTTATTTACATGAAATATATATTATCTTAAATAAAGATATTTATATTGGTAGTCTGCCTATTTATATTGAGAGACATAGATAATAGGCTAATAGCAGTTCAATAAAGAAATATTGACATTTCAAAAATTAATTTTTTTTAAACATACTAATTATAGAATTAACTCCATACTTTGAACTTATGGAGTCAAAACATCACTCTCCATGCATATGCACTCAACATCATGTTCAAAGAGACACGGTGATTCGTTTCTTCATAAAAATTCCTAAAGAGAGAAAATAAGAACTCAGTGAATTGTTTCTCAAAGCCGAATCAAGAATTACTAGTTTCCGCTACTCAAAACAATGCGCTCGACTTGTTCGTAGCAAAGCGTAGGTAGGAGTGCAAAAATAATCAGAAAACCGAGAATCGGACAGAACCGAATGGTTTGGGTCGGTTCCAAAAATGTTTGGTTCGGGTCCGTTTCCCATAATACCAGGAACGATAATTCGGTTCGGTTCATGGTTCCAAGGGTCGGGTACCCAGAACCAACCCGAGAACTGAATATCAATGCTAAAGAAAATATTTTGAAACAACGGATATAAAATCGTATGAATAAATGCGTGAAAATAATTAAGAATATGGTTGAATGATTAAAAATAATATTAGTGTACTTGTGTGGTTGTATGACTTTAATATTATATAGAATCATGTTTCAACGTTTTGAGACATTTAAACTTATATTACAAAGAACCATGAGTTGGTAGTCATTTTAAAATTATTTTTAAACATAAGTAGAACCGAGAACCGAACCGAAGCAAAGGGTTTGGATCCGGTTCTATACATTAGGACCATGAGTCGTTTTTGGTTCCAAAAGTTTAAAACCGAACCTATATGAATTAATTCTCTATTTTCGGTGAAACCGAACCGATCAGAGTTGCACCCCTAAGCGTAGGAGAAAAAAACATCAAAATGCCAGTTAATGGGCAAGAAAAGCACGAGATGACACCCGTTTTCAAAGGACTTAAGAAGAAAAGCTTGCCATTTGGACGAAACCATTTCCCGAAGGCACGATCCATCCGGTGCATACAACACATTCCAGTTCTTAGAACCCTACGGCGGCGAAGGGGAAGGGAAGAAGAAATCATGATTTCTAGAGGCTCTTTGCACGAACATACCTAGGCGAGTTCCTGCGCCGACTAACTGCCCCTCTTCTTTTTTTCCAGCAAGCTCCTCGCGAACCGAGAGCTCCAGCTCAACTTTTCTTCCTCTCCGTCGTCGGCAACCAAGCGCCTCCTCTTCATCTCTCCATCTCCTGTAAGTTCGTCCTCCAATGAGCAGCTCCTCACTTTGTTCCGACAACTAGCCTTCTTTCTAACCGAGAGCGCCAACGAGGGCGGATAATTTTTAAGGGGGGTTGATGTTAGAGAGAGAAAATATTGACTTTTAGGCTTTATTTTGACTTAATTATGTCTGCCAATATCAATTCGTGTACTGCAAATATAAACACTCTAATTAAAATCTCCATCTAATTCCACAACCATCAAACTCATTTTCATCATTGATGAGACAATTCCCAATTTATAGAAGTTTTGGGTTGCAAATAATCAGAATTCTCATATCCCCCACTAACGAAGTGGAAAACTATGGAAGAAACCGCCTCGCACGCGATCCACACGCCCTTTCCCTGTCTGATTTGTGCACCTACCGGACATAACCATCGGGAAACCGCCTCCTCCGATCGTGCGCCCGCGGCCAGCCGGCGGTGAGGCCCCGCACCAGGCCAGCCTCTGGCGAAGCCCCGCACCCGAGTGGCTGCCCGCGGGGCCCCCCGCCCGGTTGCCGGAGAGGCCCCGCACCCGGACCCCGGCGAGGCCCCCCGCCGAGGCCGGCCCCCGCAACCACCTTCCTCCTTGTCACTTGTACGAAAAAAAACCCGTCAAATTTCAAGGAAAAATAAAGGCACATGGGTCACCTGTGTAACAACCCGACCCGTTAAATAACATATAATAGAAGGTCCGGTCGGGGCCCCACATTATATGCCACAAACAGACGGCGAGGTCACAGGTTAATGCCAAAATACCATCGCACCTTAACTCAGAGCATTCTAGCGGAAGTTTATAAGTTGCACGAACTCAATTCATGAATGTTCACTACTATATAAATAACACATTTATATACAACACCAGGAATGTTTACAAGCACACACCGCTCACGGCCTTAAGGCCTTACAAGTTACTCTTTACAACAAATGATTACATACTTTGGCACGCAGGCCGGCCACACATGAAATCCAAAACTTCGCACGACCTTCGAGGGCCTACCAGCAGCAGCATCAAGGGCTTCAGCCCGCTCATTCCATTTCATCATCAACAAAGCTGGCAGCACCTGCATATGGACATCCACCCCATGGGTGATAAACAAAGCAACGATCAGCATTCAGCTGACCAATTATAACGACCCTACCCCTTACCCGGGGCAGTGGTTCCTTCCCTGCATGCACAATATAAATATATCACACACATCATCACAAACGCCGGCCTCAGAGCCAGGCGCTCCGTGCACTCAGGGCACGATTATGGTGTACCGAACTCCTCAAGGTTCCACCACCGATTCGAGCTGTTTAGCTTGTTGGCAGAGGTACTCACCTCGCGGCAACTGTGAGCACTATCCATCGACCTACACGAGTAGTGCAACATGTCGGGAAGGCCCGAAACCCCCCATTTGCAATGCTACCCATCGAATGCCCACCCGATCCTAACACTGAACTTGTTGGGTGGCCCACCCACTCAGAGGTTCTCAACATGTTAGCTATGGCATCAACCACCAAACCCCTATTGGAGGCCTCTCGTACCCATCCATTCAGAGGTGCTCGCAATCCAACTCATATCCATCTCATAACACAGGCACACGGTGCCACTGAAGGATCAAGTGCATACCCAACTGCACCAAAAGCCCGGACTGTTGGAGAGGGCGCTACTTAATTTTTTATATAAGTAGCAGAGCGCCACAGGTCAAGTGAAGGAACGCCGGACCCAACAATCCCCCCCCCCGGCGTCCAGCACAACCCGTCGGCTCAGAGGTGGGGTTACCACATGGCCCACACGGCTCAGAGATTGGGTTACCACATGTTCACAGTTGCCTGACCCACCGGACCCACACAGGTAGAAGGGAAAAATCAGGATTTAATAGCGCCCCCCGGTCTTGAACCCGTGACCTCCTCTGATACCAATTGAGAGGACTTAGCGCAACCACTCGTACCAAAAGCCCGGATTGTTGGAGGACGGTGTCACTAATCTTTATATCAAAGGTCCTCGGGCGGATCCACGGGGCAGCCAGTTAAGCCATTACCGCATAGCGCCGCAACGCGGGGGCGATTCCGGACCCGCAAGCCCCAACAGCCACTTTCCATTCCATCAACACAGCTCATGTCGAGCATACAACCAAAGGAGCTATGCAAAGCATCCTTCTCACAATTCACAATCGTCCTTACAATCTCCGCAAGCTAATCGATTTATACACTGAGTCTTCTCCGGTTCACAGCATCACCAATCCAAACATCCATCCAGATGGGCTTCACACAGCATGCCTATTCTGTACTACACACTTCCGGATCTAAATGCAGACTCAACCACTGGAATCGCTTACGCTTTCCACCTCTTGGTGGAGGATCCCATGCACATGCATAAAGTAGGACTTCACTTATCCAAGAAGGAGATCGTTACCCTTGACGATCGCTTCGGAGCCATGGAGAAACTAGCCGGATGGTAATCACCGCGACGGCCTTGCCTCCATAACGCTGAACTCCGCTCTCGATTCAGACCGCTAAAGCTCCATCGGTGGTCGGAAAGCTTCTCCTTTCCTCCTCTAAGCTCTCCTCTCTCTCTCTCTTCACTTTATAAAGATAATGGCCAAGGATTGAATGACAACTTCATGCCAATCCCGGAGTTAAACCCAGCTAGAAATATCCTGGGACATTAGATCTAGGATGAAGGAAACAAACGGTCACAAATCACATGAAAAGTCTAATTTTGTGGCTGACACGGCCTGTGACACGCCCGTGTCACAAGCCGTGTACTGCAAGTGGTACACAAACCAACTCACCCTGACCATAACACGGGTCAAGACATGCCTGTGTCAAACCCCTGACACGCCCGTGTTGAGGGGCGTGTCCTTCACTCAACACAGGACTGCCAACCCGAGAAGAACACGGCTAACGCACACGCCCGTGTCCTTGGCAGTGTGAAAAACACGCCCCTGTGACACGCCTGTGTCACAGGCCGTGTACCACACTCAACGCCACTCAACGCCGCCCGGTTACCAACCCGAGTAGGACACGCCCTGGGACACGCCCGTGTCCCAGGCCGTGTCGCCTCTCAACGATCGTCGTCCGTGCTATCTCGAGAACTCGACTCTACGCACACCGTAAAGGACACGCCCTGGGACACGTTCGTGTCCCAGGCCGTGTGCACTGGACACGCCCTAGGACACGCCCTAGGACACGCCCGTGTCACCCAACCTGATCTCATTTTGGGATTTATGGTTTATTGGGGTTTTGGGGTATTACAGCTGTAGGATCTTGTGGCGCCCTTAGAGGGGGGGGGGGTGAATAAGGGCTCTTTAAAATTTTAACAAACTATTTATAAAATACGAAATTAGATGTAAAGTTTGAGACACACCAATGAAATGAAAATCAAGATTTTATTTCTCCAAAATATATATGTAAAATGATTCCAATAAAGCTTGAAATCAAGGCTTACAACGATAATAGTTTTTAGCTTTTTCACCAGTCCTTCTCCCAAGGACCGGTAGGCTATAGTCAATATCTCCCTAGATATGACTACTAGCCTCCCCCTAAATCAAACCTATGATCTAGACGCTGCACACAATGCTGCGATTTATTCCTAAGCCTCACAAGGACCTAGACACCACACACAAGACGGTGATTTGCCCCTAAGCCACACACGGACTTAGACACCACACACAAGATGGTGATTTTCCCTTCCCAATTACAAAGATAAAAAGTGAATATGAAGTACAATAGTAAAACTTAAAAACTCCCTCAAAATCACGAGCTCTGAAGATGATGATGGACCGATGAGAAGATCTCCAATCTTGAACGCACGGTCGTATCTCCTTCACTCTTGAGAGTTCAACGGACCAAGGGAGTTCTTCTGGAAACGGAGATGAAGGCTCTGAAAATTCTCTGGGAAAACTAAAGCTCTGCACAATCAATCAATTCCCTGAAATTTTTGGCCGTATATATCCTTTTATGCTATCGCCGGCGATAGAGTTAACGCCCCGCGATAGTGATAACTCTTCGTTGCTTGACACGTGGCACACGTCGCGCGGACTTTCAGATCTGAGTGGAGAACGTGACGATCGTGGGATATCGCTCGGCGATATCACTATCGCCGGGCGATATCGCTCAATCGTGACTTCGTGTGCGGCATCATGTGGATCAAGGCTGACGTTAGAAGTAACTGTCCATGTTATCGCCCGCGGTAGCGTTATCGCCAGCGATAGTGTGATTTTCCATTTCTTCAATGCTATGCTCAACCATTCCTTAGTTCTTAAAAAACATGTTATCCCTGCACATTTAAAACACATACCAAGATCATATACATCCGGGATTTGTTATTCTCAAACTAAGAAGTGCTGAATGCATGCTCCAACAATCTCCCCCTTTTGATAATAACAAATCAACTAAGAAAGAAATTGCATGAGATCAGCAGAATGTGAAACAATTTAGATAATCATTATGAACCAAAGTGCATAAACAGTTATAATTAACTCCCCCTATTTAAAAGAAATAATTACTCCCCCTAAATGTACTAATCAATTTATTTCGTACTTAATCTCCCCCTTTTGTTATTAGCAAAAAATGGCGGGATATAAATAAAATGAGTGGCAAATGCGGAAGTTGAAAGAAGTGAGAGAGTAATAAACTAGTCATTGAATTTGGAAATATGAGGAGTAGAATAACGACATTAATAACCATGGAATAATATTACGATAAAATTTGGAATTTTATCAGAAAAAAAATGTTTGTTGTGGAGGAAATTAATTGAAGAGTTGAATTTAAACATTGAAAATTTGTTAGGCCAAGATATCAAAAACATTAGAAACGATGAAATAGAAGAAAAAAACTATTTCCGGTCCAATTCTCATGAGAAGAAATTTTATAAATGATAATGACGTGTACATGTGAAGAGTGATGTAGTTACAGATTCCTTAAGAAATATGTTACATGAAGGTTTGCAATATTATAATACAAGAAACTAACATATAACTTCATGGCATAATGATTTTAAAAAAAAAGTGGCCAAGTTTGTTTGCACAAGACACTTTACAATCCTTTTCAAGGTGCTCAACCTCACAATGCTCATTAAGACTTATCAGGAGGGTGAGTAGAGCTTGATTGGAAGATCCTAGTCATTTTTATTTGTTTTGTTTTTTTTTCATTATTATTTTTTTTGTTTTTTTTCTTAGAAACTGTGACTTAGGATTCCGAATTCACTTGTATTGCAAACTTGATAATAAATATTTTGTTTTTAAAATGGTCATCAGTTTTGAAAATCAATTTGAAAGAAGTATACATGAAAGGTTCAATGATGTATACAAGAAAGCAATATCATGTAATAAGAAGCTTAAGTAAGTGTAACTATCAGCTCGTGTCAGTGGAAGCACAGTATCAATCATAAAATGTTACTCATACTTAGAGGCATGCGGAAACAATTCTATTCAAGTTCTAGTCATCAAAGGTATAGAAAGATATCGAGAGCAAGACAAATTAAAAAAAATGTTTAAAGAACTTATAAATTAATTATCACACATGTAATAAGTATTGTATCCTGATAATCATCCAAAAAATTTCAGTGACACTAGGAGGAAGGGTGTTATAAATTAATTTTTAGTATTGTATCCTGAAAATTTTTTTTGTTGGTTATTATTAAAAAAGTTCTTAATGATACCAATGGTATTTAACTACATGATATATATATTCAAGTTCTAATCTTAGGCCTATTTTATAAAAATAAAATCTCATAATTAAGACAATTTTGATGTATAATTCTAAGATTTCAAGTTCTAATCTTAACCTTGAAAAGCGTGAATCATTAAGCGGTTTTGTGAAAATATCTGCTATTTGAGAATCTGTTCCAATAAAATTTACTTTTAAAGCCTTCTACAAACAAAACATTTGAAATTGAAAAACTTTTGTTGCCCACAACACCGATGCCGATGATTTTTTCCTTTTCCATTATCTCCAAATGTAACAACTCCTCCTTTCTCACCTCCAGGCTAAGGAACTTCTCTTTATTGCCTGTCATGTGCTTTGAACAGCCCGAGTCCAAGTACCACACGTCTTCTTTGTCCTTATCCTGCCAACATACCTAGAAAGAGGATGTGAGTAAAGATCTGACTACCCAAGTGGTTCCACCCATAGTGTAGGTAGAAGCCTTAGGCATCCAGATTTGCTTAATTTTACTTTTTCCTTTCTTCTAGCACGAGTCCGTGGTGTGACCAAATCTATTGCATTTGGCACATGTAATGTAACGAGAAGAATATAACTTCTCTGGACTTTTACTGTAAGAATACGTTGCATCAGTTAATTTATTATTATCAAAAATTTTAAAATTCGATTTTCTGGATTTTTCGCTATCGCTGGCGGTAGTGGTTATCGTCGGGCGATAGTTTCCAGTCGTGTATCCGAGTCCAAATCTTCCAGATCCGTAACATTGATAACCTAAGATCATATCCAGTGATCTTTGACCCATTCCAAACTTTTTCATGGCTAGTTTTAAGTCATGAATCTGGTTCCTCATTTCAGTATTCTCGGATACTAGATTTACACATCTACGTTCAAAAGCATTCTTTCCTTCATAGACTTTGGAAATAGAAGTTTTCAGATCTCTCTCTAAAATCTCATTCTTTTTTGTGAGAATTTTTATTTTTGAATGAGATTTGGAAAGAGATTCTTCAAGCTCTTTTATTCTTCCCATAGAGTGATCACACTCTTGGCAAGAGACTTTTTCTTTTCCAATAGTCTTAATTTCATTTAACAATTTTTTATTTTCTTTAATTAAAACTTTATTTTCAGTTTTAAGAAGATCATTATCTTTTAAACTTTTTTCAAAACATTTGCAAGTCTTTAAAAATTCAGAAAATAATTCATCATAAGTTGGAGGAGTTACCTCAGTGTCGCTTTGGACACTGCACTCGTCATCAGATATGACGCTCTTTCCCATTAGGCACATATTGGCCTCCTCCTCCTCGCTTGAGCTTAAACTGCTTGCATCCTCAGAAGTAGTATTATCTTTCAAGACCTTCTTCTTCCCTTTGAGCTTCTTTTCTTTAAGTTCTTTCAAGTACTTTGGACACTTGCTTCGAATGTGTCCTAACTTCCTGCAGTGATAGCACTCTGGTGGGGGTCTCTCTTCTTCCTCATCGTCATCCTTTTGTTTTTTCTTTCTAAACGTCTCCTTCTTAAAATATTTTTTAAAAGTATTTCTTCTCTCCGGATTTCTCATAAATTTTTTAACAAAAAGACTTTCCTCATCCTCTTCTTCCTCCTCAGAATTACTATCTTCCTCTTTCTTAGATCTTAGAGCCAACCACTTCTTCTTTGGCTCCATATACTCTTGTTGTTGAATTTTTAATTCAACTTCATGAGTTTTCAAGTTCCCAATCAGGCTTTCAATATTAAGAGACTTAAGATCGTGAGATTCAGAAATAGCCGTCACTTTGGGATTAAATTTAGGGGGAAGAGATCTAAGAAGTTTTCTCACCAAATCACCATTCGAGAAATTTTTACTAAGCACTTTTGAGTCATTTACTATCTTGGTGAATCTGGTGTACATTGAATCTATGTCCTCATCCACTTCCATCCTAAACTTTTCAAATTCCGACTCCAGTTGAAACAGCTTCGAGTCCTTCACCTGCGAGGTACCTTCATGAGTAACTTCAAGTAAATTCCAAATTTCATAAGCATTATTGCAAGCACAAGTTTTATTAAATTCAGTCCTATCTAATGCACAAAATAATGCATTCATGACTTTAGCATTATTTTTGCACCTTAGCTTATCCTGATCATCCCATTTATCTTTTGGTTTTTCCATTTCTACATCTCCTACTGTATAAGTGGGATGAACATAATTAGTCTATACCATATTCCAAACTTCAATGTCAAGAGAAATAAGAAAACATTTCATCCTAGTTTTCCAGTAATTATAATTAGATCCAGTGAATAACGGAGGTCTACTAATTCCTTGCCCCTTAGAGAAAGCATGGTCATGCTGCGCCATAATTCCTGGTGGTGAAACCGTATTAGGAATAACCTGGCTCTGATACCACTTGTAGGATCTTGTGGCGCCCTTAGAGGGGGGGTGAATAAGGGCTCTTTAAAATTTTAACAAACTATTTATAAAATACGAAATTAGATGTAAAGTTTGAGACACGCCAATGAAATGAAAATCAAGATTTTATTTCTCCAAAATATATATGTAAAATGATTCCAATAAAGCTTGAAATCAAGGCTTACAACGATAATAGTTTTTAGTTTTTTCACCGGTCCTTCTCCCAAGGACCGGTAGGCTATAGTCAATATCTCCCTAGATATGACTACTAGCCTCCCCCTAAATCAAACCTATGATCTAGACGCTGTACACAATGCGGCGATTTACTCCTAAGCCTCACAAGGACCTAGACACCACACACAAGGCGGTGATTTGCCCCTAAGCCACACACGGACTTAGACACCACACACAAGGTGGTGATTTTCCCTTCCCAATTACAAAGATAAAAAGTGAATATGAAGTACAATAGTAAAACTTAAAAACTCCCTCAAAATCACGAGCTCTGAAGATGATGATGGACCGATGAGAAGATCTCCAATCTTGAACGCACGGTCGTATCTCCTTCGCTCTTGAGAGTTCAACGGACCAAGGGAGTTCTTTTGGAAACGGAGATGAAGGATCTGAAAATTCTCTGGGAAAACTAAAGCTCTGCACAATCAATCAATTCCCTGAAATTTTTGGCCGTATATATCCTTTTATGCTATCGCCGGCGATAGAGTTAACGCTCCGCGATAGTGATAACTCTCCGTTGCTTGACGCGTGGCACACGTCGTGCGGACTTTCAGATCTGAGTGGAGAACGTGACGATCGTGGGATATCGCTCGGCGATATCACTATCGCCCGGCGATATCGCTCAATCGTGACTTCGTGTGCGGCATCATGTGGATCATGGCTGACGTCAGAAGTAACTGTCCATGTTATCGCCCGCAGTAGCGTTATCGCCAGCGATAGTGTGATTTTCCATTTCTTCAATGCTATGCTAAGCCATTCCTTAGTACTTAAAAAACCTGTTATCCCTGCACATTTAAAACACATACAAGGATCAAATACATCCGGGATTTTTTATTCTCAAACTAAGAAGTGCGGAACGCATGCTCCAACAACAGCCTGCGTCCGGGAGCGCCCTCCACGCGGCCCGGTCTTCGCCTTACCTTGGCGCATCTGACCACTTCATCTTGAGCCCCTTCCTTCACTTCTGCCATGGACGTCAAAATCCGCAAACAAACAAAAAAACCCTCACACTCCTCTCACTATGACTCGGGAATTCTCAGGGACTTGGGGGGGGGGGGGCAAATGATGGAGTCATCCCCAATTTATAGTAATTTCATACTGCAAATAGTCAGAGTTCTCATATCCCCTACCAATGAAGTGGGAAGTTATGGAAAGAAACTACTCTGTGTTCAATCCGCGCGCCTAATCCCTGTGCGATTCATGCTCCAACAACCCATAACCATCACGAAACTGCTACCTCTAGTCATGCTCCAGTGGCCAGCAACCCATGGCAGCCTACTCCCAATGCACGGCACGACCAGCCTCCCGAGTGGCCGCTCGCGCCAAGCGACTTCCTGAGACGACCGCGGGACACGGCCGGCCTCCTGGTCGACCGCCCCGCTCCAAACGACTGCTCGCGAATGGTCGCAGAGGGCGCAACCAACCTCCTTGTCGGCCTCCCCACATCGTGCAACTGCCCGTGGGCGGCCTCGACAGACGCGATCAGCCCCCTGTGCCGAGCAGCCCCAAGGGGCGCGATCGACCTCCCGTCGGCTCCACCCGCCCCACCCCACCCCACCACAAAGATCTGTTTATTATCTGTAATTTGCTATGAAACTATCACTAACATCAAAATATTTATACGAAGCTTCTCTTAATTTTTTCTTGATAGCATAATTTTTATTTTTCTAGCAAAGTGGCCTGTCATAGGCTGCTGGTCCAAGGCGCAATAGTGAACATAATTGCATGCACTAATTGTTGAGTTGGTTTAGGGTTTATGGTCAGAGGATACTGTAATCAGGATTTGGGAAAAGTTGAAGTGATTGTATTTTGCAGAATCCATGACAACAAGATTGTTGTTGAAGCAGTGTCTCTATGCATCAAAGATGCAAGAAGGTGACAATTTACAAGAACACTTCAATGTATTCAACGGACTTCTGAGTCAATTGCATGACGTTGGCTTGAAGGTAGAGAAAGAAAACAAACCTCTCTTGTTTCTTACCTCGCTCCTGACGTCCTACAAGCACATGGTAATTACGCTCTTGTATGTGGAGGATACGGTGGGGCTAGAAGAAGTCATGTCGACATTATTGTCTAATCAGATGTTGAAGGATCCCACTCCTAGGGGTGACTAGATCGTTCTTGGTAGCGCATGAACGCGGGAAGAGTTTCGATAGAGGATAGAGCGATGCACAGGCTCGGTCAGTATCGAAGAAGACAGTGACATATTTCCCCTGCCGATAGGTGGGCCACATTATGAGAAACTGTCTGCAGTGTGTAGGAATTTCTGAAACTTCGAAGGACATCCAGAATGCAGGCATAGTGACATTGGACCTGAAAGGTGATGACAGGCTTTACTTTGTCATAGAGAGTCATGCTGACTCTAACTGTTGGATTTTGGATTTTGGTGCTTCGCAACATGCTTGCTTTGATGCATCAATGTTCAGTACCTTGGATGTGATGATCAGGTCGGTCTATCTTGTTGATTACTCGATATGCGAGATCACGAGAGTAGGGACGTTGGACAAAAAGATGCATGACGGGGTGATGTGCGGCTTGAGAAGGTATATTTTGGTGCTTAAGCGGTGCCGCAATCTAATTTCGTTAAGCAGATTGTACTAAGAAAGTTATAGTTTAGAAGTCGCCAGAGGAGTCTTGACGGTGAAGCATGGGCGCATCGTACTTATGCAAGCTGAGCAGTGTGATAGTCTGTACCGGCTGATGGACACCACAATATGAGGTGGTGAGCCCATGATTTTTGGTGGCAATAGGGTTGATAGTTGAGGTGGTGCAGTGGATCGCCTTTCCGCGACTCAGGTTCGGTGAGTCAATTTTTATGATCCAGATGTGCTGACATCTTGTAGGTTAACAAGTGCAAAGTTGGAGTCAACTGGAGTAAGTGGGCTGACGCCTCGAGCATGAGGTGGTGCTTCGTGCAGTTAGTGCTACGTGCAAATTGGTTCTTCGTGTAGACTAGTGAATCGTGCAGACCATGCTTCGTGTAGATAATTTTCTTGCAGAAGGTGACGTTTGTAATTCGAATCAAGATAGTAATTGTTGAGTTGATTTGTGTTTTTCAAAACACTCACCCAACTTACCCATGTGAACACCTACAACATATGGTCGTCAAAAACAATAAAAGGGGAACATTGACTTATCTAGTCGCCCACATGGACTTTGAATTAAATAAAAGATGAAATGTTGGTTACTTCCCTCTATAAGTAAGATGCAACTAGCATGCATCCTAACACCGACCAGAGGAAGCAACGAGCTTTCTTGAAGGAGCAGAGCTCGAAGCTGTGAACCTCCAAGCGTAGAACCGTGAAAGTATCTGCAGAACTAGAGGAGAAGATGTGCGAGATTGGTATAGAAGGCATGTGTAATTGCAATTGGATTCAACAGTGTTACTCTTGCGGTAGTAGTGGTTGGACGTCGTGAATCAACGTCGAAGGTGTTCGGGGCAAACCTTATGTGTCAACGATAATAGTGAATTGTAATCAAAGTTTTATATCATTCGCATATTATATGGTTGTCCATCTTCATCGGCTGCATTTATCGGACACATTGCAATTTCTCTTTGTTTAACTAGTGGCAATATTATTGTTATAAAATATTGCTCTATTTACATATTTTATTTTCATGTATCTTTGACTGTCCTGGAAAATTATTCCGCTTAAAATCCCAACACTAATGGCGCTAGCTCTGTTATGATTCGGTTTGGTTCGGTTTTTGATCAAAGCTGTTAACTGAACAACCCGTACGGCTCAATTCGGTTTGGTTCGGTTTTGATCAAAAATCTAAAATCAAACTCAACTGCTTACATCATTAGAATCGAACCGTACGGCTCAATTCGATTTGGTTTGTATGATTTAAAAAATATAAAAATAGAAATTTGGGATAAGAAGGAAAACAAAGTACCATTGTTTTCATATGTAACTAGTATTAGTTAGTCCTGTAACGGTTTGATTTGATTTTTGATCTTAATCGCAGATCAAATCACCCGCATGTGGTTCCAAAAGTTTGAAACCGAAACGAATCACTTGCACTGTTGGAACCGAATCGAACTGAATAGTTCGGTCAGGTTCGATTTGAGTGATTTAAAAAATATAAAAATAGAAATTTGGAATAATAAGGAAAATAATGTACCATTTAATATTTGTATATTACTAGTATTAGCACAACCACAACATACAACATTTAATATTGGAAAGGGACATGAAGTATTAGCAAAACATGCAACATTTACGTGAGTTGTAGCAAGAGTTAAGACCTACTTATATTAATAATAAATTAAAATTTAAATACGAGCGGTTCTGTTCGACACTATTCTGTTTGACATTTCGAACCGTGAACTGAACCAAATCACACCGTTTTTTTAAAAAAATGGAACCGTGATCGAATCGCAGGTTACTAAAACCAAACTAAATCGTGCGGTTTGATTTGATTTGGTTTGGTTATGCGGTTTGGTTGGTTCTGACTTACAACCCTAGTATTAGCACAACCACAACATGCAAAATTTAATATTGGAAAGAGACAGTATTAGCAAAAGCATAGAACATTTAGATTATTATCACTTATGACATATTATGAAATTGAAAACTATGACTTATATGTAAGCTGTAATAAGAGTTACGACCTAATTATATTGACAATAAATTAAAATTTTATTTAAAGTTATTACGGTTCGGTTCAATTCGACTCGATTCGGTTTGACATTTTGAACAGTGAACCAAACCCCATGATTTTTTTTTAAATGAAACCGTGTCCAAATCGTAGGCTACTAAAACTGAACCGCGCGGTTTGAATTAGTTCGGTTGAATTATGTGGTTCGGTTGGTTCGGACTTAAAGCCCTAAATGACACTTATTATACAATTAGAGGTCCCCACTCAGAAGTGAATCCGGAATTTCAACATGGGGGGCAAACATCTTCATCCTCAAGCCAAAAAAATTTTGAACGACTCTTATCTTCGTTTCCCTCTTATCCAATCATCTTTTTTGACGTGTAAGTTGTCAAAATTCATTATCTTGACTAGGGCTCCGTTTGGCACGGTGGTGGCTGTCGTAAACGCTTGGGTTAAACTATCATTCGTTAAGAATCACCTAACAAACATCATCTGTTTGAACATAAAAGTGGATGAAGTTCCTTAGGTGGGTATTAACGGATGACAATTTAACCCTCATGTTCATGACGGCCACCTGTTAAAAATTTTAGGAGTTTTATGTTGCTACGACGAGTTTGTATTAACGAAAATTCTACAGAATATAGCGGCACACAAAACTCCTAGGGATCGATTTAACCAAAATATTATTATTCTCTAATTTGGAGTGTATACAGAAATTATTTTTCTAAGATTAAGAACAAGAGCTTGAACGAACGGTAAATAAAGTGCGGAATTAATTTATACCGTTTTTGGATTCGAGCTCGTGCTTCATGATGGCGGTCATACCCAATAATTTTGATGTGTTCTTCCTTATGAATCCAGCGACGCTTGCCAGCCCCGTTAACTTACAAAATAACTGAAATTTCTAATTTCTGCAACACTGTTGCACCAACACAAAGCAATATATGTGAATGCGTTATGTAATCAAGAAATATTGAAACCGGCCAAATCATTAGGTTAAATATCTGGAGGTGATAATCGGCCCTCTCTCACAATAGTAGAGCACGAATTGATTTCAGAGAAACTAATATGAGATTCATAGAAGGAAAAAAAAATAAACTTGTTTTGACAAGAACCTGAAGCTATAGACCAAGGAGCAGTGAAATAGATCTTGGTTTTAGATGCTACCTCTTTGCTTTAGATCTTGAGCATGCAGTGAAATAGATCTTGGTTTTCTCTCTTGTCTGGCGCCGCAGTTAGGAGGATGAAGGTCGCAGCTTCTCGTTGACTTGAAAGAAGAGAAGATCACTGCGGGGCACGCGCGAGAGAGGCAACTCCGACGGGTTCGGCAGTCCTCCAAAAGCTCGAACAGAAGGATGAACACCGGCGGCTAGGAGAAGGAAGATGAAGGCGGACGGTTTCTAAAGGCAATCGGGATTTTGCCCTACCGGCTATTCACCCTTGTTCACCCCAATGGAATGATTCATGAAACATAAATTTAGGTATTAATAGGAAAATACCCAAAATAGGAGTTACAAGTTTTTTGTTTTTAATGGATGAAATCAATTCCATTAAAAACCCAAATAAACTCTATTAAGACCGCATTCATGACCATACTTTAATTGTGCCAAGGGCGAGACCGGGTTCACGACTGAATGTACGAGACGGTCGGGCACACCTATCACATTCTTCGACCATTCACGCGACTGAACTAACACGCGCTCGTAGGTGTCCCAATAGACTTAATATACGCGTACGACTTTAACGGGTCGCCTCGATGAATCGAGTCCACCTAATGGAAAATTTCCAACATTCTCCCACTTGGACTTGCGTTCATCGTTACTTATGACATTCCGATAAAGTCTTCACTAAAATTAAGGGTACCGTTTAGCGAACGCGATATTGAGTCTACTCCCACGTCAATCCGGTCCAATCAAATCCTTCACTCTGAATCATGGCGGCAACCGCATCATTGAGCGACACGGGACCTTCCATGGTCACAGTAGCTTACAGATCTAATCGACATGGACAAAGCGCAGTTATATAAACCATAGAACAATATACTGAAAATGTGCACATGAAAGTTGTTCTAATTTGGTGGTCAACCAAACTTCTCAAATGAATGCACTAAACCATGCTGCGAGAAATTCTTAAGTGTTCAAAAGAACAAGTATGTCTTAACCTTAAGGTTTTGAATTCATGTGTCTATAACATACGAAAGGCTATAATTCAAATGTAGTGCCCTAGCCTTATGCTCTGACTGACACAAGTCATGAGACTTTGTATGAAGTGTGACGTGTCACATAAATTCAACGAATATTAAAACTTAATAATATTGCTGAATGAATGTTCCTAATTGTTGATGAATTAAACAAAGTGCAAAACAAAAGACAGATAACTGAATTGGAGCTTCATGTAGCCTCCCACTAATCAAGCGCATCGATCGACTCTTTAAGCCCCATATTAATAACATGTTTCTGAAACACATTAGGGCGAAGTCCTTTAGTAAGTGGATCAGCCAACATGTCATCTGTCCCTATATGCTCCACTAAAATGTCACCCTTCTTGACCAATTCCTTAACGGTCAAGAATTTAATTTCCATATGTTTGGACCCTGTGATACTTTTATTGTTCATCGAGAACATAACTGCAGAGATGTTATCACAATACATCCGGATGGGTCCAGCTATAGAATCAACGACCTTCAACTCTGTAATGAAATTCTTAAGCCACACTGCATGAGTGGAAGCTCCAAAGAGAGCGACGAACTCCACATGCATTGTGGATGAAGTGATGAGTGTCTGCTTGACACTCTTCAACGAAACGGCCCCACCAGCAAACTTAAATATAAAACCCGAAGTCGACTTCCTATCATCCTCACATCCGGCAAAATCAGAATCTGTATACCCCACTAACTCAAGGTTTTGAACTTTATGGTAGACCAACTTATCATCCTTAGTTCCCTTCAAATACCTTAAGACTTTCTTGGCAGCCACCCAATGATCAAGTCCTGGGTTCGACTGATATCTGCCTAAAAGTCCTACTGCGAAGGCAATGTCCGGTCTGGTACAGACTTGGGCATACATCAAACTGCCCACCGCACTAGCGTAAGGTATATCCTTTATGCGCTCTCTCTTTATATCGTTCCTGGGGCATTGTGATAAGCTGAGCTTATCACCTTTAAGTACAGGTACGTCACCAGGCTTACAATCGAGCATGCTAAATCTCTCAAGTACACGCTCGATGTAGGCTTTCTGAGAGAGTGCCAATGTATGGTGAGATCGGTCCCTAATGATCTCAATTCCTAGAACGAAGGACGCTTCTCCAAGATCTTTCATATCAAAATGCTTTGACAAAAATTGCTTAGATTCATACAATAATGCCAAATCACTACTCGCAAGCAAGATATCATCTACATAAAGAATTAAGAAGATGAATCTGCTCCCACTGATCTTGAGATATATGCAACGGTCTACTTTGTTTTCTACAAAACCAAAAGAAGTGACCACCTCATCAAATTTCAAATACCACTGTCTAGAAGCTTGCTTTAGACCGTATAGGGATTTGTTAAGTTTACATACAAGTTGGTCGGAATGACCAGACTTGAATCCCTCAGGCTGCACCATATAGACCTCTTCAGCAAGATCGCCATTCAAGAATGCGGTCTTTACATCCATCTGGTGTAGCTCCAAATCATAATGAGCTACTAATGCCATTATCACTCTGAAAGAGTCTTTAGAGGAAACAGGGGAAAAGGTCTCGTGGTAATCGATTCCTTCTCTCTGTGTAAATCCCTTGGCTACCAGTCTGGCCTTAAACCGCTCGACCTTACCTTTAGAGTCTTTCTTTGTCTTAAACACCCACTTAGAACCAATGGGCCTACAACCTTCAGGCAACTCAACCAACTCCCAAACCTTATTCAGCTTCATAGACTTCATCTCGTCTTTCATTGCATCCCACCACAGATCACTTTGAGGTCCAGACACAGCTTCCTTAAATGTCACTGGGTCAACTATATGACCAATGTCATAATCACTCTCTCCTAAATAGACTTCATAGTCTGAAGAAATTGCAGGCCTTCTCTGCCTAACGGATCTCCTAGCGGGTGGATGAAACTCCTGAACATGAGGAGGAACCTCATATGGAATCAGTGGTGGGACCGCTTCCACGTCCTCTACTTGTTCCGTCATAGGTTCAGGCACGACAGGATCTCCAATTAAGGGCACAGATAAATTAATGGGCACAACTTCTTCGACTTCACTAATAGGACGAGAGCAACTAGGTTCGTCAGCGACATCCCATTCTAAAAATTTAGCTGTTTGAGACTCCACAATTCTGGGTCCTCCTAAAGGGGAATAAAACTTAAATCCCTTGGAGTGATCTGGGTAGCCTATAAAATAACAACGACTAGACCTGGGGGCTATCTTACTTTCTGATGGGTTGTATAAACGGACTTCTGCAGGACAACCCCAGACACGCAAATGATTAAGGCTGGGTCGTCTACCAGTCCATAACTCAAATGGGGTTTTAGGTACTGACTTAGATGGGACTCTATTAAGGATGTACACTGCAGTCTTAAGCGCCTCGCCCCACAAAAATTCAGGAAGATTCGTTCTACTCATCATGCTCCTCATCATTTCCTTAAGGGTGCGATTTCGCCTTTCGGCCACACCATTTTGCTCAGGACTACCCGGCATGGAGTATTGGGCAACAATGCCACAACTCTCCAAGTATCTGGCAAACGGACCCTTATGTTGCCCGGAGGCATCATGTCTACCAAAATACTCGCCACCTCTGTCAGACCTAACAATCTTGATGACTTTCCCTATTTGTTTCTCAACTTCAGTCTTAAAAATCTTGAACTTTTCAAGGGATTCAGACTTCTCCTTAATTAAGTACAAATAACCAAAACGGGAGTAGTCATCAATGAATGTAATGAAGTAGGTGTTTCTACAGAGGGTGGTGGAATAAGGACCACTGATGTCCGTATGAATAACCTCTAATAAACTTGAACTACGAGTTGAGCCTTTCTTCTTAATCTTGGTCATCTTACCTCTACAACAGTCCACACATGTCTCTAGGTCACTAAAGTCCAGAGTAGGGAGAATAGTTTCCTTAATTAATCTCTCTACTCTTTCCCTAGAGATATGACCTAATCTTTTATGCCATAGCGTGAACGACTGTTCCTTAATGAGAGGTCTTTTGCTAACAATGTTTTCAATATTATATGAGGTGGCATAGAAATTAACAAGTGCAAGACATATTCTATATAGTCCATTAGATAGAGAACATTGGCCAATAAATTGTGATTCATAAAATAACTTAATTAAACCACCAGAAATATTGAAACCATAATTAAGTTTATCTAATGCAGAAACAGAAATCAAGTTCCTTCTAAACGAAGGAATATAAAATACGTCTTTCAAAATAAGTTCATATCCTGAATCAAGGACTAAACAAATGTCCCCGATGAACTCCACCTCCACCTCAGCATTGTTGCCAACTGTGAGTATGCACTCACCCTTGCTTGGCCTCCTCCTTTTGATGAACCCCTGCAGTGTGTAAGCAACATGATTAGTTGCTCCACTATCGAGCCACCAAGAACTTGATGGGGCTTCAATTAAATTGGATTCACAAAGGACTAAGGCTAACGGGTTACCTTTAGGCGCAAATCCACACTTCTCCATCCAAGCTTTAAATTTCAGGCACTCGTGCTTCACGTGCCCCTTCTTCTTGCAAAAGAAGCAGCTAAGAGGCTTCTTTCCACCAGTGTCCTTGCTTCTTGAAGCTTGTCCATCCTGAGCCTTAAAAGGAGCTTTGAACTTCTTCTTCTTCTTAAACGGGGTTTTGACAACAAGCAATGCAGTGTTGGTCTTCTCGTTCTTCAGTTTTTCCTCCTCAGCTGCATATCGAGTAATCAGATCATTGATCCTCCACGCCTCGTCCTGAGAATTATAGGTTGTCTTCAAAATGCTGAACTCTACAGGAAGGGTGTTGAGTGCTTGGTGCACGATCAACGCTTCAGGGAGAGTAATCTCCAACTCCTGCAGCTTGGTCTGAAAGTAGACCATCTTCAGAATGTAGTCGCGAACACCGCCTCCTCCCGAATACCTCATGGAGAAGAGGTCCTGAATGAGTGTCCCGATCTCAGCATTGGAAGACACCTTATACCTCTGTCCAATGGCAGTTAGAAAATTCTACAGAATATAGCGGCACACAAAACTCTACAGAATATAGCGGCACACAAAACTCCTAGGGATCGATTTAACCAAAATATTATTATTCTCTAATTTGGAGTGTATACAGAAATTATTTTTCTAAGATTAAGAACAAGAGCTTGAACGAACGGTAAATAAAGTGCGGAATTAATTTATACCGTTTTTGGATTCGAGCTCGTGCTTCATGATGGCGGTCATACCCAATAATTTTGATGTGTTCTTCCTTATGAATCCAGCGACGCTTGCCAGCCCCGTTAACTTACAAAATAACTGAAATTTCTAATTTCTGCAACACTGTTGCACCAACACAAAGCAATATATGTGAATGCGTTATGTAATCAAGAAATATTGAAACCGGCCAAATCATTAGGTTAAATATCTGGAGGTGATAATCGGCCCTCTCTCACAATAGTAGAGCACGAATTGATTTCAGAGAAACTAATATGAGATTCATAGAAGGAAAAAAAAATAAACTTGTTTTGACAAGAACCTGAAGCTATAGACCAAGGAGCAGTGAAATAGATCTTGGTTTTAGATGCTACCTCTTTGCTTTAGATCTTGAGCATGCAGTGAAATAGATCTTGGTTTTCTCTCTTGTCTGGCGCCGCAGTTAGGAGGATGAAGGTCGCAGCTTCTCGTTGACTTGAAAGAAGAGAAGATCACTGCGGGGCACGCGCGAGAGAGGCAACTCCGACGGGTTCGGCAGTCCTCCAAAAGCTCGAACAGAAGGATGAACACCGGCGGCTAGGAGAAGGAAGATGAAGGCGGACGGTTTCTAAAGGCAATTGGGATTTTGCCCTACCGGCTATTCACCCTTGTTCACCCCAATGGAATGATTCATGAAACATAAATTTAGGTATTAATAGGAAAATACCCAAAATAGGAGTTACAAGTTTTTTGTTTTTAATGGATGAAATCAATTCCATTAAAAACCCAAATAAACTCTATTAAGACCGCATTCATGACCATACTTTAATTGTGCCAAGGGCGAGACCGGGTTCACGACTGAATGTACGAGACGGTCGGGCACACCTATCACATGCTTCGACCATTCGCGCGACTGAACTAACACGCGCTCGTAGGTGTCCCAATAGACTTAATATACGCGTACGACTTTAACGGGTCGCCTCGATGAATCGAGTCCACCTAATGGAAAATTTCCAACACCACCATCATGCCATAAGGAGCCTAGAGGAATCCAAATCAACCATTCAATTTTGCAATTGGGTGGGGGTGGCGGGCCCTATCGCCACATAGATCAGCCCATGCCTCCATTTGCCCGTCCTTTTCGGGTCGCCCATATTGTATGTCACCTTCATCTTCTTATCAGGGAGCAAATTAAGGGACACATGACTTAAAACTATCTAAACATGCCAACATCATCTCAATTCAACAAAATCAAATTGCTTAAATCAGTTTTCAGGCCCTTGATGAAGGAGGGTTTCTTAGGGGACGCCAATAAAGTGATCAAACACAGGTAAAATCACAACCCTTATACAGTGAGGGAAGGGCATGGATGCTGTCTCCTACAAAGAGCTATCTCAGCTTATTCAATAGCGGTGAAGGACTGCAACAATAACAACAACAGTCAAGCCTTTATCTCATTATAGTGGGGTCGACTATATGGATTCTTTGTCGTCATTGTGCCCTATCTTGTGTCATAATCTCACTAATGCCTAAGTACATCATGTCTTTCCTTATAGTTACATTCCAAGTCTTTATTGGTCTACCCCTCCCTCGTTTAACATGCCTAGTGACTAGACTCTTACAAAGCCATACTGGTGTCTCTAATGGTCTTCTTTGCACATGTCCAAACCATCATAGTCGAGCTTCTCGTATCTTCTCTGCAATTGGTGCTACTCCAATATATTCAATCTCGTGTGTCCACATATCCACCTAAACATTCTCATCTCCGCAACTCATGTTTTTTGCTCATGTACACAATTTACTACCCAACACTCAAAAGCGTAGAGCATCGCTGGTCTAATCGTAGTATGGTAGAACTTGTCCTCAAGTTTTAATGGCATTTTACGATCACACAAGATCCCTGACATGTTTCTCCGCTTCAACCAACACGCTTGGATTCTATGTGTCACATTTTTATCAATATCTCCGTCTTTTGAACTATCGATCCAAGATATTTAAAACATTCAATACAAGAAATATCTTGATCACCCAACTTAATAACGAAGTCATCCATCTTTCTTGCACCGTTAAATTTAAGCTTCATATATATACTCTGTTTTTGTCATGTTCAACCTAAAATCCTTATTTTCTAAAATGTCTCGCAAAAATTCATAGTTGTGAAGGACTAACCGATTGAAATACATTAAAAAGTAAGGCTCTATTTGGCGGGGCTGATCCGCGCCGGTCGCGCGGAAGAAACAGCCCCGCCACACGAACTGTCAGTTTGAGAATCTTGTCGTCTAACGGCGGGGCTCCACCTTGCCACACGAAACCGCGGTATCTACACAGAAATCATCTGCGCTGCGGGAACCGCGATGGCGGTCCAGCGACGCGGATGATTTCTGCAGAATCCCCCACCTCCGCGTCAAACAAGGCCTAAGTTTTATCGGGCAAGAATATTGGAGCTTAATCCACATGAGAGTGCAAATGTCGGCGAGAAAGAGGTAAAATTGTTCGGCAAGACACCGGATGGAGAGATGCGGCGGCGAGATCCGGTTTGGTAGAGGCGATGGACGAAGGTTACTGTAGTTCCGGTGGTGGGGTCGAGGCTGAGTGTGGGGACGGATTTAGCACAGGGGAGGAGTTTGGCTGAGGAGAAAGGGCGGGGTTTAGAAAGGATGGGCTTTCGGAGTCTTTGTTGTCGTTTATTAATATTGGTCTGCGTTTAACAGCCGCTATATAAGTAATAGCACGTGATATTTATTATTTATTATTTTACATAATTTCTAAATTGTGCGTGGCAAATGCCAGTAGGGATTAGGGAGTGTTTTCCTCGGTCAATGCCGGTTCACTGGCTAGGGGCCCACCCCCGCGTTAAATAGTGAGTGGGCTTGATCTAGCTGTCACCTGCCAGTTGGAGTGTTTGCCTTATCTCCCCCTCACCGTCCAATTTGTTCTGGAATCTTCCATTCGAAAAGGACAATCAGTGGACACGGATCACAGCCATTCACCTCCAGCATGTTTATGAGTCCGAATTAGGTACGAGTAATCCACATAGAGGAAGATAGGAAAGAACTGTAGGTAGTCCGATCAACTATTCGACGCCCACTAAATTAGATTGTACTTGCTAAAAAAAAGTTAAAAAAAATACCGTATTTTAAAATTCGTGAATTGTCCGATCATACGATCGTATGACTCATGGTTCTTCTCTACCTTCCTCTGCGTGGGTTACTCTCCTGCCTACAATTTTTTGACTATTAAATACGACGATGGTAGGCTTGGTGAGCTGAGAGCAGTGAGCGTATTATCACTCTCTTTTGCAAGGAAAAAATTTGTGTGCATTACTCTCACTTATGATCATCATGCGCTAATCGCTAACAGACCGTCGGTTTCTGCAAAAATCGCGATTGATTGAAATACGATCATATATCAATAAATATGATCATATTTCAATACGGTCTTATTTTCGTCAAAAAATACTCTGTCATAGGATGACATATCGAACGATTGTATGAGTAACGCACCGTATTTAAAGTGTGAGTACGTATGGATGGGGGTTCCCTTGAGCCGGTTTGACCAAGCTCGCAAAACCGCGCACCGCCGCCAGAGCCGTGGGCGAGTCAGCACGTGCTGACTCGGCCCCGTCGCGTCGTGCACATCCCTGCGCGCCCCGGGTCGTGTGCGGCCTTACTCACGCATCTCGATATGTTTCCTCGACCGCCTTCCCCAGCGCGCAACCTTACCTCTCTCCTGTCGCCCGGAAGAGGGCGGCCTCTTCACGGCAGGAGCTCCGCGCGCCCTCCTCCAGCAAGGGCCCCGCCGCTCTCCTCCAGCAAAAGTTTTGCACGCTCTCCACCAGCAAGCGCTCTCTTGTGCGCGCCTCGTCCTCAAGCGGTCTGCGCGCTCTCCTCCAGCAAGTGCTCCATATGCTCTCCTCCAGCATGCGTTTCGTGCGCTGTCCACCATCAAGTGTTCCACACACTCTCCTCCAGCAAGCGCTCTAAGCGTTGTCCACCATCAAGTGTTCTGCACGCTCTCCTCCAGCAAGCGCTCTGCTCCAGCAAGTGCTCCGCGCGCTCCCCTCCAGGAAGCGCTCTGCGCGCTCCCCTCCCGCAAGTGCTCTGCGCGCTCCCCTACTGCAAGCGCTCCGCGCGCTCCCATCCAGCAAGCGCTCCGCGCGCTCCCCTCCCACGCGCGCTCCCATCCAGCAAGCGCTCCGTGCGCTCCTCTCTTGCAAGCGCTCTGCACGCTCTCCTCCAGCAAGCGCTCCGCGCGCTCTCCTCCAGCAAGCGCTCAGCACGCTCTCCTCCAACAAGCGCTCTGCGCGCTCCGTTAGCAAGCGCTATGCCCGTGCTCCTCCATCACAGATTCGACCACGTGATTTTTCACCATGTTGACGGATTTTCCATATTAAAAAATACTTTTTCCTACTTTTTTCTTTTTGTGACTGTTTCACACTTGACTGCTACCAGGCTAAGACACCGCCAGATTTATATTTGTCAAGCTGATCAAAGTATTATAATGTGAACTCCAACGTGTATCTCTAGCTCGTTTTAAAGTAATTGATTGATTTAAGCCTTGACCACTAGCAAGTTCGTTATTCTGAAGCGCTTCCTTGATTTTTTTTGTACTATTGTTCTTGCAAAATATCATGACGTTTACATGATCTGCCCACCAGATTCACTATATTAGTAACCAATTTAAAAATAGATGTTATATTCATATTTTTTTTGCAATATCGACAAGTGTTAATTGAAGTTGATGTGCAAAATAATGAATATAATATGTTTGTTGATTCTCCTTTAAAATTAGTGTTTTAAGATCATTAAACTCTCCTTGCATGTTACTAGCTCCATCATAACCTTGACCACGGATTCTTGACAAACTCAAATTATGTTTCATTAAAAGTGATTCAACTTCTGATAATAGTGATTTTGATGTTGTATCAACAATATGAGTAATTCCCAATAGACGTTCAACCACTTGACCATGTTTGTTAACATAACGTATGACAACTGTCATCTGTTCTTTTGTAGATACATCACGAGCTTTATCGACCAGAATAGAAAACAAAGCATCTCCAAGATCTTTAATTATCAAATTAGTAGTCTCCATTGCACAAACAAAAACAATATCTTTTTAAATATCTGATTAAATTAACTTTAGATTACAAGGACTATTGTCTAAACAAACTCTTTTCATTTCTTCATTTAAGCTCGTCATCAGCTTCAAAGTTTCCAAAAAAATTTCTTGATTATCTGAATCAAAAGATTCATCATGGCCCCGAAATGTCAGTCCTTGCCGTAATAGAAATCGTGCATCAATTATTGAAGCTTTCAAGCGAAGTTTGTAGTCACTACGATCTTGATCAATATGTTTATTCATTATTGTCTCAATATGTTGATCCTGTTTTATCAAATCTTCACAACTTTTCAATGCATTATTATGAATGCTACTTGGTCCCCCAACATATAATTGAAGTTTATCATTTTTTTTCCAATTTTTAAATCCTTCTATAACAAAAGCATCAATACTTCAAACATGCTCTTTGTTTTCAGATTTGAAGAGATAACAGCATAGACAATAAGCAACATCTTTTTCTATGCTATACTCTAACCAAGTTGGATGATCATGAAACCATTTTGATTAAATCGCCTCAAAAATCCCCCTTGCATAACTTGTGGAAATTGATGCTTAGTTGGTTGGCAATGACCTCTTAATAAGTACATTCTTCGAACTTTCTCTCTATCCTTAAGTTGGTAGTCTATGATCGGCCTGAGCAACCCAGGATCTGCAGATGGATTTTCAGGATCAAGTTCTAAGCAAACTCTTTTAAAACTTGATTCTCCTTTAATATTTCGACTTGAGTCACAATTTTAAGTTGTGCGCTCGAAGGTGTTGTTGACGATTTTCTGAAATAACGCTCCATGGCTAGTCTCGATTGAAAGTAGAATACAAGCAATAATAAGCGGACGGTGGACTAGGCTTACAAGTGCTGCAGATTCTCATTTCTCATTTCAAATGCCACCACAATTATACTACAATATTTCAACTAAAAATATATTCAGTTTCTACACGAGCATCTCAAAATCGATTAACTGAGCAACAAAAAACAACATATGGTGATATGAAGAATAAAAGTTTATAAAAGACTAAACTCTAAGTCTCAAACAAACAGGACATCTACAAAACATTGAAAAATAAATGATTCAAAAGATACCTGAAGGCCGACATGAGTCATCGTCTACTGCATTGAGAGTAGATTTCAGAACTGACTCTAAACAACTCAAAAACCCTAAACAAAAAAAAATCAAAAAAACTACATAAAATATAGTGAATCAACATAAAACGAAAATAAAAACTTTAATCTTTGTAAGAAAAATCATCACTCACCAAATCTAAGCAAAGGAGGGCCGAAATTTTCGCAATAAAATCGTCAGGAATTTTTCGGGAAAACAGCAGCCGTAAAAACTATTGGTGAAAAGGTAAATCGCGACTTTATCAATTTAAATAGGGTATAGACTGCGGTTTTATGATAAAACCGCAGTCTATAATGATAAAACCGCAGTTTATAATGATAAAACAATTTTTATTGACATTGTTTCGCCCGAGTTTAGGCTTTACATAAACTTTAGACTACAATTTTATGAAAAACCACTGTCTAAAATAACTTTAGGTAGCGGTTTTATAAAAAACCGCAGTCTAAAATATTATACTTTTTTCATTAAAATCGCGTCTTTTGAAATAAGACCTACTATATGACATTTTTAGGAAACTTATTCAACATAAAAGTTGTAGATCCCGACAAGATCTAAAACTTTTATGTTGAACACTTTTCCTAAAAATGTCATATAATAGGTCTTATTTCAAAAGGCGCGATTTTAATGTACAAACTATAATACTTTAGACTACGGTTTTTTATAAAACCGCAGTCTAAAGTAACTAAAGTTACTTTAGACTGCGGTTTTTTCATAAAATCGCAGTCTAAAGTCTATGTAAAGTATTAATTTTTTTCTTTGCCGTTTTAAATTAAGAAAAATACTGTTTTAAAATTTTCCTTTGCAGTCTCCCGCGATTTTTTTCTTAAACAGAACCAGTGGTAGATATGGAATGATCATTCTTGGATTGAAGAAAGCCATTAGCTAAAAGAGTGGTTGAAAATTTCTGAAACCACTAACGAGAAGCCTGTCGTAAACCATAAACTGATTTGTGAAGTTTACAAACCAAATTCTCTCCTTAAACTTGGTATCCTATAGGTAGTGTCATGTAAACCTCTTCGTGAAAATCTCCGCTGAGAAAAGCATTATTGGTCCAATTGTAATATGAGCAGGGACTAGATGCAGCAACTACTAGGGGAACACGCACAGAAGTGAGCTTGGACACTGGAGAAAAGTGTCAGAAAAGTCTATACCAGCTTGATGGGTATACCCTTTAGCAACTAATCTGGCTTTATAACGATCTACATTGTCATCTTCCTTATACTTTACCCTGTAAATCCATCGACAACCAACACAACGTTTGTTGGGTGGTAAAGGAACAACTGTCCAGGTTTTATTTGCATCTATTGTCTGAAGCTTATCATTCATAGCCTGTCGACATTCAAGTAGTCGAACAGCCTGGTGAAAAAATTGTCGTTCATATATGACAGAGACTTGGAAAACAAATTGTTTGTACGATGGGTTAAGCTTATGATAACTGTAGTGATTCTGAATATGATATTGGACAACAGAACAAGTATAATCTTGAAGATAAGCATGTTGTTTGGATTGACAAGTGGATCTCCTGATTGCGGGTGTATGACCAAGCATAAAATTGAAGATGAGACAGAGGAAGGATGAGAAGGGGTACATATTAAATGTTGTTTGGTTTCTAGTGGAACAGAGGGTACTGGAATGAGAGGATTAAGATCACTATGTGGAAGAGGTATCACAAGCTCAGCAAAGGAATCAATTATTGAATGTGGTAAGGAAATGTTGTGAAAAGAAAACGTAGTTTCATAAAAGATTACATTACGGGAGATAAAAAACTGTTTTGTAGATAGATTGTAAAGTTTATAACCCTTGTATCCAAGAGGATGACCAACAAAGACGGCATGAACGGCTCAAGGAGAGAATTTTGTGCGGGCATGCTGAAGAGTGACAGCAAAACACAAGCACCCAAAATTTCTAAATGAAGAGTAATCGGGTTCTTGCTTATGAAGAATAGTCAATTTCTGGCATCTCTTCGGCGCACCAGGCGAAGATATTTATGTTCTCTTGCAGGCTGGCCGTCATCTCCACCTTCCCTCTAATGTCAGGAATCCTCCAATCTTCAGCAGCTCGGGCTCTCCTACCTAGGAGATCACCTCCACTTCCTCCAACTCCTCCGCAACTCTCAGCCCATCCTCCCTTTCTAGGATCTTCTCCAGCCTTTCTGTATCCTCCATCCAATTGATGGTACTGACGACTCGTATGTAGCATTCCCTAGCAGCTTTGGGATCGCCCCAGACCCTCACTTAGACATCACCCATGCATAACTTCAGGCACTGATGGTATGACGATGAGACCGTCTTGAAGTAACTGATGAGGGGTCTTTCGAAGATCACAATATAACAGCTCAGCGCATCCACGATGACGAACCTGCATCAGATCGAGGTATCGCCAAGGGTCACCAGAAGATCTGCTCCTCCCTCCACCCCTTATTCTCTTCGGAGAAGCCAAAGAGGGGTCTATTTACGGGTAGGATCTTAGACGCTTCTACCTGCAGTCCGATGAATGTCCTCTTGAAAATTACATTCACCAATATTCTGTTGTCCGCTAGGATTCGGTTAACGGTGAAGTCCTCGATGGTGGCTTGGATGACGAGGGAATCATGAAAAGGATTCTCATTCCCTAACATGTCCTCTTCAGAAAAAGTGTTCTCTTCCAACGGCGGCAGCGCTTGAGAGGTCGAGGTGAAGCTCTTACGGTAAATTTGATGGAGACTTCCCTTGCGGGAAGCTCCAAGCCCGACTCCTCCATTGATCACTCCTACCTGCCCTCCTCCTGGGTCTTGCACCACCTCCCCGCCACCGCCTTAGTCGACCCAGTCCTCGTTCCTCCTCCTCCCAGGAGCTTGGAGCGCTACCGGCCCTGTGAGGGCCTCTTACCTCGGTTGCTCCCTCTCTACCGCTCCTACTTCCAGTCTTCTCCTTGCTTCCCAAAAATCGGCGCAAGCCATGGTCTCGTGCCCCTATACTCGATGCAGATCGTAGTATAAGGGAATCTCCTCCTCCTGATTCCTCACCGGCCGGATCCTCCTACGATGCTTGCTCCTTTGTCGGGCAATGACCATTGCCTCCTCCCGAGCTCTTCCCTATCTCATCTCTTATTGGTTTCCTTTTCTTCTCTCCTGGTTTGGATACTGGGGTCTTCCTGGTGGCCTCCATTGTGGTTGGTTCACAGGATATTGAAATCACCATGCTCCTCCCTTCTCTCTTGAGCTGTTAAGGGCCTCCTCCCCTCTTATCTATGAGGCCTCTCCTGCCTCCTCTGCTTAACCCTCTTAGGCTCTTGTCTTCTCCTCTACTCCTCTCTTCTTTGCTCTTCTTGCCTCTCTAGCATGACCCTAGCCCATACTTCTGAAGGTTCTCCTCTCTCCCTGCCTCCAAGGTTCTCCCCATATAGTCTCACCAAGAAGTGCTGGTTCTTCTCCTCTCCCTATACAAACTTGTTTGCCTTTTCGATCATCGCCTCGAAGGACCTAGGGGACTTGAAGCTGATTGCCAAGCTGAAGATACCCTACTTTAGGCAAAACTTCAAGGTCAGTTGCAGAGTGAAATAATCCACTTCCTCGACTTTCAGAACCTCCTCCTGGAAATGGTCGATGTAGAGGCCAATATTCTCGTGTTGCCCTTGCTTGATATTGAAAAGAGTGGTTGTCTCCTTCTTTCGTTTCTTGGATGTCGCGAACCTCACCAGCAGGACTCGACGCTGGTCTTCGAAGCGATAGATGGATGGAGCCTCCTAGCAGTTGGTGGAACCCGTCTCTCACCTTCCCCTGGAAGCTAGGTGATGGAAAACAACCTGCATTTGAATGCATCAATCATGCTACGGATAAAAACTACGTCCTCGAACCATTGGAGATGCCCGACAGGGTCATCTCTACTGGAGTAGAAGCTCAGGACGGGCTCTCTAAAGCCTTCGGGAATTAGGGATGCTAGTACTTCGTCATAGAAGGGGCTCCTCCCTCCTTGGCGATGATGGTCTTCGAACTCGCGAGTATCTTATTCATACTTGCCACCCAGCAGAGTATCTGGAATCTCGCCAGCTCTTCCATGTCTCTGAACCTGATCCTCGGATAGCTCGTCGGATAGTACTGCAGCTGCATCGGTCGCTCCTAACCCTCTCTTGCTCGCTCCTTCCCTGGCCGCCTAGGCGGTTCCTCTTCCTCCTACGGTGTCACGCGATGAGGCAAAGTCTCCGTGATATTGGGGCGAGGAAGGAACCCTGCTAGGATGCTCCTTTCGATCCTCCTTGCAAACTCCTCAAACACTACCACATTCACAAGTCGCTTCCTCTTCCCAAGTTGCTGACTCCTGTTGAGTTGTCTGTTATCTCCTCGTTCTCGCCTCCATCAACCATCTCGCCTACTCCCGTAACTTTCCTCCTTGGATATGATCCACACTCACTGCATCAAATTGTTGAAGTTGGGAAAATCCCTACTCCAAAATTCAGATAAATATAGCCTAAGGTTACTATTCCAGCGGTCGGGCTCGACGACTTAGCGGTATAGAATGCAGAAACAAAGACAACAAAAAGGACCTCAGGTGTCGTGGCAGGGAGGTCCCATCACGTACCTGGATGCTTTGAAGAAGCTTCCCCTCCACAACCAAAGATGACTGAGCAGGGTACAAGGTAGACTCAAGCTGACGACTGAGTTAAGGCGACGACTAAGAAGGATAATTACTAGCCTGGAACTTGTCTCTTTGGAGAAAGGATACAAAGGCTCAACTCGATGTCCAGGAAATGAGGTGGTTGAGATCTTTTGCGAGATTTCGAAGTCCAGATCCTTGTACCCTTGGGGTCCTATTTATAAACAAATTCAAAGGGAGGGAGGGGTCTTATTTATAGCCCCACCCTTGGAGACTTGACTTCTGAGGGAGCTCGCTCGGCTGCAGGCAATCAACTATCCTAGTCGCCTTCTGGCGAGTATGCGAGCGGAGCTCGTCATACTCTCCTTGGTCTTCTACTATCTTGAATGCTGACTCTGATCTCTGTCTTGACCTGTTGATTTTGACTTATTGCTGACATGGCTATGGGGGGTCCACTCTCGACGAATATGGGTCGTACATAAATGCTCGATCGACTACAGACGAGCAACAACCTTAGTCATCTCCTGCTGAGTATGTGAGGGGAGCTCGCCATACTCGCTCAAGTCTTTTACTGTCTTGCATGCTAACTCTGATCTCTGTCTTGACCTGTTGACTTTGACTTATTGTTGACCTGGCTATGGGGGTCTACTCTCGACGAATATAGATTGTACACTAAAGCTAGAACAATAATGTACAACCCAGTGTTCGCCGAGTGGGACCGCCAAGGAGGCGGGCGGGCCACGAAAGCCAACTTGACCCGCTCGGCTCGCGCTCGCCTCAGTGATTATCCGGCCGAAGATCGTCGATCCGCCTCCGCGTGAGGGGCAGGCGAGTCGCAGGAGCCCGGCTCGCGCTCGCCTAAAAAGAGGGGCGAGTCACAAGGGCAAGGGTGCGCCCGCCCATTGAGTGGCGAGCCAGCCCCGACTTCCCCCCTATGAGTGAGGTGCATGTATCATGTGGTTAATCATCATAATTTAATCTGTTAAATGTGATTAGGTCTGCAAATAACCTTTCAGAATAGCGGAGTTTGGCTATTGCCAGACCATTTTTGGTCGCATATAGCCGTTTAGAACAGCAAAGCCTCGCTATTTACAGGCAAGACTTTAAAAACTATAAATAGGCCCAAGGGGGTACCTCGGAAAAAAGCTTTCCAATTCTCTTACTCCCTTGTCTTATAACACTTTCTGAGGTGCCCTTAGCTCAACACTTGTCTAAGGAGGGGAAGCGCTCTAAGATTTTCCGGGTGTATGGTGAGACCTCTGTGCTTGAGCCTTGGGTCAGTTTCAAGTTCTAAGTCTTCGGTCAGCAAAGATTGCTAGACAAAGTAAGTGTGTGATCACCCCTTCCCCAAGGGTTCGAACTCCACAGAAGCTGGTTTCTGGTTTCAATAAATAAGGCGCCCAAAATATATAAATTGCAGAGAACATCAATAATTGCAGAGAACATATTTGTCAAGCTGATCAAAGACAATACAAACTTTTGATTTTATATTTTCACTTCATTTGATGATCAAAATATTAGGGATCACATATGAATTATCTCATGCATTACAAAGGAGAGATCAAGATATCGTCAATGCTATGACATTAGTTAAGATATCAAAATATCGACTGCAACTGATGAGAGATAATGGATGGGATTCCTTGATAGCAGAAGTTTTTTCATTTTGTAAGAAACATAATATAGAGATTCTAAACCTGGATGCTACTTATGTTATTTCAGGACGATCATGTCGAAATGTTGAGACAACAACTAGTTTGCATCATTTTCGAGTTAGTTTACTCTATCCAGCAATAGATTTACAACTTCAAGAACTCAACAGTCGATTCAATGAAACCAATACTGAGTTTCTACTTTGTGTATCTTGTTTAAGTCCAACTGATTCATTTGTTGCTTTTGATAAAAAGAAGTTAATTCAACTTGTTTTAATGTATCCAAAGGAATTTCCAACAGTTCAACTTTCTACAATTCAGCTTGACAACCAATTAGAAACTTACATCCTAGACATGAGATCAAATGATGATTTTACAAATTTGAGAAGTATTGGAGAACTTGCTGAGAAGTTAGTTGAGAATAAAAAAAATATAGTATATTCTCATGTTTATATTCTTATAACTCTTGCACTTATATTACCAGTTACATTAACGACAGTTGAAAGAACGTTTTCTGCAATAAAGATTATCAAGAATCATCTTCGTAATAGAATATCAGATCAGTTTATGGTGGATTGTTTGATCACATATATAGAAAAAGAAGCATTTAATTCTATCGATGATGAGAAGATCATGCTTTGTTTTCAGAATATGAAGTCTCGACGAGGAATATTATAAATGTTTCATCAGATGTTAAAGTATTTTGAGTAAATATTTAATTTTGAAAGATATTATGTATGCAATTAGATTTTCAGCACTAACATTTTACATTGTGTTCTGCATTTTAAATTTTTTTTAGGTTTTAAAACATTGATTGATTTTTTAATATTTCATAATACAAAGTTTGGCCACCTTATACTTTAATCCTGGCTTCGCCACTGTATGTCGATAATATTGTAATAACAAGACCTACTTTCTCTTATCTTCAACAAACTCAGACGCTTTTGCAGAAACTCTTTAGGTTAAAAACTTTAGGAGATCTAAAGTATTGTTTGGCCTTGAAATTGCTCGATCTTCCCAAGGCATTGTCTTGTACCAAAGAAAATACACCTTACAACTTCTTATTGATGCTGGTTTCTTAAATTCAAAGCCTCTTTCATTACCCATGGACCCTAATCTCATGTTGCAAGCACTTGATGGAGACCCTTTGAAGGATCCTGCTCTTTATCGGCGTCTGTTTGGTCACCTAATGTATCTGACAGTCTCAAGACCTGACATTACTTACGCAGTCCAGAAATTAAGCCAATTTATGGCTGCTCACCGCACAACCCACCTACAAGCAGTTCATCATTTACTTCAGTATCTCAAAAATACGCCAGGACAGGGTCTATTGTTTCCTGTCAACACTTCTCTCCACCTAACCGCATATTCTGATGCAGATTGGGGAAGTTGTTTGGACACTAGACGTTCGACTTCTGTTTTTTTTTTTTTTTTGCGTTTTTTTGGGTGATTCCCTTGTATCATGGAAGTCGAAGAAACAACCTACTGTCTCCAAATCATCTACAAAGGCAAATATTCAGCCCTTGCCTCCTTAGCCAGTGAGGTTGTGTGGCTGCAACGTCTTCTTGTCCACTTTGAAATACCAGTTTCTACACCTATGCTCTTTTGTGGCAATCAATCAGCCCTGAATTTAGCTACAAATCAAACATTTCATGAGCGATCAAAACACATTGACATTGATTTACACTTCGTTCGTGAGCTTCTTCAGGCAAACATTTTGAAGCTTGTTCTTGTCAAAGGCAGATATCAACTTGCAGATTTATTGACCAAGCCGTTGTCCAGACCTCAATTTCAATTTTTACTTTCCTAGATGGAGATTGCTGATGTTTATTTCCCATCTTGATTGACACTTATTTCAATTTCAATTGTTTTGACGTTAGTATTAACGTCAGTGTATTTCCTGATTAGTTAGGCTTCAGTTTTATCATTTATCTGTTATTTCTGTCAACACAGTATATACATTGAGTCATGTAATTCTAAGATTAATGAATGAAAAAAGAAAAGACTCTTATATTCCTTAGAGCTTAATATTGTCTTTGCCATCAAGATATCCCCGACCCACATCATACGAAGACAACCCTCCGTCATTCTCATCTTCCCGAGCAGAGAGAAGCGGCTCGCATGATACAAGAGGAGAAGGGGAGAATGATTTGCCCCTATAATTTCTGCCATAAATAAATATTGATTATTAAAGAATTTATTTTTCAAAATTTTATTTGACCCTATCAAAAATAGATTTGCTGGGGGCATATTCGGTTTTTTTTCTGCTGGATAAATTCTTGGAGTTTTCTCAGGCGCCGGGAACTATCTAAATTGTCCGGTAGCGGCGTCCAATCATTTCCGATAAACCAAACGCTGACATATGCGATTATGTCAGCGAACACGTGTCATTTCCAACTGTAATCGCAAATCATCTTCTTCCTCCTCACACGTTGTCAACGTGTCATATCTCAGATAAAATAATCCCCTTTTTTTTCCCAAACAGAGTCAGCCGCGTTTCAACCATCGCGAACTTCCCCGCGCCACCACGCCCATATATCCCCTCCATTCACCAACTTCAATCTCTCAGCTGCTCTCAACACTCCACAAAGCTGAATTCCCACCGCCGCCATGGTACCCAAACAGGATCTGCGTTCCAAACGATTCCAAAGTCAACTCCTCAATTCCTTCCCTCGAATGGAAACTTCAACCAATCCCCCGTCCTCGCCGCCGCCTCCCACCTGTGTCCGACTCTCCTCCGATCAGGAAACCGCCATCATCGTCGCCGCACTTGTCCACGTCATCTCCGGTCAGCCGCCGGACACCGCCCCGACAATCTCCTTCCCGCTTTCCGCCAATCTCCACACCGCCTACCGCTGCCAGCTCTGCGGAATCAACGGCTGCCTCGGCTGCCATTTCTTCGAACCTTCTCCGGCCGCCGCGCCGAAAGGGAATTCGGGCGGGCGGAGGCGGCGGAAGGGCGAGAGCCAATACCGAGGGGTGCGCCAGCGGCCGTGGGGACGATGGGCGGCGGAGATTCGCGACCCGAGGCGCGCCGTCCGCAAGTGGCTGGGGACCTTCGACACCGCCGAGGCGGCCGCCAGGGCGTACGATCTCGCCGCCATCGAGTTTCGAGGCGCACGCGCTAAGCTCAATTTCCCTTTCCCCGATCAATTCGCGGCCGCCGCCACATCGACTCCGTCATCGCCGTCGATTCCGCCGGCGAGGTCGAAGGAGGTGTGCCGGAGTAATGGAGAGGAGATGGGGGGATTTTGGGATGGCCTACAGGAGATGATTTATCTTGATGACGTGGCTCCTCCTGATCTTTCAAAGATCATTTAAACACCCGGCTTGGATTTTTTTTTTGCCGGAAATTATTTATTTTTCATACATTAAAATGAGATTATTTTTTGCCTGCTCAATAAGCGAGGCAAATTGTGAGGACCCATTCTTTAATTATTCTATAATTATAAATTTATAATGATTAAATATTATTTATTTATATGGATGAGAAGTGAAAAGTGTACGCCGAACGCCGGTATTGTTTGAGTTGCTGACTGTTGGCGGAAATTTGAAGCTTGCACAGCATAACAAATATTGTATTTCTAAACAAGCATCGGAGTGAAGCCAAACATAAATTTTGAGAGGGGTAAATTTGGATATATGATCAAATGTGTCGACGAGAGTTGCAATGAAAAACGAGATCTGATGTGGATCGTCATTTGGTCACTAGGACAACGAGGACAGGATCGAATATATTCATAAACTGCATCTCCCAAAATATATCAAGTGAGTAAATTCACCCTAAGACATGATACTTATAAATCGTAGGTGCTTATAAAATGAAATTCAATTCATAAAATGCTAAAAAGAGTCATGCGACAAAAGTGACAACTTAAATATTAATGGAATTTTATTCTCGTTTCGTAATTCAAGATTTAGATAATTTTGATTGAGAAGTAATTGAAAATTACTTCTCAGTTTTATGATTGTTACAAGTCGTCCAATTTTCCTCCGGTTCAGGGAATCAGACCGCTTTAGCACTGAATCGGATCAGATGCCCAAACAGTCAAGAAAATTGAGTAGCAATGACAAGAGACTTTTTTATCGTGGAAAACCCGAAAATGGTGAAAAACCGCGCGGCCGGATTTGTGTCGGGTCTAAATCCACTATTTAGCTTTATTTGCAAGTTGTTGTGTACATCAGAGGGTGACATGCCACCTATCAGTTACAAATTTTGAGTACAAAGAAAGAGAAAAAAGAAACTAAGTTCACGAAGTTTGGAGGGGAGTGTCCACATGAGCGTTCTTCCGTGTCTTCTTTTGGGCTCACTAAAGCGTTCAAGCGAGCGTTGAGTGTTAAGAGGAGTAGAGAGCGAGCAGCGCGGCGCGCTTCCAAGCGGAGGAACGATCTAAGTCTCACGTACTCGTCAAAAAACCTCAAGGTTCTCTCTCGTCTCTAGAGTTGTTTGTCTCCAAATGAAGGCATGAATGCATTTTTATAGCTTTCTGGAGAGACGTGCTGGTAATTGCGTCGGGCTGAATCTTAAGTTGGTGAATGACGTTGCTCCATTTCGGTCACATGGATCACTAATTTTCATGAAATGACGAACGTGCCCCCGAATGGAGGTGGCGGAGACCGTCGGTGCGTGTGCGTGTGCGGGCGTTGCACACGTGCGAGGGGTGCGGGTGCAGGCGCTCGGTGCGTTGGGGGTGCACGCATCGCGCACTGCACGAATGTGCATGCTCTACATCTTTCGATTAAGCTCACTCATCTAATGAATGACCTGGGAGGTCTCGACTCTTCTCCACCTCATCCAGTTGGTCGGGCTCCCTTAACTAGCGTATGACCTAGGAGGTGTCGACTCTCCTCCACCTCCTATAGTTGAGCCTCACTCTTATGATGTGTCGACTCTTCTTCACCTATAGTTGAGCTTGCTCATTTAGCGAATGACCTGAGAGGTGTCGACTCTTCTCCACCTCCTCAAGTTGAGCGTGAACGCTCAATGAATAGTCTGGGAGGTGCAGACTCTTTTACATCTCCTCCAATTGAGCTACACTCCTAGAAGGTTTTGACACTTCTCTACCTCCTCTAGATGAGCTCATTCATCTATCGGATGTCCCGAGAGGTGTCGACTCTTTTCCACCTCCTCCAATCGAGCTTCACTCATAAGAGGTGTCGACTCTTCTCCACCTCCTCCATTTGCCCTCCACTCCTGGGAAGGAACTCTCGTGGAATACCATCTAGTGTCCATCTCGCCGAACTACAGGTTCAACATTATTTTTTTGAACTCGTATCGAGCCCAAAAAATAGGGATTGTGTAAGACTCATAATTCATCGAGATCAGAAATACACAAGGAAGAGACCTTAGGAGCATAGCTCGGCGGCCTCAAGGCCTCAACTCGATAGGCTTCAACTCGATATGCTTCATCTTGATAATCTTCAACTCGATAGGCTTCATCTCGGTAGGAATCGGCTTGGTAAGATTCAACTCAGTCTCAAGGCCTTAGATTGGTAGGCTTAAGCTCGCTTTCAAAGCCTCAACTTGGCAGGCTTAATCTTGGTCTCATGGCCTCAGATTGACATACTTCAGCTTGTTAGGCTTCAACTCGGTCTCGTCATGGCCTTAACTCGACAGACTTCAGCTCGGACTCAAAGCCTCGACTTTGCAAACTTTAGCTCAGACTCAAAGCCTCAACTTTGCAAACTTCATCTCTGCAAATTTCGGCCCAGCAGGGTCAGTTTCTGAGGTTCAAGGACTTAACTCAGTAGGCCTCAGCTCAGCATTCCTTAGCTCGGCATGCCACAGCCCGACAGACCTTAGCTCGACAGGTCTCAACATGGTGGGCCTTAGCTCGACTAAATTCAGTTCGTCAACTCGAGCTCGTCAGGTCGCACCTCTCGATTTCGCCTCCCCTGCAGCTCCTGCTCTCGTGCGCCCCCCCCCCCCCCCCCCCCCCCCCCCCGCAAGCCAGCTCTGATGCCTCCTCTCGTTTCCCCGTCACTACCTTCTCCTGCTTTGGCCGACGGAAGCTCTGCCTCCTCCCCAAATAGCCAATGACACTTGTTATCCTCGTCTCTCTCTACTTCGATCAGCAAGGCATCCCTTCTCCTCCAAAATTAAGGCTGACAACATAAGATCTCTCCTCTTCCTCAAGGATAGCAATTTCTTCCTCTGGAATTCCTCTTCTTCGTTGTCTTGGCCGGATTCTGCGAGAGGGACGCCTAATGTTTCCTTCCCTCTCCTCCTTGGGCCCAGATTTGACTCCCATTGGGTAAGATTTCTCCTCCATCACCTATATTCAGATTTCCCTAACTTTATTTAGAATTATTTGCCTCTAAAACTGCATGCACACCTGTTCCAAGATTTTTGCCCCGCCTGTGATCGTCTAACCGTCGTGGTGTTTGTGTTTTCCGGCACCGCTACTCAAAGCTATCAACATAATTGCTCTAATTTCTCTTCGATTTAGGGTTTCATCTAGCCAAGTACCGTCAAGTCTTCAATTTCTCGTGGTATCTTCTCCCCCCTCACTTTTAAAGGAGGTAAATTCTCTAAATCCTCTCCTGCTTTAGATTTTTGTAAATAATTCCCTGTGCTAGCACAGAATTTTCGTCATGTCAAATATTAATTTCATTGTGCTTGAACAAGTTTGAAATAGGGTTCCTGAATTTTTTGCTTACGCTACTTGACCATCATCTTCAGTTTCAGCCTCACCTTAATACAAGTAGAGATCTCTCTCTCTTGTGCAAACATTGAGTTTAATTTAATACAGTTGTTCTTTTGATTACATAACTTCATTCTTGAATATTTTGATCTGTCAATGAGTTGGAATTTTGAATGCTTAATCTGACAGGTTAATATTTTAGTGTTCAATATGTTTGGAATGTCATGATTTGGTGATCATGAATGATTTTGGATATTCACCTAGATGAATGAATTTCTCATTTGATACATAATCGAAAGAATGATAGATTTTTCGACATGATCAACAAATATTATAATGGTAATTATTATGATTTGTTTTAACAATTGAATGATGATGGGTTCCCCCTTTTATTTATAGGAAGCAAGGGCCCCCCCCCCATGATCTCCACTCAAGGAAAGTCATAGGTGGGCCCCCCCCATGATCTCTCATGGAAATGATGGGGGCGGGCCCCACTCCCTCCCCTCATGGGAAAAATCGCCGCCGGTAGAATCGCCGCCGGCGGCCGGCCCTCCCTCGGCCGCCCCGGCCACGGCCGTGGCCGGCCTCGGTCATGACAAGCCGCGACCATGGCCGCCCCGGCCATGACCGCCCCGGCCACGGCCACCGCGGTCGTGACCGGCCGCGGCCATGGCCGCCCCGGCCATGGCCGCCCCGGCCACGGCCACCGCGGCTGTGGCCGGCCTCGGCCATGACCGGTCGCGGCCATGGCCGCCCCGGCCATGCCCGCCCCGGCCATGGCCGCCCCGGCCATGGCCAGCCCCGGCCATGGCGGCCCCGGCCATGGCGGCCCCGGCCATGACGGCCCCGGCCATGGCCGCCCCGGCCATGGAGGCCCATGCCATGGCCGCCTAGGCTATGGCCGCCCCGACTATGGTCGGCCCTTACCTTGGCCGCGCCGGCCGTGGCCGGCCTCCCTCGCCGCGCCCGATCGGCGGCAGGTCGCCGCCAGGAGGATCACGACCGGCCCCGTCGCCGGCCGCCCGGCCGCCGTCGCCGTCATGACGGCCCGCCGCCATGGTGGGCCTCCCCGCCGTCCGATCAGGAGGGAGGCCCTCCATGTCGTCCGATCGAAGTGGTAAGTACCCACCACCCCACCACTTTAGTGGTGGGGCGCGCCATGATCCACCCCTGGAGGCTATAAAAAGACCCCCAGGGGACTCTTATTTCTCACCTTTTCTCTTCTCCGCTTCTTCCTCTTCTTCTTCAGGTGAGAGCTCTCCTGCCTCCTCCACCGAGTAGGCCACCGCTCGCCGTGAACCACCAGCAGTCACCGGCGGCCACCTGCAGCCACCAGTGGCCACTAGTAGGTGCCAGCAGCTATAAGCACCCCACCAGCGCGGTGTCAGCAAAGGGATGCCCAAGACCGCGTGGAAGCCGTACGAAGAAGGCATCCGAAGCCAGCAAGCGTGCGCCTCCCCCAAGCGCGCGCACCTGACGCATCTTGCACGTTCTCTCGCCTAAGTCACTTCCACGGTGCAGCCTGTTGCCCGCGGGAAACTACAGTCTCTCTCTCCCCTCAAATTTTAACGGGAGCGGCATGTCGCCCCGATTCTCCAAGCATACTGTAATCACCCAAAGCTAGTGGAATTTGACCGGCACAGACCTGGTCACGTGGTTTTTTACCCATTTAAGGGGTTTTTCCACGTCATCAAGACTTGTGTTCACTTTTTCATTTTCATCGACTGTGTGCGCGCTCGACCGCTCCGTGAGCTGAGACGGTCCAAGATTATCCAGTCCGACCGGGGCATCGAGTTAGTCCGCAACAGTTTGGCACCGTCTGTGGGAAACATTCCCAACATCCTTCGCAGAACAAGTTCATCATCCCTGCCACCGCGATGGCAAAGAGAAATGCCCGCACTGCCGAAGGATCCGCACTTGGCAGACACACTGAGCCTGCACGTTCCCATTCTATGGTGGACGTGCCACTGAACGCTGAAGCCGCCTTAACTCCCGAGGCCACCCTGAAAGAACGCATCCGCCAAATGGAAGAACAACAAGTCAAATTGCTCGCCCTGCTCCGAGATCTGGGAGCATCAGTCAAACCGCAACCTCTGTCAATTCACGTCCCAACACAAGAATTCCAACAAAAAGAAGGACAAAACTTCAGTAGACAGGAAGAGTCGCGACAAGATAAGCCCCTCCAGCGTAACCCCTCAACGACCGGGGGCAGCACCAGCCCCAAGAATACTTCCCCCAAGGCATTGTATGTGCTAGCGCAAGGCATACAGTGCGAGGAAATTCAAAATCCCTCCGGCCAAGGAATCCCCAATCCTCCGAGCAAGCTGATTTGACTCAACGAGTATCAGCCCAGCTACAACTCATTAGACTCCCAGGCAGCACCAGGCTCGGAGGATGGCTTTGAAATCCATAGTTTCAGCGGGACAGGCGACCCACTGGCACACCTAAAGTACTTTGAAACTATCATGCACACCCGCAATGCTTCAGATCAACTCATGATCCAAACGTTTCTTGCGATACTGAAAGGCAGAGCTCGAGCGTGGTCTTACTCCCTATAAGGAGAAAAGATTGACAGCTACCTCGAACTCGCCGCCCTCTTCAGCAGAAGATTCATAAATCCCTCACCGAAAAATCCAGGACCAAGTGGAAGACAGAAAATGAAAAAAGAGGAGGGACCAAAACAAGAAGAACGACCTCGGAACAGACATTGTCGCGGTAGTCGTCAACGCAGCCCTCCAGGGAGTGGGGGGCAACATCCACTTCAAGAATACACCCCCCTGAATACTACCCGCACAAATGTGATGCATGCAATTCAAAATAATCCAGTATTCCAACGACCAAGAGCACCGCGACCAAATCCCAAGGCTGACCAAACAAGGTACTGCGAGTATCATCGGGGCCACAGACACAACACCAACGAATGCAATGGGCTAAAGGAGGAAATCCAACGACTGACCAGTCTAGGAGAAGTTGATCAATCCTTATTAAGAAAAACATCACCTCCTGGTCAGAGGATGACACCTACAACAATCAGAATCGGCGAGCCATCTACTGAGTTGAACCAAGTTTTGGTGGACGCAGAAATCACCGTTAATGTGCTGTTTTTATCAACACTGCTTCAGCTCAAACTAACCACCGGACACCTCAAGCTAATGTCTGCAAGCGCGCGCGTCTTGGAAAACAACCCGGTACCAGTCATCGGCACCATCACTCTCCCAGTCACTCTCAAAGACGCGCACCGACAGGCATCCTATGACGTACAGTTCGCCGTCATCCAAGCTGATTCCGACTACACAGCAATACTCCAACAATCGCTCCTGGATGTCTTCCAATCCCGCTCTCGCCAACTCCGTATTTAAGTTGTTTTATTTGTTTGATCATTTTGTTTATTAAATATTGTAAAAACCACAAGCTCAGGCTTGTGAAGACTATCTTTTTATCATTTATCTTGGTAGTACGAGAATCAAGTAATGACTTCTTCACGCTAAGTCATGCAATCAGATCAAACACATGGCGTTAATCAAGTCAACACCGTGGGGGCCTGCCCTCCCTCACGAAGAAGCCGCGAGCCAGTCTCGCGCACAAAGCCGCGGACCAGTTCCACGCAACCAAGCCGCGAGCCAGTCTCGCGCACAAAGCCGTGGACCAGTTCCACGCAACCAAGCCACGAGCCAGTCTCGCGCACAAAGCCGTGGACCAGTTCCACGCAACCAAGCCGCGAGCCAGTCTCGCGCACAAAGCCGTGGATCAGTTCCACGCAACCAAGCCGCGAGCCAGTCTCGCGCACAAAGCCGTAGGCCAATTCCACGCAACCAAGCCGCGAGCCAGGCTCGCGCACAAAGCCGTGAACCAGCTCCACGCAACTAAGTCATGAGCCTGATTCGTACACCCTCGCAAAGATCTACTCCCTCTCTATTTTTACAGCTAGGCCGTAAAATCAAAGACGGGTCAAACAAGCTCTCAAAGATTTGGGGAGGACGCCACCAATGCCCTCCTGCACCACCGCTTTGTGGTAAAACATATTTGTGCAAAGCATATGTCAATGAAATAAAAATGAAGCTATCATAGAAGACAACAAACCTCAGCCCTAAGGGCGACAATCTCAAAAGCTACAACGAAAGCAAAAAAAACAACAAATGTACGACAAAATCTACAACAGCAGATAAGCACTACAGCAACTCTCCATCGGCATCTGAGTCAGAGGGCTCATCTCCGGAAACATCCGCAAACCTGAAACTGGAGGTATCACACCCAAGGCGCTTGCCTACAAAGCGAAAGGCCTTTGAGACGCCGCGACGGAGCGCAAGCTCGCGTATATCATCCATCTGGGGCTCCACCTCCTTGGACCAAATGTCATCACGAACCTCTTCCGCAATCAAGTTGCGATCTCGAAGATAGTCCAGCGCCTCCAAGTACTCCGCAAGCCCTGCTGCCTCCAGCTCTGATGAATGGTTGTCAGAGGACAACATCTCCACCTGCGCCTTCGCCGCCCGAAGCTGAGTCTCAAGGCCTGAAACCTCCTCTCGCACCGCCTGCAGCTGGGTCCCCAAGCCAGATGTTTCCTCCTTTGCATGCTTCAGCATCTGAGTGGTCCTCTCCACCGAAGCCTTCTCCACGTCCAAGGCCGCACGCGTATCTTCTAGCTCGGACTTCAACTCTGAGCCAATTCGACGAAGCCACACAATATCCCGGTCATGTTCCTCCTTCAAGGAGGCAAGCGAGCTCATCGACAACCGAAGTTTCTCCTATAAAGCGAGATATCCGTCCTTCAGGCTCACATAATGATCGTTCCAGGTCACTACAATCTGCGCTTGAGTCTCAATCTGCAAAAGAAAGAAACACAATCAGTCACTTTCAAAACAAAAAAGGAAGGAAAAGAGATAGTCACCCCCTTACCGCATCACACATCGCCCTCAAGAAAGAAGACATCCGTGGAGCCACTGTACTAGCAAGCGCCTAAGGAACCGGGGAAGCAGGTAATTGCACCTCTGGAACTGAATTTTCAGAAGCTACCACCACAACATCAAGGTCATCAGCAGGAGCCATCACCGCTTTCCTCTTTCGGCCCCCTCCCTAAGAAGCTGTCGCCACCTGAATCGTGCCCACCGAAATGCCACATCCCAACAGTCGCTTTTCCTCCACGTAAACATATATGTTGAAGAGACGATTGGCCAGCTCACGAGGCTCAGAAAATCCCAGCACTGGGGAAAAGTCTCGTTCCCTCCCTTTCACACGACGGCAGCGATCGGGAAGCGTATTCCACACCTCAGGGAGACCCCAGGAGTTCTTCACATATCCAAACAAAGTATTACCGTGGAGACGATCTTTACGGGCCTCAAACCCCAGCCAAGCCTTGTTGCTGCGCACCTAAATCCGCTCACCACCATCAAAGCGCACGTCGACCAATCCCGAAACTGGCCCAAAGAAAGCGAGCTCCCATGCTCACGGAAGAAAGCAATCAAGACCATGATTCAGGCAACCCAAGTCGGAGCAAACTGGGAGACAGACACTCCGCAGAACTTCAAAATCTCTATCACCTCATCACAAAGCGAAAACCGGAAGCCGGATCTGAGGGATACTTCACAAATCGTCAGTCACCCACGGGGAGGATTCTAAACCCGCTCCTCGGGCTGCGGGATCCTCACTTCTAAGTCAGCAGGAAGCCCGTACTTCGCCCTCCAAATTTCCACACCATCTTTAGTCAAGTAAGAGCGCAAACGCATCGGACCAGAGGAACACTTCGTTACTTGCACATGATGAAGAATAAAAAATCAACTCGAAGTTGCAGGACCGCATAGTACAAACCGCACAACCCTCGCTTGAGTGCGCGCGCGCATGGGCTACGCACGTATGGCCGGCGCACGCGGAATACGCGCAAAGCCCGCCCACGAGGCCTGCGCGCAAGGCCCGCGCGCGCAAGTTGCACGCAAAACTTGCGCATGCGGCCAACACGTGTGTGTGCGGCCTGGGCGCGCGCAGCCCGCGTGCCCGGCCTGCGCGCGCGCGCGGCCGGCCTGCGCGCGCGCGCAGCCAGCCTGTGCGCGCGGCCTGCGCGCGCGCGGCCAGCCTACACGCGCGGCCTGCGCGCGGTCTGTCTGCGCGCGGCCTGCCTGCGCGCGCGCGTCCTGCCTGAGCAGCCTGCGCGCGCGGCCGGCCTGCGCGCGCGGCCGGCCTGCGCGCGCGGCCGGCCTGCGCGCGCGGCCTGCCTGCACACGCGGCCTGCCTGCGAGTGCGTCCTGCGCGCGCACGGCCTTCGCGCGCGGCCCACGCACGCGGTCAGCCCACGCGCCGCCAGCGCCCGTCCCTGCGGCCCTTCCTCGCGCGCGCCGTTTTGACGCTTGTATACCGCGCCGGCCTCCGTCTGCATATATCTAGCGCCCGTTCGCCAAGCCTCCGCACGACATAATACCTTAGAACCATGATCCATCGCCGCCGCCTCGGATCTCTCGCCGGCACCCACCATGACAACAAGGAATTCCAGAAATCTCTCCTCACGCTCGCTTCGTTCCCGGCCAAGTAAAGATTTGGGGGACATTTGATGGGTTCTCCATTTTATTTATAGGAAGCAAGGGGCCCCCCATGATCTCCACTCAAGGAAAGTCATGGGTGGGCCCTCCCCCCATGATCTCTCATGGAGATGATGGGAGCGGGCCCCACTCCCTCCCCTCATGGGAAAAACCGCCGCCGGTAGAACCGCCGCCGGCAAGAGGCCGAACCACCGTCGGCGGCTGGCTCTCCCTCGGCCGCCCCGGCCACGGCCGTGGCCGGCCTCGGTCATGACCGGCCGTGGCCATGGTCGCCCCGGCCTTGACCGCCCCGACCATGGACGACCTCCCTCGTCGCGCCCGGCCGGCGGCTGGTCGCCGCCGGGAGGCGCGCGGCCGGCCCCGTCGCCGGCCGCCCGGCCGCCGCCGCCGTCATGACGGCCCGCCGCCATGGGGGGCCTCCCCGCTGTATGATCAAGAGGGAGGCCCTCCATGCCGTCCGACCGAAGTGGTAACTACCCACTACCCCAAGTGGTGGGGCCCGCCATGATCCACCCCTGGAGGCTATAAAAAGACCCCCAGGGGACTCTTATTTCTCACCTTTTCTCTTCTCCACGTCTTCCTCTTCTTCTTCAGGTGAGAGCTCTCCTGCCTCCTCCACCGAGTCGGCCACTGCTCGCCGTGAACCACAAGCAGCCACCAGCAGTCACCGGCGGTCACCTGCAGCCACCAGCGGCCACCAGTAGGTGCCAGCGGCTATAAGCACCCCACCAGCGCGGTGTCAGCAAAGGGCGCCCAAGACCGCGTGGAAGCCAAACAAAGAAGGCATCCGAAGCCAGCAAGCGTGCGCCTCCCCCAAGCGAACGCGCCTGACGCATCCTGCACGTTCTCTCGCCTAAGTCACTTCCGCGGTGCAGCCTGTTGCCCGCGGGAAACTACTGTCTCTCTCTCTCCCCTCAAATTATAACGGGAGCGGCCTGTCGCCCCGATTCTCCAAGCATACTGTAATAACCCAAAGCTAGTGGAATTTGACCGGCACAGACCCGGTCACGTGGTTTTTTACCCATTTAAGGGGTTTTTCCACATCATCAAGACTTGTGTTCACTGTTTCATTTTCATCGACTGTGTGCGCGCTCGACCGCTCCGTGAGCTAAGACGGTCCAAGATTATCCGGTCCGACCGGGGCATCGAGTTAGTCCGCAACAAATGACTTGTGATTTTATGTGATGTCCAGTTCGTACACATGCTTACTTGGAAGATGATCGAACCTTGGAATGAATTAATCTAAATGAATTTTTAGTGTCCTATAAAATGAGACAAGTAATCTTATCACTTTTGAATACTTAAACTCGTAAAAATATAAAGCTAACTATCTAATTTCTTTTGTGTCATCGAATGTTATTTCTAATGCCTTTCTAGTTGTAAGATTAGGGTAAAGTTTGTTCCATGATTTCATTTCTCTCTCATTTGATGCAAATTCGTTTATGTCGGAATCACAATCTATGAAATATTTAATTTCAAGCACCCCTTTTCATGTTTGTAAATTCTATTTTTGTATGTCTGGATCGATAAATTAGTAACATGTTTTGGTATGCTATGAATCTCTAAATCATGAATCATTTAATTCATTAATGTCATAAACAATCATTGAAAGATAGTGTTGAATTGATATGACGTCTTGACTCGAGTTTTCACTTGACTTATAATGAGAACCAATAAATGGCCATTACAAGCACAAAGTTTCTGATAAGCCTTGCATCTAAACATATATTAGAATCATGTGCATCAAATAGAAACATTTTACATTTCACTAATTACAGCTTATGTCAATGTATAATCGAATCTATGCTATACTCCGAAGTAGACTAATAATTCGAGTTGTTTCTGCTTGTCTCACTTTTCTTGCATGTCTTGCTAGCTTTACTTCATGAAAACTGATACATAAATATTTCTGCTTCCCCTGCACGTATTTTATTTTACTTTGCTCTTGTTTATTTCAATATTCTGAGACTTTTTTCCTTCTTATTTTGAAATTTATCTTAGCGTTCGTGTCTGCGCCGCCTGCTGCTCGAGCCCGATCTACATCAAGCTCCTGCTTCTAGAAATTTATCTTCTTATCGTGATGGGATCTATGTATTTTTCTTCTTTACTGTGAGATATTTCTTTTATGTAATAATTGAGATCAACCATTTTCTCTATTATCGTGGACAACTGCTAGACTAAATAATATATATATGTACTAAAAATTGACATGATTTGCATGTTCATTCATCTGAGATTGTCATTGCATACAATCAGTTTTCAGAATTTATATCATAGGTTTTTATTAAAATACATGCACATTTAATTTCCACAGTCATATTTTAAAACTTCCGCATAAAAATAATATATTTTACTCAAAAGTAATTATTTGAAAACTAATTATCAGTATCTCAGCCTCCGCACAACAGACGTGGATTTTCTTTCCGTCCATGTTTGTGGTATCACGACCCGCCCGAAGCGCGCTCTGATATTTACTTTAGACGGGTCATGACATAACCCTTACCTTTGTCTATAAATAAGAATCCATTTTAACAGGTGATAGACATTTCTTTTGATAAGGAGCAAGGTATCTTAGTTGGCATAACCCATCTTTTTTAGCAACTCGATGGTTCTTTCGATAACGTTTCTTTTCTTTGGATGTCAAAGATTAAATAACTCCTTATAAGTACTATGAGTGTTTCCTTGAGTTGCCCATTCCTAAAGATAACGTGTCGATCAATAAAGTGCTAGGTAGCCTGGTCCGTTTGTATAACCTCCATCAAAAAGATAGTACTTACCTACAATGTTAAATTATATGTTATATATCGGGAAATACTATTTTTGTCAAGATAGTTAATGATTGGGAACAATCTTACCAACGAGAACTTCAAAGCAATCCTTCCTTTCCAATGCATTACGAAGTACCCTTGAATATGATGAAAACCCCCCAACAAGGTAAAATACATATGAATTTCATGTTAGTGTCGCATACTCTGAGGACATTGGTGGTAATAGCTTGTTTTCTGCTACGATATCTTCCTTTGTCACTTAGTGGTACAATGACGTCAATATGCGTGACATCAATAATATTAAAAAAATCTTTGAAGTACCCCCCTATCTATGTGCTTGTGATGTTTCAGAACGTTTGACATATGGTGAACTCATCTTCAAAATGGCGGCTTATGGTATTAATGGAATGTAGGTATGTACCACATGCAATCCAAAATTTGGGGTTATGTTCTAGGACATATAAAAACAACTCTATTGATTCCTTCATCAATACATTTTGAGTCCCACTTAAAAGCCCTATATCCACTAATATCTTGCACAAGCTATGAAAAGTGCTCTTATTCATACACAATTGGTTACAACAGTTGATATCTATGTTGTTATACAACCTTTTTAAAAGCGTCAATCTGAGAGTATCATGTTGTTCCCTACAACTTGGATAACTGATTCTACAAATTTTCATCAAAATAACGACAACAATATATAAAGCTACTACCATAACTCTCTTTCTCATGTCCGTTCTTCTTTTCTTATGAAACTCCATAAGAGTATCCATCTATGAAACATAATGAATTAACACATAACTAACACACATAATGTGCGCACGCGCGTGCACACACACATAACAAAAACACAACCAATACATATACACGCACACAACCAATATACACAACAACCACATACATTTACACACACCCAAACACATATATATATACACACACACACAGACACACAACCAATACATATGCAAGTGTAAACACATAACACACACACACAACTAATCCACGCCGTGGTTGTCGAAGAGGAGGAAGAAAGAGGGAAATTGGCTCGTCGGTTCAGGCGACGAGAATACCTGTAGGCAAAATATGGTTAATGCAACCGACGAGAAGAACTACAGTCGACGAGAAGCTGTTGCAGGAGAGAAGACCTACATGAGAGGGTGAGGAGGCTTGCAGAAGAGAGGGAGAGGATCGCGCACCAAAAGGAGAGGAAGGGTGCGTCGTTGCGAATGTTCCGTCTATCATAATCTGGCCGAAAACCAAAGGAAGGGGCTAAATTAGACCATACAAATAGCGGAATTGGAATTGGGATACCCAATCTCAATTCCCTTGCCCCAATTACATCAAAACAAACACACCATAAATGAAATCAAATGTGATTAAAGTTAGAACACATACACCAAACTGAAAGCTAATTGGTAAAGAATGGGGCAGCGACACGCATAAACATTTATAATGCATAATGAGATGCCTGATGTGGAACTATTCTCCTCTCTATGTTAGGTGATGTAGGCCCGTCCTAAAAGATCCTACACGGACGGCGATTCGACGACTCTCACTACGATCAACACCCTCTTTCCGACACACTAACGAAACGCAGCAAACACAATGATTTTTATTTATCTCTCGCGCTAACGTACGTGTAGCCGAACCGCAAGTGGATCGGAGAATGGCTATATGCCAAAATCCTTTCCGGCTAAAAGGAACAATATTGATTCCGCCGAGCTTGGAGTTGTACCAAAATAGATCCACCAAAGAAATCGCGATTCGAAAAGGAGTAGGATCTATCCCAACTAAAGAAAAGGCGAGGATCGCCACTCCTCTCGGATTTATCGGAAAACAAAACGAAAATCACAAATCTATTAAAAATAACACCGCGATAAATAAAGCTTCGAAAATTCACGCAAAAATCGTCCACCACAAGAATTAACAAAGAGGGAAAATCTTTTGGGTAGGAATTTTCGTTACCCCTCTCGGAATCGAAGATCCGAGATTTTGGATCCACAAGAAATGAAACGCTCTTCCCTTGAAATCCACGGGAAGTGCACCTCGGATGAAGAACTCGTCCGTCTTCCCCGCTTCACGCCGTGGAGGTTCACCCAAGCCTTTCTTCCTTACACTTGCACCTTCTCCCTTAAGGTTGGCCAAAAGTTCTTGAGTTCTTCTTGGAGAGATTCGTGATGGGGTATTAGTAAGGAGAGAGGGGAGGGAGAAAATAGAATGAAAAGGAGAGTGAGGGGGGGGGGGGGGCAAGAACTAGAAGGAAGGGAGGAGCCCCCTTGGGCGGCGGCAAGAAAAGAGGAAGAGGGATAGAGAGAATTAGGTTTTAGGAGAATTCCTGTTTGATTTCAATTTTTAGTCTAAATGACAAAAGAAGAGTTTTGGCCTTATATAAGGCTTACATCCAAAGGGCTAATAACAACCCAAAATCAGTCGCTAAACGCACACCACATGTTCAAAATGATAGAAATAAACTAGTTTAATACAAACCATATAAACGGATAAATGCAGACCATAAACTAGCAAGATAAATTAAATTAAGTCTTATTGCGTGGGCGAAGATTGTAGCCGTGACCGCTACAACGCCGCAAGTCTTTGGCCGGTGGAGTATCATCATCATCATCTTCCGCCACTACCCCATGATCACCAAGTGCGCCATGGACGTCATCTTCATCACCAAGTTGGCCGTCGTGGTGGCCGTCGCCATCATTAGGTAGAAATCAACACGCCTGCAATAATGCACGAGATACACAATCGTGAAGCACTTGCAGGAATCCACACAAATATATCATAGTACACAAATGTCATGATAATATTCACATATGCCTACCTTGTGTGTAACATAGGAGCATGAGCCATAAACTTGCTATAATACCAAGTTAGAACAATTGCATTCAACTCAAAAGTCAATTGATGAATAATGAAGAAGCTCAAATTCATATAAATAAGACATGACAATATATAACACCTGCCTTGAGATTATTTCTCTTAGCATAGTAAAACTCCAATAAATAAGCAAGAATGCACGATAAATACAATTAGTGCAAACCATTTACTAAAATTCATAGTCATGCACACATCCTTTTTTCTATTATTATTATTATTTACTTTTTAACTTTTATTATATTTGACATGCTAATAAATACTTCTCTCTCTCTACTTTTAAGAGTAGTTATAATATAAATTGTAAAATTAAAAGACTCTTGAATTGATTTTACATTAATTGATTGATATTAATGTGCAAGTAGTAAGCTTATCCATATCAGCACGTTTGTAATAATAGGAACAGAGTATAAGTATTTAAAGCATAATAAATAAATATTTATATAATTATGTTTTCAATTTTATTTTTTATTAAAAAAATCAAATATTTATAATTAAATTGAATCTTCATATTTTTTTATTTATTGTAAAAAACTAAAAACTATGTCCTCATATTTTCAATTTCAATTAAATTTTGTAGTGCAAGTGACATAATTTTAGGCCAATTAAATGACAATGAAGCGTTTGTGCTTCAATATACACAATACAATATACTCTTAAATAACTTAATTATGAATTTTACAAAATAAGATATAATTTGATGATTGTTAACCACCCCCAATTTTTGCTTGTCACACTCCAATTGTAATCCCAACATAAAAAAATGTAATCACAATATGATATATTGGGCTTGCCGTACTCAGTAGTTACCTGAGGACGTAGACATCAGACAACTTCAATAAGAGGAAGGAGAAACCGAATGAGATACACCACTGATTGGGCGTGACTGAATACGGAATACGCGAGGGATTTGAGTTTTAAGTTTTGAGTTGCCGCTAAACAAAGAAAAATGAGGTGTTTTTAATATTTTAGGTCACAAATATTAAAAGATGGGCTGCGGTTAATGATTGTATACAATAAAGAATAAATAGAATGTGATAAAAAAAATAAGGACGCTGCTATCCGCACTCTAGTTTTGGCTATTCGCACCACATTTTTTCGTAATTTTTCGTGTCTTTTGAAAATACGTCTTGTACATGCATTTTTAGGTAAAGTGTTCAACACGAAAGTAGTAGTTCTCGACGACATCTACAACTTTCGTGTTTAACATTTTTCCTAAAAATGCATGTACAAGACGTACTTTGAAAATACGCCCAGATTTCGCGTCTTTTTGAAATACGCCTTGTACATGCATTTTTATGAAAAATGTTCAACACGAAAGTTGTAGATGTCGTCGAGAATTACAACTTTCGTGTTGAACACTTTTCCTAAAAATGCATGTACAAGACGTATTTTTAAAAGACACGAAAAATAAGGAGAAAATGCCGTAGCCAAAACTGCCGTGCGGAGCGCCCAAAAATAAAATAAAAATACATAATAAAATTAGATCAGCGTGATAAACGAAGAAGAGACCAAAAAAGTGGCATTAGGTTCTTTGTGGGCGCCCGGTAAGGAATATCTCCTCCCTTTTCCCGCCCATGGACGTCGGCGGCGTCGGCGTCGACGTCGGTGGAGGTCTGGTGGAGAAAAGGACGAGCACAAAGATCGTTCTAAGCTCGCTGTCAGCGGCAATATCAGAGGCTGTAACCTTCCCTATAGACATCGTCAAGACAAGGCTGCAGCTCCAAGTCGGCGAATCTCTCCGCCGCCCGTCGACCGCTGCAACCTCAGCAGTCCGGGTCGCCGCCCACATTTGGAGCACGGGAGGAGCATCTGGGTTCTACGACGGCCTAAAGCCCGCCATCTTCCGCCACCTGTTCTACACGCCGATCCGAATTGTCTGCTATGAGAATCTGAGGAACCTCGCCGGCGATTCCGTTGGTGGGAAAGCTCTTGTAGGTGGAGTCTCTGGCGCCCTAGCTCAGGTAATTTCTTCTTACCACAACATTCATTTCTGATTGAAGGCTCGCTGGTTACTGAGAATCTGAGATTGGGAATCTCTTGCATGTGGTTTCCATCAAGTATCTCAAGTGGAAATCGTTTGCATTTGGTTGTGAATAGGACTTCTCTTCTCAAGATTGGATCGTGCTTTTTCCAGATGCCGGATCTGTATCATTTTAACAGGGAAAATACCTAAAAAAGTTTTATCATTTCTATATTAAATTATTTCAGTGGGTGTTTAAGTTAAAAATTCTCTAGAAGTTAAAATTTGTTGTTATCATTCAAACTTTATACTGTGAGTTGAAATTTACACAAGGACGCCACATAACATAGACAAACATGTAACTGATGCAATAGTTTTACTGAGTTGAATCTTGGTTGGTGATGCGATTACGACAAGACGACAAGTGCACCGGTCGTTCAAGTAATATAAAATTGAAAGTAACTCCCTGAGTATCGATCTCACAAGGAACACATCGAGGATTCTGTCGCATTTTTAAAAACTTAATTGTAAAAGAAGGAAAACAGTAAAAATGTTACTTTGGTTGGTTTGTTCTACAATTACTTGCAAGAAAATGGAATCATGCGAGCCGCCTTCACCGCTTGGCTCAATCAAAAATAGCGTGAGGGTCGACGATACCTCTTCGCAACGAGTATCAAGCTCACGCACAACAGTTCACAACAACTAACCAGCTGGCAGTCTCAAATACTAAGCATGAACGAAATTAACACTTTCATAGAAACTGAAAGAAAGTGCAATAGACATTAAAACATGTTGATACAAATTATCCTTATTAAAATAAAAGAATGTTTCCTTCCAACAAACCTACGGGGGACATGGGAGAAGAGGAGAGATACAAATGGAGATCAAGTCTTTGCCATAAAAGGAAAGGATTCCTCTGGGTTTTCAATCTGAGGCCTTTGCGCATTCGTCGGTTGATTTCGCGGTCCAGAAGAGCTATTACCACTCCTAAGTTACCTATCTTCTTGAAGGTCTACTCCGTTCACATCACCCTCGAGCACCACCTTACTTTGCGGAGGAGTGAAATGCCTTCATTTTCAAGCTCTTGATGATGGAGAACCACTAGAATTGTTAGCTAAACCTAGGAGAGGAGCTCCTGGTCGAGAATAACGAGAAAAACGACGCAGAATGCGTTGTTCCCCGGATATCCTTTTCGGAGGCTTGCACTTTAGATTTATATATTAAAACAGGGCTTGTAGCGCTGACGTGCGTGTAAAAGGTCAACAAGGATGAAATCGACTGGGCGCCAAACTGCGCACGCGCGATTACTATAACAACCTACATATATGTATATATATAAAAAATAATAAGATTCCAAGCAAATTAAAAGAAGGAAATAAAGGAAGTGGCAATTTTGTATATATAATTAGGTTTTTTTTTCTTATTCTCAGTCGAGCCCCCCTCCCCCCTAATTCCAGCCGCAGCGCTGCAAGCCTCTCCCGATTCTGCCGGCGTCGCTTCCTGCAGTCCTCTTCCCTACTCTTGCCGGCGACTCCAACCCCTCCAAGAGCTGATGCCTGCTGCTCCTTCCCCTCCTAAAGCCGGCAGCAACGACTGCTCTTTCTTCTTGGCTGACTGCAACTCTTTCTCCTCCAAGGGCCCTGTAGCCTCGTCTCCATGGACCGATACCTCTTTTCCTCTTTTTTGACTGACTTCTTGAAGAGGGGACAACTAACTCCTCCCTCCCTCAAACTGACGGGAGTCTCTTCTTCTCTCCTTTTTCGATTAGCAAGACAACCCTTCTTCTTACTCCTAATGGGGGCCGACAGCATCGGTCTCCCCCTTCTCTTCCTCAAGGTCAACAACCATCATCTCCTCCAAGGGCTGGCAACCCTAATTTATCCGATTCTTCTTCGTCTTGGCTGGGAATTTGCGAGAGAGATGCCTAGGGTTCGCTCGATTCCCCCTCTACTCGGATTTGAGCCCAAATTTGGTCTCCTTGGGTAAGGATTTCCCTTTTCCCCTATATTTTTTTTCTTCTGATTTTCTTGAACTTCGTCTTGGAATTTATTGTCTTCAAATTGCGTTTATGTGGTGATTCAGATTTTTGCCCATCGTTTAATCGACTAATCCCGATTTATTTTTGATCTACGACATTGCTTCTTAATTCAATTGGTGTAATTGCTCAAGTTTCTCTCCAATTTAGGGTTTTATTATCATAAACTCCAACAAGTCTTTAATTCCTTCGTGGTATCTCATCTCCCCTCATTTTTGAAGGAGGTAAATCACTAAACCCTCTCGTGCTATAGGTTTTATAAAATAAATGCCCTTGCTAGCGTTTGAATTTCTATCATGTCAAATATCATTTATGTTGTTCTTGAGCAGGTCTTTAAATTTGCTTGCGCTGCTTAGCCGCCGCCAGATTCAACCGTACTTAAGGCAAGTAGAGAACTTACTCTCTCTCTTGCAAACATTGAGTTTAAATTAATGCTTTCGTTACTATGATTATTTGACTTCACTATTGAATATTTGATCTGCCAAATAAATTTAAATCTTGAATGTCTGATTTGACAAGTTAATAGTTTATGGTTTAATATATATTGAAATGACACGAGTTTGTGATTGTGAATGATTTTTTCTAGAAATTCACTTAGATGAATGATTTTCTTATTTGATATATAATTGGGAGAACAATATATTTTTGGGCATGCGCAATAAGTGTCATAATGATAATTGTTTATATTTCTTGTTAGCAAACAAATGATTTGTGTTTTATATAATGTTTGGATCATACACATGTTTACTTGGAAGATAATTGCAACTTACAATAGTTAAATCTAGATGAGTATTTGTCATCTCTGAAACGATGCATGGTAACTTTAACCTCTTGAACCTGCAAGATTCAAAACTCACTATTTAGTTTTGAGTGTCATCAGATATTTGCTTCTTATGCATGTTTGGTTGCAAGATTTGAGTAAATATTGTTTTATGACTTGATTCTTCCCTTTGATGTAAATCCGTTCCTGCTAGAATCAGAATCTATGAATTATTTAATTCATTAATATCATAAGTAATCATTAAAAATAGTGTTTAATTGTTGTAACTCATTGACTTGAATCCCCTCCTGGCTCCGTAATGGGAACTAATGAATGACCATAACAAGCATGAATATTTCTGGTAAGCCTTGTATCTGAACATGATGACTCTTGTGCATCAATTAAAAACACATATACATTTCATTGGTTATAGCTTATTTCATTACCTGAGCAATCTATGCTATACTTTGGAGTAATCTAATAATTCTAGTTATTTTTACTTGACTCTTTTACTTGTCTGTTTTACTAGCTTTGATTCATAAAAACTGGTACACGTACATTTTTGATTCCCTAGCTCATATTTTTTTTTTTGCTCACCTTTTGTTTCAATGTTTTGAGATTTTTTACTTCTTATTTTGGAATTTGCCTTAGTGTCCGTGATTGCGCCGCCTGCTTCCTGAGCCTGATCTGTGTCGGGCTGCTGCTTCTGGAGGTTTATGTTCTTGCCGTGTCAGGTTTTATGCTTACATTCATTTCCTTTACTGTCAGACATTTCATTATGTAATAATTATGATCGGTTATTTCCTCTGTTATTATGGACAATTGTTAGGCTAAATAAACTACTTTCTAGAATTTAACATTAGTGCATGCTCATTTCCATTGAGATTATTGTTGCATGGAATTGGTATCACTGCCATATTTTAAAGTTTTTGCATAAAAAAATATATTTTACTCAAAAGTAATTATTTTAAAACTAAATCAGTATCTCAGCTCCCGCCTTACAGACTTGGATTTTCTTTCCACCATGTCTATGACATCACGACTCGTCAGAAGCGCAGTCTGATCTTTGTTTTTAGACGGGTCGTGATAGTTGGTATCAGAGCTAAGTTAGGCTTCTAAAGAAAAAGTATTTTATAATTTTCACATATTTTGAAATTCATTATATAAATATGTATGTATGCATTATTTCTTCACTCAGCTTGCCATTATCTATTGTTTTTGGCTGAAACACTCACACACTACGCTCATAAGCATGATTAGTATGCACACGAATGTTAAGGGGTTTTGGGCAAACTTAACATTTATGTGCATATGAATTTTCACTAGGATATACACCATTTGCGAATATTAAATGATTATAGACAGTTTAATATTTTCGAGTACGATGACATTAATATCATAATAAACATTACATGTTAAGCGATAGGAGCACTTAAACATGACATGTGAATCCATTCATATGCATTTATATCATTAATCATTGCACAAATGTTAAGTCAGGAACAACAATAATAATTGTACACACATGGATTTATTGTTTGTTTGACATCACACACAATCTCATTATTATATTTGCATGATCATTACCTAGAGTTATTCAATAAAAATAATGTAATTATTAGATAATTTATATACCCGATGATATGTAATGTGTTAAAATCTCTATTTTCATGGGTATTCGTATTCAATCATTTCTGTTCTGTTTGACTATCCATCTTATCCGATCCTCTTGTATTTTTTTTTAGTTAGCTCCTAAGCGTTAGCGTCGCAAGCAATGGAATACTAGACATATTTCTCCAGTTGTATAAGATAGAATCGAGGGTCTTCTTGTAAATCGCTCTGCTGAAATTACTTCAACGTTATTTTGCACTCTTCCATTCCCAGAGTGACTTCTGACGACACTCAATTATCATTCAACTTGTTTTTGCTCTTTAATTCTCGGGTTGTACTCTCAATCTTGAGCTAATTGAAGAAATTTCTGTGATCTCTAATGCCAATCTTTCTTATCCGATCGAGCCTCTATGATCGTGAAGTATCAAGAACACAAGCTTCGAATGAGAATCCATTCCTATGGTAATTGTGTTTGAATGCATGAAAAGTCCGAGCAGTACACTTGAGAACATGAATCTGATATGTGTAGCAAGTATCTGTAAATTATCTTTTGATCTTGGTAAGTCTCCGTGTTTGCCCTCCTTTTTATTTCAGTATATTCATAGTTAGTCTTCATGTCTTTATTTGCAAATATTGTTAGAATGAATGACATCTGAATATTCGCCATAAGAGACCCCATTTAGAGATTTTTCGAAAGTTTTAAGACGAAATTTCCTGAGTAGGGGAGAATTTATCAACCTATATTTATCTATCTATATTAAAAAAAGAAATACTTATGTGACCATCATGAGCCTCGAGACCATGAAATGAATCCGAGCCGTCCGATCAAGGGTAGGGTGGACTGCAAATAACATTTTTTGAAATTCCTCCCTCCCTAAAATCTCCCGATGACACTGTTCTCCTCATGAAAATCTCCCGATGACACTGTTCTACTCCCGCTCCCCCATCTCCCTTCTGCCGTCGCCAGCGTCGTGCACCAACCAGTGTCCTGAATTCACGTTCTCATCCATTGGAGGACAGTTATCTCGAGTTGCGTATAGTTGATACGAAGAAACATCGGTGCCGAGCCACTGCTCGATGGTGAACTGGCGCTAAAAGCATCCGAGGTGAGGTTTGGTTATGGTAATCTCAACGTAGTTGCAATACCGTTCGTGAGCCGTGGTGAGCGCCGAAGCCGTCAGATGTCAAATTCAACCAGCACGACGGGGAGGAGAGGCATGATTCCCGATCGAAGAAGATGTCAAGGTTTCCTCTTTCAAAATAGTATTATCCAACGCCCATTAGGCCGCCCCATTCCTCTAGATTTGTGATTTCCACGCAGAGGCCGTCCGATCCGGCTAGCGACAAAGTTATGTTGGAATCCGTTCCTCCTTTCCAGATGCTACCCGTCCGTATGAAGACAGTGCATACGCGGTTCCCATCATCGTCATCGGTCTGCAAAATCGAAACAAGAACACAAGAGTCACCAGCTTGCAAAATTGAAACAAGAACACAAGAGTGATCTCCCCAAACTCATGGTTCCAAAATCGCCAAAAGTCCCGATGCCTCCCCGGACGTCTGCTTCTGCTATTTGGATAGTGTTTCCGCCGCATCTTCTTCTAGTTATCTCAGGAAGAACTTCATCTGCCTCCATTCAAGATACTGCACCAAAAATCTCTACCTGCAACTTCGCCCTCTTCCATTCCAGGTCATGCTTTCATTTTCATTGTAAATGAAGTACATTCAGACAGATTTTGAATTGTTTAAGTCTGAACGATCTTGCTCCAAATCTCCATCCATATGTTCCGTGACCTTTCAGGTTTTTTTTTTTGAAATTTATTAAAAGAAATCAATAATAAAAAATAATTTAAAAATTTAAAAATAAATGAAAAAAAATAAATAATTGAAAAATTGGAAAAATAACAATAATTAAAAATAAATGAACAAATTAAAATTATTAAAGAATAAATGAAACAAAATAATTTTAAATATGGCAAGAGCGGGTGAAGTAAAGCCTGTTAGGGGCGGGCGAAGCTTGCCTTTGTGGGCCGGGTATTGTCGCGCGGGGCACGAGATGTATATATATATATATAAAATAATAAGATTCCAAGCAAATTAAAAGAAGGAAAAAAAGGAAGTGGCAATTATATATATAGAATTAGGTTTTTTCCCTCTTATTCTCAGTCAAGCCCCCCCTCTAATTCCCGTTCCAGCAAAGCCGCTAGTCGCATGATATTCCGCTCCTGTTCTCGCAAAGCCGCAAGCCTCTCTCGATTTCGCCGGCGCCGCTTCCTGCAGTCCTCTTCCCTACTCTTGCCGGCGAATCCAACCCCTCCAAGAGCCGACGCGTGCTGCTCCTTCCCCTCCCCAAGCTGGCAGCGGCGAATGCTCTTTCTCCTTGGCCGAATGTAACTCTTTCTCCTCCAAGGGCCCGGTAGCCTCCTCTCCGTGGACCAACACCTCTTTTCCTTGGTTTTGACTGGTATGTTGAAGAGGGGACATCCAACTCCTTCCTCCCTCAGGCCGACGGGAGTCTCTTCTTCTCACCTTTTTCGATCAGCAAGACAACCCTTCTTCTTCCTCTTAAGGGGGCCGACAACAACAGTCTCCCCCCTTCTCTTCCTCAAGGCCAGCAACCATCATCTCCTCCAAGGGCCGACAACCCTAATTTCTTCGATTGTTCTTCGTCTTGCCCGAGAATTTGCGAGAGGGATGCCTAGGGTTCGCTCGATTCCTCCTCTACTCAGATTTTGAGCCCAAATTTGGTCTCCTTGGGTAAGGATTTCCCTTTTCCCCTCATTTTCCAGATTTTCTTGAATTTCATTTTGTAATTTATTATCTCCAAATTGCATATATGTGGTGATTCAGATTTTTGCCCATCGTTTAATTTACTAATCCCGATTTATTTTTGATTTCCAGCGTCGCTCCACGATTTATCGCTCAAATTTCTCTCATTTAGAGTTTTCCTAACCTAAGCGCCGCCAAGTCTCCAATTCCTTCTTGGTATCTCCTGTCCCCTCATTTTTGAGGGAGGTAAATCGCTAAACTCTCTCGTGCTTTAGATTTTGTAAAATAAATGTTTGTGCTAGCGTTTAGATTTCTGTTATCAAATATCAATTGCGTTGTTCTTGAGTAGGTCTTTAAGTTTGCTTGCGCCACTTAGCTGCCGTCAGATTCAGCTCTACTTAAGGCAAGTATAGAGCTTACTCTCTCTTGCAAACATTGGGTTTAAATTAATACTTCTGTTCTTATGATTATTTGACTTCACTCTTGAATATTTGATATGTCAAATAAATTTAAATCTTGAATGTCTGATCTGAAAAGTTAGTAGTTTATGGTTTAATATATATTGAAATGACATGAGTTTGTGATTGAGAATTATTTTTATCTGAAAATTCACTTAGATGAATGCTTTTCTCATTTGATATATAATTGGAAGAACGATATATTTTTGGGCATTGCGTAATAAGTGTCATAATGATAATTGTTAATATTTCTTGTTAGCAAATAGATGATTTGTGTTTTATATAATGTTCGGATCATACACATATTTACTTGAAAGATAATTGTGCTTTAAAATAGTTAAATCTAGATGAGTATTTGTCATCTCTGAAACGATAGTAATCTAAATTTCTCGAACCCGCAAGATTCAAAACTCACTATCTAATTTTGTGTGTCATCAGATCTTTGCTTCTTATGCATGTTTGGTTGCAAGACTTGACTAAATATTGTTCCATGACTTGATTCTTCCCTTTGATATAAATCCATTTCTTCTAAAATCACAATCTATGAATCATTTAATTCATTAATGTCATAAACAATAATTGAAAAGTAGTATTTAATTGATGTAACTCATTGACTTGAATCCCCGCTTAACTCCGTAACGAGAACGAATGAATAACCATGGCAAGCATGAATATTTCTGGTAAGCTTTGCATCTGAACTTGATGACTCTTTTGCATCAATTAAAAACAATTTCACATTTATTGGTTACAACTTATGTCATTACCTGAGCAATCTATGTTATACTGCTGAGTAGTTTAATAATTCTAGTTTTTTCTGCTTGACTCTTTTACTTGCTCTGCCTCATAAAAACTGGTACACGTACATTTTTTATTCCCCTGCTCATATTTTATTTTTCTTTGCTCACTTTTCGTTTCAATGTTCTGAGATTTTTTCATTCTTATTTTGGAATTTACCATAGCGTCCGTGACTGTGCCGCTTGCTACCTGAGCCCGATCTGCATCAAGCTCTTATTTTTTGAGGTTTATTTTCTTGTTGTGTCAGGTTCTATGTTTACGTTTAATTTTCTTTACTGTCGGACATTTCTTTTATGTAATAATTATAATCAACTATTTTCTCTGTTAATATGGACAACTGCTAGGCTAAATAAATTACTTTCTAGAATTTAACATTAGTGCATGTTCATTTCCATTGGAATTGTTATTGCATGAAATTGATATCATTACTTGTATCATAAGTTTTATTAAAATACATATGCATCTAATTCTTACTGCCATATTTTAAAGTTTTTGCGTAAAAAAAATTTATTTTACTCAAAAGTAATTATTTTAAAACTAATATTAGTATCTCAGCTCCCGCCTTAAAGACTTGAATTTTCTTTCCCCCATGTATGTAGTATCACAACTCGCTAGAAGCGCAGTCTGAACTTTGTTTTTAGACGGGTACTGATATTTACACGCACGCGTGCGCAAAAATGATGCACACGCAAATTCAGATCGTCCAAATCTGCGTTAGAAGCATAAGAAATCTGCGCACACATGATTGCACATGGTCGTTCGGGCGTGTGAGAATTACACACGCCTAACTTCTGGTCGATATAGACAAGAGCTCAAGTCAATATTATGAGAGGTCGGGTCGATAAGATGGTGCACGGGCGTGTGATAATACCGCACGCCCGACCTCAAGTCGACATCGTTTAGAGCTCACGCTGATAGAGTGGAAGCTCAAGTTGATACAGGAGGGGGGGGGGGGGTGCACGCACGTGCGGAAATTTTTTCATGGGTGTGTGTAAGATAAAAATGACATGGTCAACCCCAATTCACTCGAAAAATCCACACCTGCAAATGCAACCTAGCCATGCAGTCCAAAAATACCATCGATATCAAATAGAATCTGAAACGCAGGGCAGGGCAAACAATAAGAAACGCAGGGCAAAAACACGGTAAATGTCACACTCATCGCACTCCCAGACTTAGATGTTTGCTAGTCCTGAGCAAACTACATTACTCTCGGGGATAGAAGGAAAAATATACAACTAAACGTGAATGTTAGGAGTGAGCCGAGAAGTGTTGTGCTTGCAGAGAGTAGGAAATTACTAGCAGACGTCTCTATGCATAAATAGATTTGATCAATTTTCAAAACTAGTATAATACACATACTAAACACTTCGTAAAGAAAAAATGGAATTCGTAGTAGCTCGAGCGAGGGGAGAAAGTGACGAAGCCACTTAGATCGTCATTATCGGCACAAAGCTACAAGTCGGCCTCCAAAGAAATCCATCAATGACGATGACCATATGCTTGCCCGTTTGCACCCTCTCCACTAGACCGATCTAATTTAATGGATGAATCAGTAGTGCTTTATTTATGATGAAACTTTAGGATTGAGTTTAAGGTGTGGATATCAAAGATAAACATGAAGGCTCAACACGCTTAAACAAAAAATACGAGCTCGTACCAACATAGTAACCAAGCACAAAGACGGAGACGTGATACCCATGGACTTGGACTTTCACACATGGGGTCACGCTCACTAAGCCATACTTAAAACATTTTTATCTTCGTTTTCTTTCTATTTTTTTCCCATTTAAAACCATATTTTCTTTTCTTTTTATTCCACTAAAAAGGCGTTCACCGAATAGATGTGCATGGAATGTCTACCAAATCACAATGAAACCAACATGCACGTAAATCAGTAATTATTTTTGAAAAGCGAGCTTAGATTCAAGCGTGCACATAGGACATGCTTTTTGGGTTGTGGTGAAACGAAGGTAGAGATGAAACAAGTGAAATGATGTATGTCACAAAAAGGGTTTGCAATGGTTGACGAGTAGGAAATGGTACAAAAGCTCAAATTATCCAAATAACGGCCTAAATCATTTTCGCTTAACTAAATCGACCTATGCACATACTTCGAGAATCGCTCGGGGCGAGTTCTAGACACCAAGAAAGAATACCCTTTCACACTGTCCCGATAATAGCTCTCTAGCGCTTGTCACACACATCCCCTCGCCGATCGACAAACGTGATCATCTTCTAATTAAAAGCGATTATTACGTGCGTATACAAGCTAAAAAATATAGAATAAATTATGCATAATGCTAATTAGGATTCCTACTCGAGTACATGTGCTCCGCACTAGAACACTACATGAGCCTCAATACATTTATTAATTCACTATTTAAACCAATTATTTTTAATTATATCCCTTACATTACAATGCGACTCACTATGAGACTTTACAAAAATCTACATGACGTGTGTGCGAATGAGTGTAAGAAAAAAAATGTACGGAGCAATAAAAAAGTTTGGATAAAAGATTTACGAAGTGATGTGCATATGGTAACCGAGATACTCTCCCCCAGACTTAGACGATGCTACACGACAACATTCAGTATTGAAATTAAATTGAAATAAAATTTGTGTGAGGGGTTTGTTACCCAACCGACGCTTTTATCCAAGTTTTGTTTTAAAATCAGCTCCAAACAACGTGCGCCACAAATAAATTCAACATGCAGGCAACCAAAAACGCCAAAACTTGCAAAAATGTGGTCTCCAGTAAAAAGAATACGTTCAAGGGAAAAAAGCTATCATTAAAACATAAAAGTAGTAATGCAATAAAGCTAAGATAAGACACAACAAATCTGGGGTGTTTTCTAGCAGTGCTTTTGTTTAATGTGCTTAAGCTGGGCGCAAATACCTGTTTAACAATTGAAGTTCAAAGCATAACAAAAAGTTTAGCAAAAACCATGACAAACATCAACAAGAAATCAAGGAACCATCCATGAATCAGCTTTACGCTGATTTGTGGTGATTCTCTCCGACCAACCGAGAAGGTCCAAAGGTGAAAGCTTTAGAGATCGAAAAGAAATAGCTCTTCCCGCCTCTAACCTCCTCCTTGTGCCGGAGGGCAACAAAGTGCAATGCATTCCTCAGTCTTTCTTTTTTCGCTCCACACTAAGGGATCGCCATCGTTTGACCATAACAGGTTCAAGAGTTATTTCACGATTATGCTTCACCTCTCTACCCGTGTTGGTAGAAGATCGGCCAATTGAACAAACTTCTTCAATTGTTTATAGTTAGAATTTTAAGTAAAAGTTTTTTCAGGGCAGTTTGCGGTAGCCCGTCCTGTATGCTTCTAATTAGCTCTGTCCTTCTCTTCTTCGATTCTAACATCATCTCTTTTCTCCTCCAACCGTCCACCAACAAGTTCTTCCAACGGCTTGACAATCTCGACTGGTGCCATCACTCACTTCTCTTCTTTCTTCTTCACCGCTTCAACAACAACCCCTTGGATGCCCTTTATTCCTTCAATAGCACCTTGGTTGCACAATGCAACACTACCATTCTCTCTAAACTCTTCACCCAAGATAGCTATTTCCGCAGATATATCGAACTCGGCAGATAGTTCAAAAATATTGATATACTGCTCTTTAGAAGGAAGAAAGGCGCGTCCCTCTGCAAGATGCAGAGTGGCACCAACCGACTTCAGAAATGGGGCCCCAAAAATTGGGGGAGAATCATTCTCTATAGGCCCCAATATCTGAATATCAGCACAAATGGTCTCTCTTTCTAAAGCTACAAGGATGTCACGTGCCTCGCCCACGGTCTCAATAATAGCCCCGTTGGCTAAAACCAGTGACATCCGTTCGTCCTTGCTCGGGATGAGAGCAAATTTCTCCACATCCTGTAAAGAAATAATGTTACGGGACAAACTGGTATCGCAGAGTGCAATTGTCTCAACATTATTAATTTCACAAATCAACGAAATACTCCCCTCAAACTCTGGGGATGGCAGCGAGAGTGCTTTACTTTACTCCCTCGGGTTCTTCTCTGTTGTGCTTGGTAGGGATCCTTCTGCTCGTTTCAAGAGAACTTGGGCTAGCAACCCCATTTGAGTTTCCAGGTTCCAGATGGAAGCGCTCTGGTTTACCAACGCTGACTGTGTTACTTTCATTAACTTCTCCAACATCTCTTTAAAAGTATTCTTCTTGGGGGTGGACATCAGTTGAGGGGCATCGCATATTGTGGCGGCCGCTGTTGGCTACCCGATGCTTGTCCTTCTTGGGTTATTGCCCCTGCTTCCACCTCTGTTCTGGTGCGTTTTGACTCCACGAGAAGTTAGGATGATTCCGCCACCCCGGGTTATGTGTTGGAGTAAGGATCGTTCCTGCCTTGATTTCCTATATAATTGACAGTTTCATTAGAATTTAATATAGTAGGATTAGAGGCAGGCTCACCAGCAAGGCATTCAAATGAATGATGCCCGATGTCTCCACAACCTTGGCATGCAATAGCTAGTACGTGGCAGTAGTTTGTGCAGGGCCAAAGGCAGGGTAGACACTCCCCATCGTCGGGGTAGTGTAATCACGCATGGTGCGTGGCCTCGGACGCATCAACTCCGGTTCCTCATAGGCTCTGTCATTGGGGTGATCTGCATTCGCATTTGCTCCGGGTGTCTGTTGAATAGTATTGTCATTCATCCTTTGGACTTCTCTCCGCTGCTCCTGCAGGGTGCACTCTATTTCAAGATTAAACGGTGCTAGGTCACCATGGTTTCTTCTGTGCATAAGGAAAAACACTTTAGACAAAACAAAGGAAAACTTAGGCAGCTATACTACTCTTACAATTAATTTTCTCAATTGCAAAAAACATCATAGCTGTGCTCCCCGGCAATGACGCCAAAAATTTGACGTGATTACGCTAAGTGCACTGGTCGTTCAAGTAATATAAAATTGGAAGTGACTCCCCAAGTATCGACCTCACAAGTAACACAATGAGGATTTCGTCGCGATTTTAGAAACTTAATTGTAAAAGAAGGAAATAGTAAAAATGTTACTTTGGCTGGTTTGTTCTACAACTACTTGCAAGAAAATGAAATCATGCGGGTCGCCAGCACCGCGCCGCAACTCAAGAACTTGTGTGGCTTGCCTTCACCGCTTTGCACAATCAAAAATAGGGTGAGGGTTGACGACACCTCTTTGCAACGGGCATCGAGCTCACGCACAACAGTTCACAACAACTATCCAACCTGCGGCCTCCAATACTAAGCATGAACAAAATAAACACTTTCATAGAAACCAAAAGAAAGTGCAATATACATTAAACCATTTTCATATAAAGTATCCTCATCAAATTAGAAGAACATTCCCTACCAACAAACTTAAGGGGGTGGAGGAGAAAAGGAGAGACACAAACGGAGATCAAGTCTTTACCGTAGAAGTGAAAGGATTCCTCCGGGTTTTCTATCCGAGGCTTTTGCACATTTATCAGTTGCGTCCGCGATCCGGGAGAGCTGTCACCACTCCTAAGTTACCCGTCTTCTTGAGGGCTTACTCCATTCACGTCACCTTCGAACACCACCTTACTTTAGATTTATATATTAAAAAGGGCGCACGGGCGTGTGGTGCACACACACACGCGTGCAGATGCTAGAAGGTCAACGAGGGTGAAATCGACTGAGCGCCAAACTGCGCTCGCGCGATTACACGCGTGTGTGGTAATGACGCATGCGCAAATTCGGATCCTCCAAATTTGCGTTAGAAGCATAAGAAATTTGCGCACACGATTGCACGTGCGCGCTCAGGCGTGCGAGAATTTCGCACGCTCAACTTATGTTTGATATAGGCAAGAGCTCAAGACGACAAAGTGAGAGGTCAGGTCGATAAGATGCCGCACGAGTGTGTGATAATTCTGCACGCCCGACCTCAGGTTGACATCGTTTAGAGCTCAAGTCGATAGAGTGAAGTTCGAGTCGATATGGGGGGAGCACGCACTTGCGGAAATTCCGCATGGGCGTGCGTAAGATAAAAATACGCGGTCTCTCTCAATTCACATGAAAAATCCACCCCTGCAAATGCAACCTAGCCATGCAGTCCAGAGATACCATTTATATCAAATAGAAGCTAAAACTAGGCATAAATATAACGTACATGGGTGGAAACAATAAGAAACGCAGAGCGGAAACACGGTAAAAGTCACACTCATCAGTTGGGTTATCACTTAATTGTGCTTTGTTTTTTTAGTGTACAATGTGATTGCTAAAAGGGTTCTTATCAACAAGTATCAGAGCCATGGACGGGGGTAGAGACATCATGTCGGTTTCGATGCTACCTATTCGAAAGATCCTCAGGAGGTTCTCGATGCTAACCATTCGAAGGATCTTCAAGCAGAGTTGGAACTCCTCAAACAACATCAAGATTCCATGGCTTGGTTGATTCAAGCATTATCTGATCAACATAGCAGGACACTAGAGGAGGTGAGGGATATGTTCGCTAGCCTAAAATTTTAGAAGGCTTTGGATTTTGGTGGTCGGGGATCCTCATTGGAAATTCGCAGCGGCCTCCCTACCACCCACCAAATGGATATGTGATTTACTCGGCTCGAGTTTCCCCGTTTTTTGGCGAAGCGCTTCAAGAATGGATATATAAATGCGACAAATTCTTTGATATCAACGACACTCCCGACAATCTGAAGGTCAAAATTGCTTCGGTGCATATGTAGGGGAAGGCTTTGTATTTGAACCAAGCGTATATGAAGTCCAGACTCACTCAAAAGTGGCCCAACTGTGAGGAATATAATCATGCTCTGTCTAATCGTTTTGGCTCAGTTTTGTTTGATGACCCGATGGAAAAATTGAAGAAATTAAACCAACAGGGAACGATGCAGGCCTTCTTGGATGAGTTCGACATTCTTCTCCACTGAATCCAGATTCCCGAAGAATATGCTATCTATTTTTGTTTGGCAGGGCTAAAAGATGAGATTGGATTAGCTGCCCGGATGTTCTAACCGAAGATGCTGCATGATGTTTTTTCTTAGCTCGCATGAAAGAGCACAAAATGGCGCTATCGCAGAAACGACTCCACTTCAACGCTCTTGATCTCGACACAACATCAGAAAAGCACACGTTTATTGTTAAACAACACTCTCCACTGATCAAGCCAAAGCCTCACATCGGTACCACGAAGGGGAGCAATTGTCTGACTTCTACCAAAATGGACGAGAAGCTGAGTAAAGGACTATGTTTCTAGTGCGACAATAAGTACACTCCAGGCCAGTGCCCTCTTGAGAGGGGAAAGTGGTATGCATTGGAATTTGGAATTAATTTCAGAGATGAAGGCAAGTTAGGAGATTCCTGAAGGGGGATGAGTTGGGATTAATTGACAAGCAAGATGTAGAAGCCACTCCTTAGCTATCCATCCATGCACTCACCGAGATCACTTATTTCCACACCATGCGGGTAGCGGCCTTGTATCAAGGCCAACCCATACAAGTTCTAATCGACTCTTGAAGCACCCACAACTTTTTGGATGTGGAAGCCGCCCTCCGATTGCAATTCAAATTAACGGTTATTTCACTATTTAACGTGGATATTGCTAACGGGAAAAATATCTCCAGCTCTCTTAAAATGGTTGGTTTTAAATGGCAAATGCATGAGGTGTTCTTTACATCCGATATGTTGGTGTTGCCACTAGGGGACTGTAAAGTGGTCCTCAGAGTCCAATGGTTAATTACCTTGGGGGTAGTTAACTGGGATTTCAGCAATCTGAAAATGTAGTTTACAAGCTAGGGACTAATGATTTGGTTGCGTGGTTCTAAAAACACGACGAGCACCTGGATGAAGCAACAAAGGTTGGAGAAATTACTATCCATAAGGGGACAGTGAAGTATGCTAGTAGTCCGTGACATCCAGGAGGTTGCTAGGCTTCAGGTATCTGTTTACTCAATTGCCAGGCTTCAAGAGGATTGTGATTCAACTAAAACTCCTTCCATTGGGGCTGAACGTTCCAAATGTTCCCATCATTGGGGTACGTTCTGCAACTCAAGGAAGTCTAGCAACTACAGAAATTACTGACAACCTTCCATGATGTATTTAGAGAGCCTATCGACCTGCCACCACACTGTGAACATGAACATCACATCTCTCTTAAGGAAGGTCACAGAGAGATCAATTTACGACCGTATTGTTATCCCACGCTACAAAAATTTGAAATTGAGAGGTTGGTCTGGGAAATGTTGAAGACCGGGGTCATGAGGAGGTCCAACAACTATATAAATTACTGACAACCTTCCATGATGTATTCAGAGAGCCTATCGTCCTGCCACCACACCGTGAACACGAACATCACATCCCTCTCAAGGAAGGTCATAGAAAGATCAACTTACGGTCGTATCGTTACGTCCCACTACAGAAAATTGAGATTGAGAAGTTGGTCAGGGAATTGTTGAAGACTGGGTTATTATGCATAGTTGGTGAGGAGTTTGTGTATCGATTATTGACAGTTAAACAAACATATGGTGAAGGATAAATTCTCAATCCCCATTGTCGAGGAGCTCATTGATGAGTTACACAGAGCCGTCTTCTTTTCAAAGTTGGACATGCAAACCGGCTATCATCAAGTTCGGATGGCGGAGGAAGATGTTCACAATGCGGCCTTATGAACCCACCATGGTCATTATGAATATTTGGTCATGCCCTTCAGTTTGACCAACACGCCCCCAACCTTCCAAAGCTTAATGAATAAAAATTTTCAAGACCAACTATAAAAGTTCAATTTGGTTTCTTCGATGACATTTTGATTTTCAGCAAATCTATGTGGTGGTGGTGGTGATGGTGGGGGTGGGGGTGGGGGGAGCACTTTGATTATCTTACCTTCACTTTCGAGACATTGAGGCAAAACCACCTCTTCCTCAAGCCAAGGAAATGTACCTTCGGCTAGCGTCAAGTGCAATATTTGGGTCACATCATTCACACGATGGAGCAGTTACGGTCTCAGTGAAGATCTAGGTCATGATTGATTGGCCGACACCCACTATTGTGAAGAAAGAGTGACAATTTTTTGGCTTAACGGTGTGCTATCGACACTTTATTCAGGGGTATGGGGGTATGGACAAGCCCTTCACTGAGTTATTAAAATCAAATCAATTTAAATGGAAAGGAAGGTAAGACGATCCAAGTATGGTTTGATTTAAATTGAATCAATTAAAGAGAGCAGTGTCTCAACCGTCGGTGCTACGCCTACCGGATTCCAACAAACTCTTTGTGGTAGAATCCAATACTTTTGATAGAGGCGTAGGGGCGGTCCTATTATCAGAAGGCATGCAAGCGCCCTTCTTCAGTATGGCATTGGTATACGAGAAGGAGCTACTCGCAATTTCCTTAGCAATGAAATGGTGGAGGCATTATCTGATCGGCTGTGCCTTTGCCATCCGCACGAACCAACAAAAGCCTCAAATTCCTCTTGGATCAAAAGCTCGCTATGCCGATGCTACAAAAGTACTTGGCCAAATTGTTGGGGTACGTTTACATTATCCAGTATAAACAGGGGAAGAAGTATCTGCGCCAATGCTTTATCAAGGAAGTTTGAAACGGCTGCGGTGGAACTCCGTGTGCTTGTCACCGTCACTTTCGACTTCCTGCAACAACGCAGAATACTGGCGGTAAGACCTACACATCCAACATATTACTCCACAAAAGGAGGCCAATGTCATCATCCAACTGAAATACCAGTGGGAGAGGTACCGCTGAAGCTCATGAGCCGCATCTTATTTGGAAGTGATTGCAAAATCAAGACCAAACTGCTGTAAATGTATCATGGCGACGCCTTGGGCGGAGTGCTTTCGACTTCCTGCGACAACACAAAATACTGGCGGTAAAACCCACACATCTAGCATATTACTCCACAAAAGGAGGCCATTGTCATCATCCAACTAAAATATCAACGGGAGAGGGTACTACTGATGCGCATAGGTCGCATCTTAGTTGGAAGTGATGGCAAAATCAAGACTAAACTTTTGTAAATATATCACGACGTCTCCTTGGGAGGACGCTCCGACATCACTTCCACATATCACCGTTTGAAAAAGATGTTTTTCTGGAAGAAAATGAAATTGTATATCTATGATTATGTTCAAAGTTGTTTGATTTGTCAACAATGTAAACCCGACAATCAGAAGCCCATGGGTTTACTACAACCCCTCCCGATTCCAACTAGTATATGGCAGGATATCTCCCTCGAATTCATCGACAGGCTACCGGCTACCCAAAAGTAACGACAAGACTACAATCTTGGTGGTGGTGGATTGGTTGAGCAAGCATGCCCACTTCTTAGCCTTGACCCACCCCTACACAATGGATGGTGTAATACAGATCTTCTTGGATTCAATTTTTTGTTTACATCTGTGTTATTAAAGGCGCACCTGAGGCGCCAGGAATCCCAGGTACACCAGACGCACAACCCTTCGCCTCTGCCAGGTAGAGGCGGGCGATGCGCCTTAGGTGTACTTGAGGCGCTCCTGGGCATCCAATTATTTGATTTTCAATCTAGCTGAGGCCCAAAACTGCATGCGAGTAATCACAGACAATAAGAGAAGTGAGAGAACACTGGAAGTGGGATCTTAGGTGTATATCTTCATATAGCCCCACACAGACCTGTATCCAACCATGTGGCTGTCATAAGTTGGCTCCCAAATTTTTTGGGTTGTTCCAACTGTGGGAGTGGATTGGACAGGTGAAATATCAATTGGATCCTCCCGAAGATGCCAAAATACACCACACAGTTCATATCTCACACTTGAGGAACACAAAGAGGGAGCAACCCACACAACCAACACTGTTACCTTTGACGGTTAACAAAGAAGGTAATCTGCTGGTTGAAGCCATTGCTATTCTGAATTTTCGCATCATCCCCAAGAATGGTAAGGTGGTCACACAAATACTGGTTCAGTGGCTCCACAAATCGGTGGAAGAGGCCACACGAGAAGATTTGTGGTTTTTTTGAAAGTGCTATCCACACTTTAATCCTTGAGGACAAGGATGTTGTCCGGTGGACAAGGTATTGATGCGTTCCCGGATGGCGGACTGGAATTCTGAAAGTGGGAAAGGTCTCTTTGGTCAGGTTAGAAGGAGGTAGTTTTGTAATATTACAGCTATAAGAGTTTATACATAGGTGTGGTAGGGATTTGGAAATTTTTTTATGCTTTTGGCTTGTTGTCTACTACCAGAACGGCGTAGAGGAGGATCGGTCCCCTCTACCTCAGTTTGCTTCCTGTTCATGGTATTTCCCTTAAGACATTTCAATATCCAGCCTGTGTTTTTGCATAATTTTATTGAGTTGAATCTGGGTTGGGTTATCACTCAAGTGGCTGTGCTCTGTTTTTTGAGTTTTTTGTGCGATTGCCAAAAGGGTTCTTATCAGTAACGCACTATCAACTGGATTAAAAGCAAGATAAAAATGTGATCATGCAAGAAACATAATTACGTAAACATCCTTAAGGATGAACAATCATGTCGTCTTAGAGTAATCATCAATAAATGTGATAAAATATAAAAAAATAAGAAAGAAGCCTTTTAGCATTCCACACATTTGAATGAACTTAGGCAAATGATGCAGAGACACATTTATTGACATTACTAAGAATGAGGCATTATGAATTTATGCTTACTGTGCAGGCATGATGGTATACATTTTCTGGACACTTGGTATTCCTAAGAAGAGATAAGAAAATATATCATTTTCTGGAAGCATGTTAATTGTGAATCTGCAACAATAAACTTGTGGTGGTAAGAGTTTAGAATTGATTGTGAATCTGCAACAATAAACTAGTGGTGGTAAGAGTATAATTGATTGTGAATCTGCAACAATGTGGTAAGAGTTAGATTATGGTGGAGAGCGTACAATAAGGTGATATATGCCATCAGATCTACACAATCTACCAATCTCTTCTGCTTTTTGAGTGTCGACTCTTGAATGAATACAAAAGAAGTAATAAATGTGGTAATAATGCAATTATGGTGTTGAGTACGTTTATAAATTAAAATCAAATTGAAATGAAAGTTGGGGATATGAAGCACAAACTATAAATGTAGAGTTGGTGTTGGTTGAGCACTATTAATGTCTCGTATTGAGGTATAGATTCATAAACCTATGTGACGTATAGTGTAAAGATATTTATGAAGAGTAGAGTTGTGTTCTCAGACATGACCAGATGTACCTAAGTCAAATATTTATACGGGAGTAGAAAGCAATGACCTAGTGCGGAAAGAAAAGGACAATGTACTGGAAATTGTTGCCTTCATGTGCTGAGTAGTTTGATATTGAAGGAAACAAGAATACTCATCAGCAGATATGTGTATGGTTTCTTGATGTAGGCCGGAAATAGAAATTCATTATTAAATAATGTTTGACAGCTAAATTAAATTAAATGGCGCAGGTGTTAACTCAACGAATTATGAACCTAGAGAATCATCCTAGGGTATCATGCGACTCCAAACTTGATGAAACTTAAACCATAAGTTCTTTGATCAATGGTGAATGTTTTTTAATCATGGGGGCAGAAAGAGTAGAAGTCCATAATCAGTGGTTTACCTAGGAGCAACACAGTATTTAAGGATTTAGGGCTAGGATTTCGAGGAAACCAAAGTTTCACAATACAAACCTAATATTTTGATATATTTATTCTATACTCTCTGCCCCAAGATGAGCAAATTTGATCTCGGAGGCCGGGGATAGAAATGCTCATAATAATCTATAGATTTATTTGAAGCAAAATAAATATTTAAATCCTTAAGAGGTTCATTGTTTTGATGATTTGACGGGTCATATGACCTCAATTGTTTTTGAAAAAATACAAATGGGAAAGCTCATTGAATTCTCTACAACTTTCTTATATTACTCTTATTAAATAGAAGTCATCTTGGTAGTTAAATCATTCATCTAAGTTCATAGTTTAAAATTGTTAAATGCACCCATCTTGGCACAACTTTTACAGCTAGGATTGCACTGAATAGAAGAGGTACATCAGATCAAGTACGCGATCCGTTGTGAAGTCAATGATTGGCCTGAAATGTTTGAGGATATCTGCGTCATTACGAGATCTAACAATGACTATACGCCAGCGGTGGTCCGGAACTTTCGGGCCTCCTCCACTGCCGGCTGGCTAGCCAATGACTAGCCACTTCCTCTGGTTACTTCACTGGGGCTGGAGTTCCTTCCAGTGGGATTGTGATGACCGACGATTGTCAGAAAGAGTAAAACAAGGTAACATGACGCCACCACCAAGAACTTGTTCCCCCAACGGCGGCGGTAATTCAAGGACCCTCAGAGGGGGTTGTGGGTCCCCCTTTGACCTTTCAGTGCTTCTCAGCATGCTGAGAACATCCGGGAAGTCTCTGCCATTAGTGGTGGTATGAGGTGATAGGGTGGTTAGAATCCGAGCTTCGGTGGTCGGAGCTACCATGCAGCTCATGAAGAATGATTTGCATGGGGGAGTGAGTAACACACAATGGTTGCCGGTCTACGAGCGTTTCGAGCTCCGGGAGGCATCACTGGAGCTCGGGAATGAGGAATCACCGGAGATAGCTTGGGAGCCACCAACATAGGTGATTTTAACTCCTCTTGTTTCGTTCTGAGTCGCACCGAGGTATGGAGTGAAACTAAGGTATTGGGGTGGCCTTTTATAGGCAAATCGAGGGAATCTCCACCTTGCAAGGCTACTGCTAGCTCACGACCGTGAGTCACAGCTCCGGCAGGTTAGCTGGCCATCCTTTGTACACGACCGTGAGTCACAGCTCCCAAGCTATCTCACGACCTTGCAAGGCTAGTGCTAGCTCACGACCTTGCAAGGCTAGTGCTAGCTCACGACCGTGAGTCACAGCTCCACCTTGCGGGGGTTAGCTGGCCATCCTTTGTACATTGGGATCTTTATTGGAGGAGGTGAGGGATGTGGGTGGAGGTGATGAATCATAAAGGTTATTGAATCCTTAATGCGTCAAACCCGACCTATTAAGGGGTTTGATCAGCCAACCCTTCTTGTGAGTCTTGTGTGGGTCCACTAGGGATAGGGTTAGGTGAGTTGGGGGTTGATTATGTCAAATAGACACATTAAAGTCACATTGGGATATTTGACCAAGTCAACAAATGTGAGGGTAGGACCTCATGCACCACGTCTTGGTTAGGCCCATCATGATGGAAATTGATGGGAATTAATGACCCACATATGTTTATTCCCTCAAGATACTGTGATTCACTATCTTTTTTGGATGATCCGAGTCCACGGATGCGTCCGAATGGTTGCTTCGAGTATTTTTCATGTATTTATTTATTATTTTCGAGTTGTATCTGACATTTGATTTGCGTTCCCTAGTTGTATTTGTTTATTTATCCGCGTGCAGACTGGTACTCCGGGGATCATGGTTTTGGTTCAGATTTATGAAACAGTCAGTCTTCCTCTTGGTGCGACTTCGAGAGGCCCCCTTGGTGTGACTCCTAGGCCTTCCCGACATTTCCACATATCCACATATACATCCTTCCCAACCACACTCCACGATCTCTTCATCCATCGTTACCCACGGTTACATCCTTCCTCATTCGCTCGACGCAACTCCCTCCAGACACATCCCATCCCTTTCTTCCAGTCTACAGAGTTGTCGCCTCTATGGCCTCCAGCCACCAAAACTCTAGACGACCCCTTCCTCCGCTCCTTGCCAACCCTCCATAGCCACAACACCACCACTCTGTCGCTGTCCATAACCTCCACAACCCTTCCTCGTATCGACTTTACCTCCAACAACTACAACCCGCTTGGTCTTTCCTCGAGCCGATCCCTCACCCATGATCTTTCCTGCAGCCTATTCTCCCGACCCTCCCACCTTCAGCCATGGTTTCTCTAGCCGCCACCTACCAGTTCTCTGTCCTTCTGCAAGCCACCCCCCCTTCTCCAGCTGTACCCTGATTACTCTCACAGCCCAAGCCTTAACCGAGCCACCCTGCTTCCCATCGACATCATCCACTCCAGTAGGAACCAACAGTCATCAGATCTCCACCTTTACCATTTTTTCTTTGTCATATTTTAGTGTTCCTGTATTCTGTTATTGTTATTTGGACTATATTTAATTGAATATGATTATTATAGGCCGTATTTTTCTGTGAAATCACTTGACTTGAAGGGCTTATTTAGTGCTCGCTTAAAATACTTGCTCCTTAATCACTTGTGAATTAACGTTCGCTTTTCCAATTAAATTTCCTATGAACGAATGTACTCCCAATTAGGCTTTATTTTAAATAATTGCTTACTGTTAATTTGTAATCATATTGTTTCATTCGCATCTGCATCTACTTTAGGGCTTTTAGTAGTCACACTGCATTTCACTTTTAGGCTGCACCTTAGAAAATCCACACTCACAACCTTCCCTGCATCAGAAATTGGCTAAGGTTATCCTAATTGTACCAAGAAGATCTCCTTGGGTTTAGTTGAGTTAAATAAGTCAAAAATGTCCCTATAAGATTAGTGGTGCCATCCTGGGTCCACTAGGGCCATACAAGATCAACCATGACTTAATTGGACCAAGGGGTCACCTTGAGTCCAATTGGGTCATAAGGGGGTCCATTAGGCCATACATGAACTAGTTGGGCCAAGGTAGACACCTTGGGCTCAGTAAGGTACTATAAAGTGGTCCACTGGCTCCTAGGGTACCCTAACAGAAGCTAAATTATCTTAATTGTGTCAGCTAGGGTCTTGGTGACCTGGGATGCTACATCTTATTCCTCAGCTGGTGATTAAAATGTCAACAATTGTTAAGCAAATAAGCAATGAATAAATATCCTCAATTATTGTACTCTTGATTGTGTCTATAGGATTTATCCTACAGGATGCCTTCATTACTCATTTTAGCGAGATATTAAGGGGACATTATACCTAGTAGTAGCTCTCTGAAACTTAAGGCTCTATTTAAGACGCCGTTCAGGAACATTGCGTTGCCCAACAATTGAAGATGGAGGTGCCCCAAATAGGAGGGTGGCGTCCCGAATCTGTTGAGGTAGAGAAGCTCCCTTTTCCTCCGGAGATGACCTCCTCCAGCACAGTTCTCTCAGGTGGCGTCCCGCCTCCGTCGCCTCCCGCCTTACCAAACAAAGCCTAATCTGATGTGATTTATTCATTTTGTATTGGTTTTACTGAATGTGTATGAATATTCTATAAGCAAGTCGTTTAGGCTTCATGTCTATTAGCTTCATGCCTGCTTCCATTAAAATCATGACTTTTTTTTTCTTGATAGTATGACACAGTAAGCTCAATTAGATCCTTCTGATACAGGTTCTTTCAAGCCCTGCAGACCTCATTAAAGTAAGGATGCAAGCAGATGGCCTTCTTATGAGCCAAGGCCTCCCTGTTAGATACACAGGAATCATTCATGCCTTTAATAAGATCATTCAAAGTGAAGGCGTCCCTGGATTGTGGAGGGGTGTCCTCCCTAACGCCCAAAGAGCCTTTCTGGTGAACATGGGGGAGCTCTCGTGCTATGACCAAGCAAAGCGTTTCATCATTAAACACGAAGTTTGTGAGGATAATGTTTTGGCGCATACCATGGCATCAGTTGCATCTGGTCTATGTGCAACTACCTTAAGTTGCCCAGCCGATGTGGTGAAGACCAGGATGATGAACCAATCTTCAGTCAAGAACTGCAAAACCATGTATATGACCTCTTATGATTGTTTGGTGAAAACTGTTAAGTTTGAAGGTGTAATGGCATTGTGGAAAGGCTTCTTTCCGACTTGGGCTAGGCTCGGGCCATGGCAGTTTGTGTTTTGGATTTCCTATGAGAAATTCCGCCAGGCTTCCGGACTTTCTTCATTCTAATGTGGAGCTTATGCGGTTTCAAACACTATTCATTTCTGCTAGTAAGATCTAGCCGAAAAAGAGCAGTCTTGGTATGTTTGAGATTTTTATACTTAGCACTACTAGTTGTTTACACTTACAATTTTAGCTAACATGATAATATTCACCCTTTCCCCTAATTTATTGATTTGCTATTGATTTGAAATCAATTTTGAACTGTCCAAATGATCTTCTTTTTAATATGTTTTCTCGGAATGCATAGGATATGCTGATGTGCTAGGAGAGTCAAGCATCCTATTTCCATTGCTGGCTACCACATCGGAAGTATAATAAAATAAGAATCAATATTATATTTCTTATTGCTTTTTGACGCTAGCTGAAAAAAGTTTTCAACATTCCTTTCACCAAGAGAGGGATCTCTCTTGAGCATCAGCTTACTAATTCATGGACCGGACCTTGGAAATTAAATACATAATTTTGTGTCTAGATTACTCCATATAATATCACTTCAGAGGTCTTATTTATAGCTTGAGCGGTGGGTATCATAGGTGTGAATACAATATTGAAAGACTCGATACCTCAATAGAGATCCGAAGGGGTATTTATATAGTAGAAGAAAATACATACAACAATCACATAATATGGAAACTTAACTAATATATTTAACACTCCACCTCAAATTGGGTCATGGGAACTATCCAGACCTAACTTGTTACATATAAATTTCATTCTAACACTCGTAACTCATGTAGTAAGAATATTTGCAACTTGGTCTCTGGTTTTCGCATGACTTAGAGAAATAAATCCTTCATACTCTTCCTCATAAAATGACAATTGACCTCATTGTGTTTTGTGTGTGTTTATGAAACACAAGATTGGTTGCAATCTGTATCACAACTTGATTGTCACAACATAGAGGAGTGCGATCTTGAACTAAATACCCTATTTCATAAAGAGTGTCTAATCCACATGATCTCAACAATAGTGTGAGACATGGCTCGATATTCCACTTCCGCACTAGATCTGGCAACCGTGATTTGTTTCTTGCTCTTCCAAGAGACAATATTTCCACCTATAAAGATTATTAACCCTGTGGCTGGCTTCCGAGTGGCTAATCAGCCTGCCCAGTCAGAGTCGTAATATGCTTTTGTATTGGAATCACCTTGATTCTTGTACGATATCCCGAGTCCAAGATCTTTCTTTATGTATCTGACGATGCAGAGTATAGATACCCATTGAGAAATAGTTGGAACTGCAACGAACTGACTGACCTTACTTACTCCACATGCAATGTTAGGACAAGTCATTGTAAGGTAGTTCAATTTTCGAACTACTTTTCGATATCTTTTTGGTGAATCAAATAGTTTGCTTTCAACATGAAGACCCTTTTCCCCTGGTTCAAGTGAAGAGTCCATTAGACCACAGTTAGCCATCCCAAGGTGTGATAGAAAATCAAGCGCATATTTATGCTAACAAATAAAGATGGTGTTAGCATAATCTACAACGTTAATAAACAAATAAAAATGGCATTAGCATAATTTGCAACTTTAATAAATGGGAAGTACCACAATGATCTCAGATCCTTAGTTTGAAAGTTTGATTATAAAAATGCCTTGAGGTTTATTATCCCTTCTGAATTACTCCCTCTGATAACGATGTCATCGACGTATACCACTAATAGGTTATTATGTATCAGAGAGTTTTGATAAAAGATAGACAAGTCTTTCGTTCTCTTGGTAAGACCGAATTGAGTGACCACAGATCGAAAACGAGCAAACCATGCTTGGGGGGATTGCTTCAATCCATATAATTACTTCTTGAGGCGGCACACCTTGGTTCTCTCCCCCTCAGCAACGAACCCAGGCGGTTGCTCCATGCACACCTCTTCTTCCAAGGACCCATGAAGAAAGACATTCTTTATGTCTAATTGGTGGAGGGGCCACTGGTGAGAGGCTGCAAGCGAGAGAACAATGCGAATGAAAGACATTTTGGCGATTGGGGAAAATGTTTCATCATATTCTACCTCATAAGTTTGTGCATAGCCTTTGAAAACCAAACGAGCTTTCAAATTATCATGGGATCTGTATTGACCTTGATAGAGTATATCCATTTGCATCAAATAGCTAGCTTCCCAGAGGGAAAAGGAACCAAGTCTCACGTGTGATTAAGTTGAAGGACCGTAAATTCATCTTGCATGGCAGTTGCCTAGCCATGGTGAGATTTTCCATCAACGACTGTGATGTAGGGGTAGGCTAGTGGTGCTCGGAAGCTAGGAATCTATGTGCACGCGTGAGGGGATATGTGAATGCAATGCTACATGCAATGAAACAGTCGGATAACAACGACAATTAATTTAAGCAATGAGAATTAACAACACCACGCATTTAATTAAAATAAAGAAGCAGTTAAATAATTTTAGCAATTTGACAATGACTTCCTCCGCGTGGAGGGCCCAAGCAAGCGCACGACGAATAATTCCTCCTGCAATTGTTAGCATAAAAGAACCAATTTCTAACCAATAATAATCCCAGCACAATATGATAAAATAGCAAATGAAAATGTCAAGTCACAGAATACAATACCACAAACGCTCACAAAATAGAGGGCTGAACTGAGACACTGAAGATTTGGAGGGCCGGATGTGTAGATCGGCGATCGGAGGTGGAACCGGCGGCGGGAAAACAAAGGCGATGGCTGTCCTCGGCGGTAAACGGTGAGATCGGGTGAGAAAAGGGTAGATCCGGCCACATACAAGTAGATCCGGGTCGGGGAGGGATGGATCCGCTATTTTAGGTTGGATCCGGACAAAAATGGAAGGTACAGGTGGTGGGAATAACGGATCGAGGTTGAAATTCCAAGTTTTGAGTGGATCTAGAGAAGTAGGGTGATTTGGAGATGGTTCCACGAAGAGGAGGGGATGAGGAGGCCGGCCGGTGGTAGGGAGGGGAAACAGGAGGTGGCGGTGGCTTTCTGGATGGGGGGGGGGAAGGAATGGGCGGTTGGCAGCAGCACAATAGGGTGGCCGGTGGCTGAAATAGGGCTGGAAACTATAGGTTTGAACAGTAATTTGCATAAATGAACAGTAATTAGAAGGAGAACAGTGCGTTGAAAACCTGGCAGCAAACGGTGGGTTTTGGGGAGCTTGTGGAGGCTTCGACAAGGAGTTTTGGAGGGGGAGAATGAGGGTTAGGGTTAGGGGGTACCTTGGGGAGGAAGATACAAGCCTAGGAGTCGTCACCTAGGGTTCCACGGAGTCGGCACCGTGGTGGGATCGCGGGAATCCGAGAATAGCTTTCTCCAAGTTCTGCAATGCCTCAAATCAGCCCCTCTACATCCTATTTATAATAAAAGAGAAGCTAGGACATCTCCATCAACGACTATGATTGGCCGGTGGGTTCGCCCATAAAAATACATCAAAATAAACTGAAAAAAATAAAGTAATATAGTATTTTGACTCACGGCGACTCTCCGGATGCAATCGCGGAGCCCGATCGTCGATCCGGGCACGCCATATATGGAAAGTTGCCAAATCAGCCCCGAACGGGCCCAAAACGCGTTCTCGTCTCTGCTCCGCATCAATCTCCCCGACTTGAAAGAATTCATCTCCCGATGAATAAGGATCAAAATTCTCTCGCTGCATGGCGGGTAAAACTCGAAGAAGTCCACCAGAGGTCGCCCAAGTGTCGTCGCTGGGAAGTATCCTCGCCGATCAACTCCCCCTGACTGAAAAGATGTCATCTCCGGTGAATGGAGACGGACGTGCTGAAGTCGAAGTCCAGGGGCAAATCGATCAAGCTCTGCTGCAAGTACCCAAGAGTCACCGACGTCTGTAAGGGGAATGCACTGGTGGAGTCTGGTCTCCATGAAGCTCTCAACGCTCAACTCACGAGTGGTGGATCCCGGTGCGATCGGTGGTGCCTGTGGTGAAACCAAAGAAGACGAGTCCCCAGGTGGGTGGAGGTCCACAATGGGTGAGGACGTATGCGGGTGATATGGTAATGACAGTGGGGATGGGGGTGGCTGGGTATCTCCACTGCTCGGGTCCACATACTCATGAGGTTCATAGTATGAAGTCAGATCTTCAACATTAAACACATGGTGAATTTCCATACTGGCCGGGATGTCAAGTCGGTAGGTGTTGGTCCCAATACGACTAATAATCGAGTACAGACCCATTCGCCTCGCGCTTAACTTCTTGGCAGACCCTTAAGGGAGCCTCTCAGGGCGGACTCGCACCATTACCTTCTCTCCTACATTAAGTATTTGCTCTTGCCTTCGCTTATCTGCATGGACTTTGTAATTTTCATTGCTTGTTATTATTCGTCGGCGGACCGACTCATGCAAATCATGCAAATGCTGTGCAAATGACTCAGCAGACTCATGCAGGTAATGCAAATGATGCAAAGACAACATGACAGACACGGTACACTCCTAAAATCTAATAATGCCCGAGATGTCTCTCAAATGTGGTGGCCTATCAGGAGGTTTTTTCGGTGGAGTGTAGACAAACTCATCCTGTGTGTGACGAGTGCTCAGATGACCTTGAGAGACAACTATACTCAAATACGGGTTCGTAAAGAGCCAAATGTCTCTCGGGGAACGTAACGCATCAGGTGGCTCCCTAGGAGACGTGTAAGAAAAGTCATCACGAAAGAGACGACCACCTGAGTGAAAATTGTGTGCACCGACTAGAAGCCGTGACTCTAAAATATGGTGAGCGTCCCAGGCAAGAAAGAACTCATCGGGTGGCTCAGCGGGTGGCGTGTCCCAAAACTCATCCAGAGTGTGAGGCGTCCTAAGGTAGGTCCTCACAATATGAATATACTCAAGTGGACTCAAGGTATGCCCTACAGATGTCATGCTCCACTCAAGGTCCCTTCTCTAGGGCAAGGCCAGAGATGATGATGAAAGAGGCGTCATACCTGAGTGGCTCACCCGAGACTCAACCTCACCAAGATGTGGCGGATCATCAGGAGGCTCAACATGGGGCTCGTAATAGGGCTCGTCACTAAGGTCATGGTCCTCCCGATGAGTACCATCGAAAGGGGTAGTGCACCTGTGCATGGGTGACATAGCCACTACGAGATCAACACCAAGCTCTGAGCTCTCGATCGTAACGTGGCTCAGGGTAATGCCAAGGGAAAAATGACATAGACCTACGCTCAAGAATGGGTCTGCGGGTGCGATGTCAAGACATGAGTCTAGGGTATGAGTGTCAATCAATCCCGGACATGCCAAAAGTGGAGGTGTGGATGAGTGGCACAACAATACAGACTTAATAGGTCGCTTAGGTTCATACTTCGTCGGAGTCACAAGAGACGGGTCAGAAACAAGCGATAGATCACTCACGGGGCTAAGCATCTCGCTGGGGTGAGAGCAATCCGTATCAGGTATCACTTCCGTCGTGGGTAACATGACAGTGGTAGACATCGTGGTGATCTCAGTATGAGAAGGACTCGTACTGCGGAGGTCAAGGTGAGGGTCCAACCGACCAGCTCTGGCGGATCTCAAAGACTGTTCGTAATGAAGGGCAAGCTGGTACGTCGGCTCGAGGGACTTCGAGCTATGATAAATCACCTTAGTACGGATGTCAGATCGAAGCCCAGATCGAAATCTGCAAGTGGTCATGGCTGAGTCCTCTCGGATATCGCTCCTCACAACTAACTCATCAAAGCAATCTCTGTACTCAGCGACAGACATGGATTCTTGCTGAAGGGAAAATAATTGGTCGAGCAAGCGACTCCGATATGATGAAGGTAGGTACCTCTGACACAATGTACGCTTCATGTCTACCCAACTAGTGATGCGACAAAGACAGTCTCGCTCGCGGGTCCTCTCAACGCTAGCCCAATATGCCCTCGCCTGATCTAAAAGTCTAAGTCTCGCAAACTTAACGCGACGCTCACCGAATAACTCAAAATGATCAAGATAGTACTCAATATCCACGAGCCAATAACTGAAAGACTCGGGACTCGATGAGCCATCAAAGGAAGGGGAAACTGTACGAAACTGACTCTCAAGATCTCTCTCAAAGTGACGATCTTCATAATAGTCATCCCTAAGGTAATCGGGTCGAGTCGAAGGATCAACACGATCCGCTCGCGTGCAAGGATATGAACGACGACAATCATCATACTGATCGTCTCTGACATAGTAGGTTGTGTCGGTGGGTTGACACGATCTCGGAAAGTGGTGTGCCGCAAACGATAATAATCATCGTGATAACGTGAGGATTTCTCGGAAGTCGCTCTATGAGATTGGGTATAGGCGGACTCAGAATCTCTCAAGAGAGGAGAGGAACAACGCCGATAATTAGTCATGGATGAACCTAAAGACTCTACATGACCTACCACTACAAAGCATGCAAATGGCCTAACCTTGCCCTCTGATACCAATTTGATGTAGGGGCAGGCTAGTGGTGCTCGGAAGCTAGGACTCTATGTGCACGTGTGAGGGGATATGTGAATGCAATGCTAGATGCAATGAAACAGTCGAATAGCAACGACAATTAATTTAAGCAATGAGAATTAACAACACCACACAGTTAATCAAAATAAAGAAACAGTTAAATAATTTTAGCAATTTGGCAACGACTTCCTCCGCACGGAGGGCCCAAGCAAGCGCGCGGCGAATAATTCCTCCTGCAATTGTTAACATAAAAGAACCAATTTCTAGCCAATAATAATCCCAGCACAATATGATAAAATAGCAAATGAAAATGTCAAGTCACAGAATACAATACCACAAACGCTCACAAAATAGAGGGCTGAACCGAGACACTGAAGATTTGGAGGGCCGGATGTGTAGATCGGCGATCAGGGCCGGATGTGTAGATCGACGATCGGAGGTGGAACCGACGGCGGGAAAACAAAGGCGGTGGCTGTCCTCGGCGGTAAACGGTGAGATTGGGTGAGAAAAGGGTAGATCCGGCCACATACAAGTAGATCCGGGCCGGGGAGGGATGGATCCGCTATTTTAGGTTGGATCCGGACAAAAATGGAAGGTACAAGTGGTGGGAATAACGGATCGGGGTTGAAATTCCAAGTTCTGAGTGGATCTAGAGAAGTAGGGTGATTTGGAGATGGTTCCACGAAGAGAAGGGGATGAGGAGGCCGGTGGTAGGGAGGGGAAACAGGAGGTGGCGGTGGCTTTCTGGATGGGGGGAAGGAATGGGCGGTTGGCAGCAGCACAATAGGGTGGCCGGTGGCTGAAATAGGGCTGGAAACTATAGGTTTGAACAGTAATTTGCATAAATGAACAGTAACTAGAAGGAGAATAGTGCGTTGAAAACCTGGCAGCAAACGGTGGGTTTTGGGGAGCTTTTAGAGGCTTCGGCAAGGAGTTTAGGAGGGGGAGAATGAGGGTTAGGGTTAGGGGGTACCTTGGGGAGAAAGATACAAGCCTAGGAGTCGTCACCTAGGGTTCCACAGAGTCGGCACCGTGGTGGGATCGTGGGAATCCGGGAATAGCTTTCTCCAAATTCTGCAATGCCTCAAATCAGCCCCTCTACATCCTATTTATAATAAAAGGGAAGCTAGGACATCCCCATCAACGACTATGATTGGCCGGTGGGTTCGCCCATAAAAATACATCAAAATAAACTGAAAAAAATAAAGTAATATAGTATTTTGACTCGCGGCGACTCTCCGGATGCAATCGCGGAGCCCGATCGTCGATCCGGGCACGTCATATATGAAAAGTTGCCAAATCAGCCCCGAACGGGCCCAAAACGCGTCCTCGTCTCTGCTCCGCATCAGACTGTAGATGGGGTACTGATCTAAAGTGGAGTGGAGCGCAACATGAGCATCCGACAAGCCTTGATAATAAGTAATAAATAGTGGTTTGTTCCGACACGTATGACTACCCTTATAGACATATATTGGTGGTTTTGATTGTCTGACAAAGGATTTGTAACAACCGTAATTTTATACGAAAATATAATTAAATTGCAGAGTTTGATCGCGAGCATTTTTGATCGAGCCAGCGTTTCGTCGAGGTACAATGTTAGTATGGTTAAAATCTTGTACGTAATTAGCAGATTATTTTAGTCGGTGAGTATGTGTCCGACGCATTTTAATTTTTAGTGCGAGGGCGTAACATCAATTCTAAGTGTTGGAGTGGAATGACAAACTGGTAATAATTTGGAAGTCTGTGCTTAGCCTTTGAAAACCAAGCGAGCTTTCAAATTATCATGGGATCTGTATTGACCTTGATAGAGTAAATCCATTTGCATCAAATAGCTCGCTTCTCAGAGGGCAAAGGAATCAAGCCCCATGTGTGATTAAGTTGAAGGACCGTAAACTCATCTTGCATGGCAGTTGCCCAGCCATGGTGAGATATTCCATCAACAACTGTAGATGGGGTACTGATCCAAAGTGGAGTGGAGCGCAACATGAGCATCCAAAAAGCCTTGATAAGAAGTAATAAATAGTGGTTTGTTCCGACAAGTATGACTTCCCTTTTAGAAATCAATTGGTGGTTTTGATTGTCCGACAGAGGATCTGTAACAACCGTAATTTATATGAAAATAGAATTAAATTGCAGGGTTTGATCGCGAGCATTTTTGATCTAGCAAGCGTTTCGTCGAGGTACAATGTTAGTATGGTTAAAATCTTGTACATAATTAGGAGGTTATTTTAGTCGGTGAGTATGTGTCCGACGCATTTTAATTTTTAGAGCGAGGGCGTAACACCAATTCTAAGTGTTGGAGTGGAATGACAAACTGATAATGATTTGGAAGTCTGTGCATAGCCTTTGAAAACCAAGCGAGCTTTCAAATTATCATGGGATCTGTATTGACCTTGATAGAGTAAATCCATTTGCATCAAATAGCTCGCTTCCCAGAGGGCAAAGGAACCAAGTCCCATGTGTGATTAAGTTGAAGGACCGTTAACTCATTTTGCGTGGCAGTTGCCCAGTCATGGTGAGATTTTCCATCAACGACTGTAGTTGGGGTACTGATCCAAAGTGGAGTGGAGCGCAACATGAGCATCCGACAAGCCTTGATAAGAAGTAATAAATAGTGTTTGTTCCGACAAGTATGACTTCCCTTATAGACATCAATTGGTGGTTTTATTTTCCTACAAAGGATCTGTAACAACCGTAATTTTATACGAAAATATAATTAAATTGCAGGCTTTGATCGCGAGCATTTTTGATCTAGCCAGCGTTTTGTCGAGGTACAATGTTAGTACGGTTAAAATCTTGTACGTAATTAACAGATTATTTTAGTCGGTGAGCATGTGTCCGACGCATTTTAATTTTTAGTGCGAGCACGTAACACCAATTCTAAGTGTTGGAATGGAATGACAAACTGGTAATAATTTGAAAGTATATATTTCTTCCTAGGTGATTTGGGAAAGGGCACGGTTTGGGCACGGTTCACCTCCCACTCACCCAGCGGTTACCAAAACCACATTCCGCCACTTTGTTTAAATCCCGTAACCCCCTGGTTTCGTAGCCCTATTTCACGATTGAACCGCCACTCCCTCTTCCCGCAAGCGTCGACACCTTCAACGAATTCTCCACGATTCCTAGTCGAAGCCCTACCCCGCGCCTTTCTCTTCCGTCGACCTCTTCTGTAGTTAGTGCGAGAGGTTTTGCCGCTCCAGTAGTCGACATTAGAGGCGCAGTGTGGCTCCTCCTCCTTCAGAAGAACTTGCTGCTATTTCCGAACGCCCGTGGAGCCTCGCCGTTTCTGCGTTCTCTTTAGTAGCCAGCGTCGGCTTTGGGAGAGTGTTCCCTCCCCCTTCTTTGTCGTGGACTGCCGTCCTAAACCCCTCTTCCTTCTCCAGGTGCTTTTACAGCCAAGTAGTGATCAGAAACCCCTCTTTTGATGGATCTATGATATGGATCTATGATTTCATCTCCTCCAATTTCTGAAATTTCGGTCAAGTGACATGGAGTTTGGTTTTCTTTTCCTCAGAAATCTTAGAAGCCCTCAGCGAGGCTTCCCGATCAAGGCTTGTGATTGATAGCTCCTTTCCAATTCCGCTCAGGTTTGGTGCTATTCCTTCTCGATTTCAGTCAACATTTATGTTAAAACCTCATGGTTGTATGAAATTTTATTAGGGTTATATGTTGCAACATCTAGCGTTGGCGAGGACGTTTTCCGTATCAGAATTAGCAACTTCCACTTTTGGAGAAACGGTAAGCGTCTTTTTGTTACTTTGGAACAATATTCCTTAGATTTTGGAGAGAGTTATGAGTATGTTAAGTGCTCTTTTTAGGACTCTCGAGAAGATAAGCCTCTTTACCAATCAGAGAACTCTTGGGGTCTCCAGGTTATAACTTATAAAGTCTAGTGCCGCCGCGTTTGGTGTACGAGCGCCACAATACTGCGATAAGAAATTTGACTTTTTTTTGGCTAGACATATCACAATATATAAATGCATTTTCTAAATTAATTCAGAACACCTGCAAAATATAATTATTCAATCAGTATAAATAATTGAGTTACTTTAGGGAGCACAGAAAAATAATAATTACGTGACTTAATAATGCCTAATGAAATCAGTTAATGTGTATTATGAAACATACAGCCACAATAAGAACAAGCATAAATAAATATGTACATATAGATATACTCAAGTGAAGAGGCAAAGTGTTAATTAAGTTAAAAATTCCAGATCAATGACCTCATTCTCATATGACCTGCAGTTCATATGAGGCTCAGACGTGGGGTCATCAGACACGCTCCCAGACTTGGAGATTTTCAGTTGCTAGCCATGCTTCACTCAGAGAGCACTTCAGTTCAGTTTAGGGTGTCTACGGGTCGCTATTTGTGCTTCAAAATTAGTCTAAACCTGCAAATTGTAAATTATAGGATTAGATTACTAAATTTTTAGAAAAGAATTCAAGATATCATGAACCAGTACAAGTAAGAAATTCAACTCTTTTTAGTTGAACATATCAGATTATTTTTAAGTCATGATCTAACTATGTCAGTATACGCACTTGAAAGATACAAGTTCCTAAAGTCAAAACAAGTCAAACAAACAACGAAGGAAATAGTCAATACGATTGAGAATTAGTTTTATTCAGTCGAAAATCACGATTTAGATGATAAGAGAATTATTAAAGTGGGGTATGAAATTAGATATTAGTAATCCAAAGTCAGAACCAAGTTAAAGTGTAAGGTACACCTAGGCTAAGATATCAGATTCAGATACATGAAAAATCTTAACTTAGTGTACTTAACTAGGACGTTACCTCCAAGAGTGTCTCACTGAGCACTAGTCTAAATTAATTTTGAATATGGCGAGAAAGGTTTACCCTCTTATTTTTGGTGGAGGCACACCATGTTCACAGGGCCAGCATGCCACCACACGAGTTTCAGACTTAGGGTTGATGACCCTTGTTTACAGATATGGAACTCCTCAGATAGGAGTCTGTATTTCCTCTTGAGGGACATTTAGTTCAGGTCACCATCAGGTTTGCCATTCAGACTACAGTTTTCAATTTGTGTGCAGTCGCTATTAACAACAAGATTTAATGAGGAAATCATGAAATCTACTGTAATTTACAGTAGACAGAATTTAGAAACTTCAGAAATCATTAACCAACAGAAATCAGAAAATGAGGTAGAACTCATAATAAGTCAAATACATGAACATATCAAGAATACAATTTAAGAAGATTAATAGTATTTAATGTTACGCAATTTCTCTACAAGAAAATGTTTTTCTTTACTTTTGTGTCACTGGGAGTAGACTTTCTTACTCTCCAGTGAGCTTGATCCAATTGGAACTTGTTTTTACAGGGGTCTCTAGTCAGAGGATTTGCATAGGATAGGCGGTGCAGTCTTCACCATCATTATTTTAGATTTACAATATACCAATTTCATGGTATATTTCAGTTCTAGTTGGCTCTGCGAATTCAACTTGAGTACATTCTTTTTTCCCTTAGTTTTTCTTACTTTACTTCTGCTGTAGCATTTCTTTTAGAACATTTATTTATGCATGCTTTGTACCAATTTTAGTACTGTGTCTTAGTTTACTTTTTATCGCGGGGCTCAACTGGACTGCTGATTTGTTGTAAAATTAGGTTGGGGTGTTGCAGGATCCACAGACGCACAAATAGGTTCTTCCTGAGGAATAGTCGCGGGACTATCGTGGGAAGAGGTAGGCGGAGGTAGTGGCGCAAATGTGTTTTCACTTGTCAGAAGGGCGACGAGAGTAAACTTGTCTCTAAATAGGATTGAGGATGTCATTAAGAGAAAGCACAACAGGTTCCAGACGAGGAATAAGTATAAAATCAAGGGAGGGATCCAGAAGTGTTGATCCACAAGGAGTAGGATAGGAGGCAGATTCAGCGAAACAACATCAGCTGAGATAATGTATTTGTGTAAGTCAGGAGAATAACATCGATACCTCTTAGTAGTACGGGAGTACCCAAGGAGGATACATGTCAAGTAGTGAGGGTCAAGTTTGGAGACAGGGACGAACATCCTGAACTTAACCAACACAGCCAAAGACATGTAACAGTAGAGAGAGAATGAAATGGTTTGGGTGAAGGATATGGTAGGGTGTCTCCCCTTGATGAATATGAGTGGGAAGATGATTGATAAGGTGTGCAAGTATAAGGACCGCATCACTTTGCTTATGATGAAGAATAACATGCTTGACCTTAAAAAGATGGTGATTTTTTTCGTTCGGCAACACCGTTTTGTTGTGCGGTATCAGGACAAGTGGTTTGATGCAGGATGTCTTTGTCAGCAAGGAAGGTAGACATAGATTGAGATAAGTATTTTCTATCATTATCAGTGCGTAAACATTTAAAACAAATAAAAAATTGAGTAAATATTTCATTACACAACAACACTCAAGCATTTATCTCATTATAGTGAGGTCGGCTATTTGGATCCTTTGTCGCCATTGTGCCCTATCTTTTGTCATAATCTCACTAATACCTAAATACATCATGTCTTTCCTTATAGTTTCATTCCAAGTCTTTATTGGTCTACCCCGCCCTCGTTTAACATGCCTAGTGACTAGACTCTCACAACGCCTAACAAGTGCCTCTAATGGTCTCCTTTGTACGTGTCCAACCCATCTTAGTCGAGCTTCTCACATCTTTTCTGCAATTGGTGCTACTCCTGTCTTATTCCCGATAGATTCATTCCTAATTTTATCCAGTCTTGTGTGTCCACACATCCTCCTAAGCATTCTCATTTCCGCAATTCACATTTTTTGCTCATGTACACAATTCACTGCCCAACACTCAGAACCATAGATCATTGCGGGTCTAATTGCAGTACGGTAAAACTTGCCCTTAAGTTTTAGTGGTACTTTATGATCACATAAAGATCCCTGACGCGCCTCTCCACTTCAACCAACTCGCTTGGATTCTGTGTCACATCTTTATCAATACCTTCGTCTTTTTGAACTATCGATCCAAGATATTTAAAACACTCACTACGAGAAATATCTTGATCACCCAACTTAATAACGAAGTCATCTATCCTTCTTGTACCGCCAAATTTAAGCTCCATATACTCCGTCTTTGGCCTACTCAACCTAAATCCCTTCTTTTCTAAAGTATCTCGCAAAGATTCAAGTTTTGTGTTTACACCCTCGCGCATCTCATCAACAAAAACAATATCATCCGCAAACAATAAACACCAAGGTATTGCTTGATATGTCTGGTGAGCTCATCTAAGCTAAGGGTAAAGAGATAAGGGCTTAAAGATGAACCTTGATGTAAGCCAACAGTGATAGGGAATTCCTGTGTTAATTCTCCAGATGTCCTCACCCTTGTCACTGAATTTGTATACATATCTTTGATTGTGTCAATATATGATATATTTACACCTTTCTTTTCTACGACTCTCCATTAGATCTCTCTTGGAACTCTATCATAAGCCTTCTCAAGATCAATAAACAACATATGAAAATCTTGTGTTCTTTCTCGATAGTTGTCAATGAGTCTCCTCAAGAGATGTATAGCTTCCATGGTCGACCTCCTTGGCATGAATCCAAATTGATTCTCCGAAATATTAGTCTCTCGTCTTAATCTTCTTTCTATTACTCGTTCACATAGTTTCATGGTATGAGTCATCAATTTAATTCCTCTGTAATTAACACAAATTTGTATATCCCCTTTATTCTAATACAAAGGTACCAAGATAATTTCTCTCCATTGGTCTAACATTCTCTTTTACTTCAGTATCTTATTGAAAAAACATGTAAACCATAAAATTCCGTCATTTCCTAGACATTTTCATACTTCGATAGGTATATCATCTGACCCAACTGCCTTTCTATTTTTCATTTTATTTATAGCATCTTTTATCTCTGATACTTGAATTTTACGAGAAAACGTTATGTTCTTATACTTCTCTGATTTATTTAACTATTTAAAGTTCAATTCATTGTCCATTGTTTCATTATAGAGTTGATAAAAATATCTTTTCAATCGCTATTTAATATCCATATCAACCGTCAAAACTGTATCTGTCTCATCTTTTAAGCATTTTACTTGACTTGAATCTCTTGTCTTACTTTCTCTAGCTCGAGCAATTTTATATATGTCACGCTCTCCATCTTTGGTATCTAGTCGCTTATAAAATTCTTTATAAACTTGATTTCTTATTTTACTTACTGGCTGTTTAGCTTCTTTTTTGACGATTTTATACCTAACTAAGTTTTCATCATTCCTACAAACGTAGAGTGATTTATAGCTGAGCCTCTTTTTTCCTTACTTTGGCTTTGTTTTGTGCAGCTCCGACAGCTAGAAAAGTTCTTTTCCAGCTGCCAAAACTGTTTTTTTATTTGTTTAGGATAGCTCTTTATGAAGAGCTTTTCATAAGTCTGGAGCTATTTTGATGCTTTTCGAAAATCTCCTGGTCCCCCGCTTTTGCTCCCGTAAAATAGATTTTCCTCCTGTGAAATCTTGACGAGTCCACGACATTCGCTGTTACCCGGCGTAAAATTTTGGATCCAGGGAGTATGAAGAGGACAATGACGATGGCCTCCGAAAGAATAAATACTCTGGCGGCCTCCGGGTAGTTGATGGCCTCCGGTTGGCCATCTTCTCCGGTGACGACGGGAATGACTGGGATCGCCATTGCCTCTTCATACTCCTCTGGATCCGAAATTCCTAGAGAAGACCAACTGGACAATTCCGAAATCCTGCCAAACAACCTATAACTTTTCCAAACAACTTCTCAAAGAGCTCTCTTAAATCATCTCTATTCGATGAGCAGATTTTCAATCCGCCAGAGCCCTCCCAAACAGAGACTTTATCTTGAACTTCTTCTTTCCACCACCAAGATTCTTTATTTGGGAGTGCATGACTTTTTGATTCTCTAAGTATGTTTTTTCTATTAATCATTAAATGTGAAGATATAACTTCTCATGAGACACTAAAATCAACATAAGAGTCATCAACTAGTTGTTTCATAAACGCTGTCTTGAAAACAACCTGCTTTTCCATCTTTAAGTTTCACCACTGAATTTTTTGCATCATTTTTGTCCTTGTCTTAAATTTATTATATTTAATTTGTACATCTAATACTAATAATCTATGTTGTGTTGTCAAACTTTCTCCTGGTGTGACTTTGCAATTCTTACAAATCGTTTTATCCATTTTGCGAGTTATAAAATAATCAATTTGTGACTTATTTGTTTCGCTTTTAAACGTAATTAAATGTTCTTCCCTTTTCATGAAAAACATATTTGACACAATTAGCTCATGTGCTACGACAAAGTCTAAAATGGTTCGTCTTTCTTCATTTTTTTCTCCAAATCCAAATCCTCCATGAACGGCTATATAATCTACATTTTCCTTTCATATATGTCCGTTTAAGTCTCCTATAAAAATCTTCTCTCTTTGTGTGATTTCTCTTACTAAATCATCTAAGTTTTTCCAAAATTGTACTTTAATAACTTCCCTTAATCCTACTTGAGGCGCGTAAGAACTGATCACATTACTAATGTCTTTTCCTATGACTAATTTAAGAACTAAGATTCTAATACCTTTTTTACTTCAACAACTTCATCATTCCAAATACCTACTTAATTGTTTGTTTTATTTTTTTCTTATGTACCGTAATTTAAAATCTAAATTATCTAAATATTTAGCTTTCTCACCCACCCATCTAATCTCTTGCAGGCATAAAATATTTATTCTTCTCCTAATCATCGTATTCACTACTTCCATTGCTTTCCCCGTTAGGGTACCTATATTCCAACTTCCAAACTTAAGTCGATCACAATTCCTACGACATACTTCTCTAGGTCGTCTAATATATGAGAATTTTTGTCTATTTAACACTACACCTAAGTCCTCTTGGAGGTGCAGCGGTCCTTGCCAAGATGCCGCATTCGGAGCATATGACAAGGACTCTTGCATATTTAACACTACACAAAAGTCCCGGAGAAGTAGCGGTTGTTGTCAAGATGCCGCATTCGGACCATGCGATGCGTTCCTTAAGGTGAACAACCTAGATTTTGCACAATTTCTCAAAAGAAATTTTTTCAGCAAGGGGCATTTGATATGCCAAACTCATGCGAGAGAAATCATCAATGAAAGTAGCATAATATTTATGTCCTAACAACGTAGGGATGAGAAAAGGTCCTCAAACATCAGAGTGAAGTAAATCAAACGGTGTTGTTGTACATGCATCATGACGAGGGACATAACTAACTCTATGGAGTTTAGCAGAATGACAAGGCTTACAATTGAGATGGGGAACATACCCAAACTCAGGATACAAATGACGCATAACCTGAACAAAAGGGCGACCACGACGATAATGAAGATACAAAAACTTGGTGGAAGCAGCAAAACAAGTAAGAGATGGACCGTCATCCAGGAAACACACACCACTACTCATCTTCCCTCTATCAAAAATACGGCTCGTTGACTGTTCTTGAAAAACACAACCAGAAGATGCGAATGCGGCAATGCAGTAAGTCACGAGTAAGTATACAATAAGTTGTAAGAAGATTGAGGAACCGAGAAACAGAGACAGTCATGTCTGGAGTCACATCACAGTTGCCAAACCCAACAATAAGTATAGTTGATCCATCTGCAATTGTGATCGAATATCAACTATGAGGTTTGTATGAGTGCAAGATACTTGAGGTACTAGTAAGGTGATTTGAAGTCCCAGAGTCTGCAAACCAATGAACAAGGTGCTGTGAAGCACACACTGGCATAATGGTTTGTACAACAACGCAATGAGTTGGAAGGTCAATCTGGAGAGCCTGTAGATGACGAGACTCTTCTGAGATCTCAACCGCCCAATCTATGCGACGAATCAGCCAGGTGGGTAGAACGAGATGATGAAGGAAGTTTGGAGGCCTACTCAAGTTTCCCATGGACATCCCAACAAGTGTCCTTTGTGTGTCCCCGATGCCCGTAATGGGTGCAATGTATCGTATCAGTGTCACGACCACGTCCATAGTTGCTTCCACGGCTACTCCCCCTCCCACCACAAGAAATAAGAGACAACAAATCGGCAGAGGTAACATGTAGAGTAGATGTGGTAGTGGTGTTTGTCATCCAGACTTTGGTCAGACGTTAGTACACACTTGCAATCTATAGAGTTGAGGGATTCACTAACATTCCAGTTTTTGTTGTAGAAAAATTTGGATCAAGGTCATTTAGTAGCCAAAGTAGTACAAGGTATTAACGTTGGGCTTGGTGCTCCTCTATGGTAGAAGGGATCTCCCAAAGATCCAACATTTCATCAGCATGGACCTTCCATTCTACAAAGTACTCTGTGACTGAACGTGCTCCTTGCCTCAGTTCATCCATCTTGGGGAAGAGTTCACTATGACGAGTGAGGTTGTTCACCTAGGAGAACATCATATGTAAGGTATCTCATAGCTCCTTAGTACTTTCATAGTTTTTGCACATTTATTGAACTGAAGAATCCATGGTGCTCAGTAGGAGAGCGAAGATTCGATAATCATCACTGTACTAATCCTCGTACTCTTAACTGCCCACAGTATGAGTTGAGAGGCAAGGTGGTGCATACGCCGTATACCCGATAGGTACATAATGACCCCTTTTCCCATAACTAGAAGGTTGAGAAGGTAAGAATAATAGTAGCCAGCCTTGCATTAGGAGGAAATGCAATGTTGTAATCCCCAAGAGATACGATTGTGAGAGCATTACTGGTAATTGAGGAAGTGGTAGTTGAGGAATTTGTAGTTGAGGAATTGGTAGTTGAGGAGGCCATGACCTAAACAGAAGATAGAAGAAGAGGAGACGACACAATATCCTTGTTGCCGACACATACGACGTTGGATCAGGGCAGGGAAGATGCGGTGATCAGGTAGGAAACGACAGGTGCAACATCGGATTCTTGCAAGTTGCAACACAACAACAGAGCTCAAGAGGAGATCTGGATCAAGCATTGTAGAGAACAACAGCAGTTGGTGATTACCTCCAAGATCGGCGTTGCAGAACGATTCTGAGAATGGCATCGCAGAAACACACAAGGACAGGCGTCGACGAGGTCCTCCTACATCGTCAAAACGGCAGGTGGATCGGTAACTTCCTTCCTTCAAGGTGGATCGGTAACTTCCTTCAAGGTGGATCGTCGACTTCCTTCCGTCGATGAAGAGGAGTCGACGAGGGAAGAGATCTCACAGGAACGACTTCCTTTTGTCGATGACGGGAACTCTTGAAGATGTCCGGTCTTCGAGCAGCGCCACGAGATGGAGAATGAAGAGCGGCGAGAACACCGTAACCTAGCGGCAAATCAGGAGATTTCTGAAGGCGATGAGTTGGGATTAATTGACGAGCAAGAAGAAGAAGAAGCAACTCCTTAGCTATCTGTCCATGCACTCACCGGGATCACTTATTTCCACGCCATGCGGGTAATGACCTTGTATCATGGCCAACCCATACAAGTTCTAATCAACTCTGGAAGCACCCACAACTTCTTGGATGCAGCCCGCCGATTGCAATCCAAATTAACACTTATTTCACTATTTAACGCGAATATTTCTAACGGGAAAAATATCTCCAGCTCCCTTAAAGTAGTTGGTTTTAAATGGCAAATGCATGTGGTGTTCTTTACATCTGATATGTCATTACGTTGGTGTTGCCATTAAGGGGCTATAAAGTGGTCCTCAGAGTCCAATGGTGGATTACCTTGGGGGTGGTTAACTGGGATTTCAACAATTTGAAAATGGAATTTACAAGCCAGGGATTAATGATTTCGTTGCGTGGCTCTAAAAACGCGGTTGGCACATGGATGAAGCAACAAAGGTTGGAGAAATTACTATTCAAAGGGGGACATTTAATGAGAGCCATGCGAGCTTTCTTTCAAATGAGAGCCCAAAAAAACTAGAACATCCAAGACAACCCCAACACACATACCCGTCTCACTTATATAGATGAGGGAGTGCACACATAATAGGAAAGTACAATTAATATTAATAATGTAATTAAACAATATCAATATCAATTAATAGTAATTAATCTTATTAACCAATTAATTAATAATAATTAACTAATACAAACTACTTTATTAATAATAATAAAAAATTAATTAATACTAATTAATTAATAATAATATATTCCATCATGAACAAGACGGCTTCCATATGCGAGTGTCGGTGGTCCCTATGTGGAGGGTTTACTTTGGTGAATGCGTGTGCGTGACAATAACTATAGGAATTTGTTCTATGGGTAGGGACTAGGGAGTGAAACTGACATAGAAGAGAATTCCCACTTTTGTGAAATAGTGGACTACCCAGCAAATTGCCTGGGAACCACTATTAATACACGTGTCTCAATCTCTGTACCTTTGCTACACTTTTTTTTGCCTTTACTGCATTGTTGCGTTTGTCTTGCACTTGAGGGGATAATTTATTATTTATGTAGCAATAGAATGAAATACTCTAGTCACACCCTTCTTCCTCGAGTAATTAATATAATTAACCCTGGCACTTCCATGTTATGTTGGCCTCGGGAATATTCGGGCTTACTGTACTTGGTGGAGTTCTATTGATTATGTCAGTATGATATGCTTTTTGTCATGGCTTTATATGAATTTATTGTATAGTTTTTTTATAATGTTAGTGGATGGTTAAAGATTTAATAAATGCTGAAATGAATGAATGCCCATGATGTGTTTTGGGCTTGAATGTGATTGAGATGTACTAATACATGTATTTACATTCTTTTACTTTATAATTAAAAATAGTTTAAATTGGATATACAAAAATGGGATAATTACCATTTACCTCTCTAAGATGTTTGACTATGCACGACTCATAAAATGCAATCATAGTTTGTTATTTGTTGAACTAGGGACGCCAAGACATGAACCACACATCTTATCTCGGGAAAAAATTGTTGAGTTTTCATGTTGTTTTGGGTCTTCCTATACATATAAAAAGATTTGCGTGGGATCTTCTCATGCGTTGAAAAAGATTGTGATATCTTTTCCTGTGGAATACGGTGTATTAGGTGCATCTACCTGTTATTGCTGCTTGTTAGTTAATGATCTTTTTCTAGTAGCCCAAGCTCAATTTTATACGCAAGGGTGGAGTAGGAGTGACCAAACCATTTTATTTTTTGTTTTGCTCTTTATTCTTTTTGTATTGTGGATATTATCTTGTGGCTTTTTTATTGATTATATTAACTCATCAGTTTTAATTAGAAAAATTCCTTAATAACCCAATTCAACCACTGCTCTCTTGGGTGTCGTTGTCACCAGTTAAACCCTTGTAGGGAAGGAGGAAGGATACATAGGGCTCCCACCTTAGATGGAGAGAGGAGTAGCTATTCCTTTTGTGCTCAAACTGGAGCAACCGACTAATGCTAGTTTATGGTTTCAAATTTCAATTCTTTTTCATTTCAATCATAGTTTGCATTAAAGCGAAAGATGAAAAGCCCAAAAGGGTCCCATTGTGTATTTTTCCTCTCTTATATTTAATTCCACTTCTCCAATTGTATAATTGTACTCCTATATTCTATATGAAGAGGGGTGTTCCCATGAGTTAAGGATTTTTGGAATAAATGTTATTAAACATTTCAAATTCTCACATTGTATCAGAGTAAGGTTGTTATTCCTCGTTGTTCTCCTCTCGCGTCAATACTCCTGGCCTTCACACAAAACCTTTCCGGTCTCACGTGAACTTTCCTGACCTCACACGAAATCTCCCAAATAGATTTTTTAATATAATAGCACTCATCAAACATTCAGTGTGTTTGCCGTTTTGCTAATCTAACGCCAATCGTGATCGACAACTTCAATTGAGGCTTCTCCACTGGATTTTATAGACTCTGCCAGAAGGAGGACTAGTCGCTCATCTCCTCGCCAACAATATCTACTCCAGAAATTCGAAGCCCTGTGACCTCTGCTTCCAATCAACTGCTTGCTACTTCCGCTCGCTAAACTTATCAATCTCGTTTCTCTCCCATTTGAACTCGCTGATCCATCACAAGCAGCGCTTGCTGATTTAGCTCATCGTGATCACTGATTAAGAGTTGTCCTCCGAGACCTGTGATGATCAAACCTTCTGCGACATCTTCCAGCGATCTCCCAGCAGGCAGAGCCCTATCTCGTACGACTTATCACTACTTCAATCAACTAACCCTCCATGATCCGAACTCTCCTACCTAACTGGGAACTGTGCATGTTTCTGCTCCTTCTGCTGGAACTCGTTGTCTTTGCGGACAAAAGTTGCGCAAGCATTTGCGCAACGCCCTCATAACTCGCAGTTGTTATTCTTACTCCCTCACAGATCCTCGCCCCAGTGCATCCTTCTCACTGAGCTCATCGTTGGGGGAAGATCGACGACTCATTTGTATCCCTTCTCCAATGAGATAGTTATCTCCGTTTGCTGAAGTTTCGTTGTTCAGTGCGCTCGTGGTCCATCAAGCGGCTCCTGTGAGTTCTGCGTCGCATCATTTAACGAGCTAACTCCAGTGATGATCGAACCTCACCAACGAGTGCTTGCAAAGGTGTGTGATTGTTCTCCTTGTGTCTTTCCACGAGTCTCGACTGCTCCTTAAGACTGCAAGCTTTCCTACGCATACTCACATCTTCATATCACCTCTCCAAGCTCACTGAAATTGGCCTTTGGCGTCTCCACCGCTCTCTTCTTCTACTGCTACAATTTCCTCCATTACCACCTCTTCAGATAACGCGCATGTTGCTACTTAGGGTAAGTGACTTATCATTTGATTGGGAGCTCTCTTCTTCTCTTACCTTTAGAAGCATGATCGATTACCACTAGTCTTTATGGATGATGACTCTCCTGCTCCTGTTTGTGGATTTGGCATTGTGACAACTGCCTCTCTTCTCTAGTTGGGCGACACTTTTTTCATCCCCAATTTCCTTGCAATTTGTTGTCTGACAATGCTCGTTCACGACAACCACATTGTTCTATGTCATTTTTTCCTACTGTTTGTTATTTTCAGAATCTTCACTCTAAGTGGACGATTACTACTAGGACTGAACGCGGCGGTCTCTACTATATCAACGATTTACCTCTTTTCCCTGCCTCTTCCGTCTTCACTTCCTTGTTTCAGTGACATCATCGACTTGGTCATCCTCTCATACGTCTCCTTCGCCAGCATCTGTCATCTTTAAAGTCAAAAGACTCCACTTTAGAATGTGAGGCTTGCCAGTGTGGTAAGCATCATCGAGCTTCTTTCCCTGCTAAGTTTTGTAAGAGTTCTGCTCATCCGTTTGACCTTATTCACTCGGATTTCTAGGGTCCTAGTCCCACCAAGTTTGTTGTTCGAGGCAGTATGTATTTTATAACTTTTATTGATTCTCTCTCAATGTACTTGATTGTATTTTTTGAATGAACGCTTTGAATTTTTCTCTATGTTTTCTCAATTTTATAATGAAATTCGCACACAGTTTGTTTCACCTCTCAAAATTATTCAAGCCGATAATGCAAATGAATATATAAGCGAACAATTTTCACCTTTTTACACCTCTAACGACATTATTCATCAAGCTAGTTGTGTGCATACATTCCAACAAAATTGAGGGGCAGAACAATAAATTCATCATCTCCCAGAGGTTGCTAGAGCACTCTAGTGTCAACTGAATGTTCCACGCTCCTATTGAGGTTATGCAATTCTCATTTCTTATTAATCGTTTGCCTTCTTCCACTCTTCAAGGTAAGATGCAATTTTATCTTCTTTTACCCAGATGACACATATTTTCCCCTCACCTCTCATGTGTTTGTACTGCCTTCGTCCACACTCCTGCATCTGCACCTGATCGAGACAAACTATCATCTCATGCCACCCTATTTATCTTCTTAGGATACTCCTCTATTCAAAAGGGATATCAATGTTTCTATCCTATCTCCAAACATCAATGTCTCTGCTGATGTTACATATTTTGAGTCTACCTCTTATTTTTTCACGAATGGCGGGACTCCGACTCTCGTGGTCCCGCCTACTTCCTCCTTCTCTGCTCTTACCTTCGTTTCCTCTTTCCCTATCATTCATGAACCTCCACCAAATATCCACAACTTACACAACCTCTTGAACATATACCTCTTATTTCACCATTTTCTTATCATTATCATCACCGTCCAACTTCCCGCCAATTCCTCGCTCCCTCCATTCTAGAGTCCACGCTGCCAGTTCCCAGGCCAACTCTTTCCTCTTCAAAAGGTTCATTCACCTCTGCAGACTCAGACTTGGATGTTCCCATTGCTCATCGCATGGGGGTAATGGGGATTACTAAACATCTGATTGCTAATGCTGTCTTATGTAAATCTTAGTCCTTTGCGTAGCAGATTTACTCTAACACTCTCTACCAACACCGTTCTGGCTACCTATCATGACGCCATTCGTATACCCCTCTAGAAGGCGTATGTGCATAAAGAAATCTTGGTCTTGACATCATGAGGTATTTGGACTCTTGTTTATAACTCACTTGGTGTTGATATTATTGGTTGTTGATGGGTCTCTATCATTAAATTTCTTCCCGACGACACTGTGGATAAATACAAGGCTCGTCTGGTTTCAATGGGGTTCACCTGGGCTCACAACATTGATTTCTTTGATACTTTCTATCCAGTTACCCATGTCAGTACTATATGAGTACTCTTTTTCATTACTGTCAACAAGAATCGGCAAATGAGTCAGCTTGATATAAAAAATGTTATCCTTTATGATGATCTGCATGAAGAAATCTATATGGAGCAATCTTCTAATTATGTTGCTTAGGGAGAGTCTTATATGTGCAAGATTCAGAAGACCTTTTATGGTTTTAAGCTAAGTCACCGAGTTTGGTTTGACAAATTTAGTTAGGTTATCTAGAAGTATTGCTCATCACTCTTTCTTTATGCGAAAGACTAACCATAGATTGGTGTTTTTTGCTATTTATGTTGATGACATTTTTCTTACTGACGATGACTCTTTTGGAATAGAGATAACAAAGAAACATATTCGTGTACATTTTGTTACTAAAGATATGGATCCTCCCAGGTACCTCTTGGGAATTAAAATTGCATGACACAATAACTCTATTGTTCTCTCACAACGCAAATATGTCATAGATTTACTTAATGAAGTCGGTCTCCTTGGCACAAAATCTACTCAAAATCCTATGTCTGTGGATGTTGACAAACTTTGGGATGAGCCATCCTCTCTTCTTCAAGATATTACTTGTTATAGGCGATTAGTTGATAAACTCATTTATCTTATCGTAATCAAACCTAACATCTCATAGTTGGAAAGGTCAATTCAATTCATGCAAGCTCTCAAATAGTGTCATCTGGAAGTTGCATTAAAACATATTAGAATACATCAAAGGGTCTCAATGAAAAGGTCTATTATTTCAAAGAAACAACAATTTACACATTGAAGCATTTTCTGAGATGACAAATGAGATCAAAAATCACTTTTAGATTCTGCACATTTGTCAGAGAAAAACGTGTCACTTGAAAAAGTAAGAAACAAGCAGTGATATTCAGGTCAAGTGCAGAAGCTGAATACAAAAGTATGACTCTGATTTCGTGTGAGTTAAAATGGTTGGGACTACTTTTAAAAAACTTGGAAGAAATCTACGATTATCTTCTATCAATATTTTGTGACAAGAAAACAAACATCTATATATTTAAAAATGCAGTATTCCGTGAAAGATCAAAACACATTGAAGTTGATTGCCACTTCAAAAATGGAAGTTATCAAAAAGCAAATATGCACCCCATTTTTTTCTTTAGACAATGACGCATGACAAATCTATAGGCGGCGGGAAAATGATAACCTAACCCTACATGCTATGTATAGCCCGACGGATTAATCACAAATTACATAATAAACATTAACATCTAAACAACAACAACACTCAAGCCTTTATCCCACTATGTGGGGTCAGCTATATGGATCCTTTGCCGCTATTGTGCCTTATCTTTTGTCATAATCTCACTAATGTCTAAGTATATCATGTCTTTCCTTATAGTTTCATTCCAAGTCTTTATTGGTCTACCCCTCCCTCATTTAACATGCCTATTGACTAGACTCTCACAACGCCTAACAGGAGCCTCTAATGGTCTCCTTTGTACATGTCCAAACCATCTTAGACGAGTTTCTTGCATTTTTCTGCAATTGGTGCTACTCCTGTCTTATCCCTGATAAATTCATTCCTAATTTTATCCAATCTCGTGTGTCGACACATCCACCTAAGCATTCTCATCTCCGCAACTCCCATTTTTTACTTATGTACACAATTCACTACCCAACACTCAGGACCATAGAGCATCGCGGGTCTAATTGCAGTACGGTAAAACTTGCCCTTAAGTTTTAGTGCTACTTTACGATCATATAAGATCCCTGATGCGCCTCTCCACTTCAACCAACCCTCTTGAATTCTATGTGTCACGTCTTTATCAATACCTTCGTCATTTTGAACTATCGATCCAAGATATTTAAAACACTCACTACGGGAAATATCTTGATCGCCCAACTTAATAATGAAGTCATCCATCCTTCTTGTACTGTTAAATTTAAGCTCCATATACTCCGTATTTTCCCTGCTCAACCTAAAACCCTTCTTTTCTAAAGTATCTCGCCAAGATTCAAGTTTTGCGTTAACACCCTCGCGTGTCTCATCAACCAAAACGATATCATCCACAAACAATAAACACCAAGGTAAATAGCAGTTAGAGATTTCAAGGAGCAAAGCAGAATAATTAATTAGGGCAAAATAAGCTTAGGTTTTCCCCCGTGTGGAGGGTCAAAGCAAGAGCGTGCGGCGAATAAACATCAGTTAGAGATTTCAAGGAGCAAATAGCATAATAAACATCAACCTCAAGCAAACATCTAATAACTATGTCATAACAATGCTTTACAATTAAATACCAATACAAAAACGCCATACGAATATTAGGGCTGTTGTAAATGAATGGATCTGAACGCTGGAGGTCTCAAAGAGGGGTCCCGGTGGTTGGTGGGACTATAGCAGGTAAGGAGAGGACTGGTCGGGGTTGGGAGTGCTGGATTGGGGCGGGAGATAGCTATGTATGGGCTAGAATGCCTAGATCTGGGCCCAACCAAGGGACTGTCTTGGGGTGGTTGTTGGCCTGTAGATGAGAGGGTTGGATGAAGGGGAAAGATGGCAGATCTGAAAACAGAGAGGAGGGAGTTCTGGCAGGTTCTGGGGGGACTTTGTGGGGGCGGCGGCTTGCTGGACAGAGAGAGGTAGAGAGTGTGCGGGTGGCCTGGACTAGGCCGAGGGAGGGCAGCGGCCTGTTGGTAGGTGACTGGAGGGGCCGAGGTGGCCAGACAGGGGGCTAGTTGGCGGCCTGAATGTGACTGCAGGAGGTGGCCAATGACTGATCTGAGAAGGGAAACCTCAAGGGAATGGTTGGACAACAACAAAATTGGAAAGGTGGAGGGTGGGGGAGGAGGAAAAATACAAGATACAAAGTTCTTATCCAAGGAGTCGTCGCCAAGGGGTTCCACGGAGTCTGCACCGCCGAGGAGATGATTAGAGTGAAGGGATTTCTTTTCCAAACATTCAACAATGAAAATGACGGCAACCCTAAACATCTTATATGTACTAATCTGAAATTAGGGCACCCAAAATCAACGACTATGATTGATTGTTGGTTTCGGGGCTAAAATTATATGAAATATAAACCGAAAAGCATAAATGTATGTATGAAATTGATTCGCAACGTGAATACGGACGCATCGACGGAGTCAGATCGACGATCCGGGCATGCCATATATGGTAAGTCACCACGCCGCATCATAAAGAATTACCCGACATCTTTGCCAAACCAAATTCTTCATATCTTTTACATATTTGTGCGAAGCTGAGAATGATCGACATGTATGCTCCAGCTTGAGGGGGAGTGCTAAAACTCAAAGATGAAAAGCCCAAAAGGGCCCCATTGTATATTTTTCATCTCGTGTTTTGTCTCACATCATCAATTGTATAATCTCACTTTTCCTCTATTCTATATAAAGAGGGGTATTCTCATGTAATAGTTAAGGATTTTTGAAATAAATATTATTAAATATTTCATATTCTCACCCTTTAAATACAACCAAATGCTTAAGCAATAAAGATCATACGCTGAGTTCTATTACATAAAGTACCAAAATGCTTTCCACCCTTATGGAGGGCTGGATGCATCTCTATCAGGTTGTTGGTCCAATCTGAGATACGTCTTCTGGTGTTGTGACTGTTGGGCTTCTGATAGGTGCAAGAGTGCCCTTTCACTGAGCCGAGCCGCTCCGGTTGCCTTATGTATGTGCTCTTCCATAGTGGATCCATAATATCACTTCCCTTTGTCACATTGTTCTTGTCCTCAAGTTTGAAGCTGGGATATCTTGCTGCAATACTCTATTCAACTGAGTCTCTCGACAGTTTGTGCTGATATATTATTTATTGTAAAAGTTTCTTCTAATCTGATTTTTACGTGCTTTTAAGATATTTTATATTGTAATGGGGACCCCTATGCTTTTGCAACATATGTCAGTCTGTCCCGTGTCTGAACTCAAATGGAATCTTTCCCTTGTAGCCCATTCACAACATTAATGAATATATCATCAAACATTACCCTCGGGAATGATAAGAGATTTCAAGAACCCACCTAGACTCATGCATACTCCCTCCAGCAACTTACAAGTATGACATTGGGCTACAAAGAATGCATTGCCTATCTTCATTCCAGGCTACTACAAAAACATCTTCAAGTATTGGTATATCTTGGTGCTACCCAAGTGAATTGAATATTTAGTGTAGTCAGTCTCCTGCATCAACTCTTCATGAAGCTTCTAGGACTTGGGCACACATCCCATTACCTTCTTCAACAAGAATCTGTTAAATTAATTGCCAGATTTCACTCTGCCCTTCCAAACATTCCTCTAACCAAGGTACAAAACTTTGGTCTGTCTGTTAAGCCTTTCAAATTATGTCTCAAGTGAAACACTGACTCTCAATCCAACAAAGTGTCAATCTGAGCTTCTCCAATAAAGATGTATAACTTCACAAAGTCATCAATCAACCGCTACTCCCAAGTAGTTAAAGTGGCTACACTTTCCCCGCCCAAAGTGTCTGCCACCATGTTTTTTCTTCCTAGGCAATAGAAAATTTTAAACTCATAGCTGCCATCTTGTCAGCCTCCTATTGAGTTCCCTTTGGACAATACCCTTGATGTTATGGGTATGGTTGTTAGTGATATTAGAGTCGAATCTCATGCAATATGATGTTCGGTTTGGGACGAACAAATAGAGTTGGTGAGCCCATAACTTTCTGAATTTGATAAGGGCGTGAAGTGTCTTTAGGGCAGTGAACTCCAACCATAGCCGTTTTTGGCATGCTTTTTGGATAATATGATTCTAGGTGAAAAGATTTGCACCAATGATTTGAATCCCACGTCCGGATTGGAGGGAAATTTATTATGCTTAAGTAATAATTTTGACATTCTGTTGGGGATCGTAGTTCTCGAGTATCAGAGCCCTTCTAGGTTTACACTTGTAGGAGTTAGGATCATCGCACGGACAATCCAAATCCATAATCGCGTTCAAAGCATCGACAAGATATGTAGATGTATTTTATGTATTTTTTGCATTTTATTTATACATTTTTGTTTATATGTTGTATTGTCTAATCATAGCCATGCATTGTGTATTCCTAGCTTATTAATATAAGAGTGATAGGCACGGGCTCCACCCCTACGACCAACTGCAACAGTACCCTGATCGCGATAGTACACGGGGGACCCCCAGTTCCCTGTGCAACATTGCCCCAACCACGGTATTGCCCCGACGCTACGAAGCTCACATCTCTCTCAAAACCCTGAGCGTTATACTCAGCCAGTCACTCATTTTTTGTCTTGGCACTGGGGTTTGTGAGTTGTGGGGAGAGCACATTTTTTATTGTAGGTAGAGGACTTTGCAATGTGGGCACATTTTTAAAATAAAAGAACAACAACACTCAAGCCTTTATCCCACTATAGTGGGGTCGGCTATATGGATCCTTTGTCTCGATTGTGCCCTACTTTTGTCATAATCTCACTAATACCTGAGTACATCATGTCTTTTCTTATAGTTTAATTTCAAGTTTTTATTGGTCTATCCCTCCCTCGTTTAACATGCCTAGTGACTAGACACTCACAACGCCTAACAGGTGCCTCTAATGGTCTCCTTTGTACATGTCCAAACCATCTTAGTCGAGCTTCTCGCATCTTCTCTGCAATTGGTGCTACCCCTGTCTTATTGGTGGAGACCAATCCCGATCAGGTCAAAAAACAAATACCCGATGCCGCACCCGACCGAACATCTATCGGCCCTGATCGTTGCATTATGATATTTTGCAATTTATGTAAAGGTTTTTTTTTGTGTATTTTGAAAAAATATATATAAATATATAAATATATTAATATATATATATATTTATATAGATAACTGATACTTAAAAATGTATATATTTATATATATATATATATGCCTATATCCACATATATATATATATATATATTTATATAAGTAAAGCGGTTCATCACTCCTCCAAGCCGGTCCAGCTACTGTTGTCTTCCCCGATCCCGAAGACCTACAAGACGCTAAAATGGCGGAAGCTCCCGCACGGTTTATGCCCACGACTTGCCGCACGATCCTTCCCGGATTTGACGTTGCTCCAAGAGAAAAGCCGCACCCGCTCCAGCCAGGCCACGTCTCCTCCCACCTCCATCCCGATGGTTCCGCCCCTCCTTGAGCCGGCGGGTGAAGCTTCTATAAAGTGGACTGCTGCGGATGTTGAAAAGAGGTGATTGTTGAAATTTGAAATTGAAAGTTGTTATGAATGTGTTTCCGTTGAGGTTGCTGTGTGCTTCCTGTTAGAACTTAGGCGTGATTAAAAGCTCTGTGTGAGAGCTTTAGGTGTTAGGCGTGTGATAAACATTTGCTGTAATGTCAGGGGAGTGATTGATGAAAGAGACAAAAGTTGAGTTTGCCGTTCTTGTGTTTTCTGTAATGGTGAAAGTGATTGTTGAGTTTTGCTGTAGATTTTTTCCGTAAATGACCTGTAGATTTTGATTATTGTATGTTTACTTGCTGACCAATTCACTGTCTCCCTGGGTGAGTGTGTGATTTTGGTTATCCATTTACAGTTCAATTGAAAGTAGAGATAGCTGAGAGAGTTCCCGACAGCTAATATCTGAGAATTAGCTTATTAGTGTTGAAAGAGATGATGAGCAGTGATTTGCATAATTATTGTGAAGTCTAAGATGATGAACAGTAACTTTAATGTACAGTAGAAGACTTAGGATTGATATTAGATCTTAGCGTGTGAGATTTTGTGGAGCCACCGCGAGTGTTTGAGAATTCGGACCACTTTAGTGTGAGAGCGAGTGAATTTTAGTTTGTTAGTTTGTGGCTTCCTTGCTTTATTGAGTGATTCCGTGGAACCATCTCGTGCGAGGGAGCAATTTAATTCCTTGGTGCCCGTGTGCGATAGCAGCCGACCTCGGAGCGGGAGATCGAAGGTGACGAGGAGTTCCTCGCGTGATCGCCATCGATTTCGAATACGGAAGACGTCTCTTCCGTGGATAATTGTTTCTTTCTTTTCCTTTGTGTACGCCTCTATATTTTCTCGTAGGATAATAGATTCTTTGCTGGGTTTTCGCCCGAGTTTTGTCAGCGAACGCTACGTCGAAAACTCCAAACGGTAACGTATTTGGAGTTCACGATTTCCGTTATGCTACGACAAAGGGAACGGAACGAAAGTTGCGAGCTTCCTTCCCGGATTTAAAATTGAACCATTTTATAAAGAAAATTCATTTTCTAACAACGTGGTGAATTTCGTGCTTTACAAAATTACGTTGCTTAATTTCATAAACTCTGTGCAACGCCCGCTCAAATCTTAAAAAAAAAACATATTTCGTTGCATTCGGTTAGGGTTTCCTAGAAAAAAGCCAACAGACGCGCAAACCCTAAGCACCGTCTTGAATCACTTATCCCTGATACATTCATTCCTAATTTTATCCAGTCTCGTGTGTCCATACATCCACCTAAGCATTCTCATCTCCGCAACTCCCATTTTTTGCTCATGTACTTTTTTAAAATAAAAGAAAACACAAATTTTAAAATTGAATTTTTTCTAATAAAGGTAAAACTGAAAAGTGAATGTTTAACCAACGGGTATTTTTCCCTTTTAATATAGTATAGATTTGTAGAGGTCTTTTGGGGGACATTGCAGTATTTGGAAGAAAATTTTAGGCTTTGTGATCTCTTCCTACATTGCCGAAGCTGTAGAAAGTGGTTACTACCATCTGAAACCCGAAAGGTTACCTGATGGTAACTGCTGACAGATTACAGTTTTCTGACTTTTCTCTGTCCAGAGCCAAAGATTGTGGATTTCCTATAGCTTCTGATGGATATGAAGCGCTCGTTCCTTGCAGTCCAGCACTCGATATTTCCTCTTAAGGCTGTCAACCTCTTCCCCTGCCCTTGACGCCCACTCCTTTGCTAGATTTCCTCTCATCTTCTCCCTGCTGGCCAGCTCCCCGACGAATCCCTCTGCTGCCAGCTGCATAACGTGTGTATTTGCTATCTAGGACCCTGTGTCTTGAAATTGACTGCCCAACTTCATTTCCGCCACGCAACAGCCCTTCTTCATTGGGATTCGACCCTTCTCTTGGGCCGCAGTTTCAGGCGTTCTGCACCCACCAACTACAGGACCTATACATTTCCAGCCTCCCTAGACTGCAACCGACTGTCTCCTTTTGGTGTATTCCAACCGGAAGCCTCTCCCATCACTACTCAGCCACCGACCACTTCAAATTAGTGCAGGAAGTCTCATATTCAGCAACATACCCGCTTTAAAATTGTTGTCCAAGTCTGGAACAACATCAAATACTCATCTTTGATCTTAAATGCTTATGTAAGTTCTAAATTTGGATGTCCAATTTACTTTGTATTGACTGCCGGGTTGAATTCATATGATTTGGGATCTTAACTCGTATTAGTTTGCCTAATTAACATTTTATTTGAAAGGCGTATTCGTCAAACATTTTTTAGAAGCACTCTTTGTTTTTTTAAACTATTGCTTGCTTATCTAACCCACTATTTTTCAATTGTGAATATTCATACTTCTCTTATTAATTTATGCGCTCACTGTTATTTTTTTTGTCGGACACTCTACTAAGCATTGCATCATTGTAGGACCCCACTCACACACACATACATAATGATACATGGTAGGCTGTGATGGGGTGGTTGTGCTGACACTAATGCAATCCTAGGTGAGTAATGCAAGACACTCAAAAAATCCCAATCTAAATTATTCGTGAGTAAATTTATTTTTTTCTAGAAATGAAATCTTAGCAATTGTAATTATATAATGTTAGCAAACCTACACAATGCAAACTTCGATTTTTTCGGTGCACAAGAAAAATCACGTTCATTTTCGCAAGTGGCGCTTTCAATTACAATTTTTACCTATGGATTATAGGAAAACAAAAACACAATCAAGACAAGGGTTTCACTGAAAGTATGCATTGTTATCCAAATATTTAATGCAAAATAATTTAACACAGTAAGATACTCACAATCATTAGATTCTGCGGTGGAAAGAAGTGAGACTGGTTGCAGTAAGTGGAGATGAATCAACTGCAGAAAACAGGGCAGGAGGGGGACTGGTTGTTTGCGAAAGGGAAGGAATGGAGGGCTAGTTAGTTGCGGGAGAGGTTGCTCGACGTAACAAGAATGTTTGCAGGGGAACGATGACTTGCAGAGGAATGCGTTGGGAGGAAATATCGTAACTGGAGCGGCGGTTTACTGAACCGAGAGAGGGAAGGGATCTGGAATGGGATTGAGAGAGACATTGATCTCCAATCGGACGAGAGACCAATCCTCGTCGATTGTGGCGAGAAGAACAATGAACCACTTTAACAAAGTGTCGAGGGGCTTGCGGTGTTAAACCATGAGAGTTAGAGCTTCGGTTTGCTAGATCGGCCAGGAAGAGTGAGGGAGGGTTGAGGCTTGTGAATGGAGGAGATGGACGAGCAATTTTGCGGTTAGATGATGGGAGTTGTCAGTTATGGTTGAGTGAGGGGGAGATCGTGCTGTAGGGGAAGGGAATTTCGGGCCAAGAAAACCAAAAGGGAAAACTGAAATGATTAACCGGGACGTCGCACCCCGAGTTCTCGCGACGTCGCTCCACGATTTGACTGTTGATTTTGGATTCTCTCACAAAATAAACAATGACAAAAATTGAAAGTCTCCTCCCCTATTTATAGCTAGAGGGGGGATTGGGCACCTGTCGTGAACAACTATGATTGATAATTTTGCTCGGTGTCCTAAAATACTAAATACAAACACAAAATTTAAAAAAACAAGATACACAAAAATACTAAAACCTCGCTCTGGACATGCTCGTGGTCTCATATCGTCGATCCGATCGACGCCTCCTTCATGAATACACGAATGCGGGCCCTGCCGAATAGTGTCAAGTAGTCCAACGTTGATCCCCATCACATACATTAGAGTTCTGTTAGTACATACTCACACCTCCATAGTCAAGTAGTCCAAAGAATACGGGCCCTTCACTTTATCCCACAACACCCTCAAATATTAGAGATATTTTTTCATAGCAAGTGATAGAGTTATGTTAGGAACTCCATAGTCTAGTGAGCTCTAAGCTTATAGGTAAGTAACTTTTAGATTGGTGAACTCCTGAGAAGTATTTGTAGGTCACCTTAGGAAATAATAAAATCATGAGGTCCAACTCAGTATTGTCTGGGCTGAATCAAAGTGAACAATACCTCATATTGTGAGTTTTGTCAATATAACTAGGACAAATGTGTTAGAAAAGTAAATTAATGAATACTTATATTAGGCTCTATTGCTATGACGATTATGAGGCTACAACGTGGAACTATGATAGAAAACAGAGTAGTGGCGGTGCACCTATGTTTGAAACTTATGGTTCAGCTTTTTGACCTCAAGTCTCTGTTTTTTGTTGGTGCGTTGTTGATCGTGCGCCCAAACACCAAACACCATTTTGGGAAAATGGCGTTGGCTACATCAACTACCCATACACAATTTACATTTCCCACCATTGGTTCATAGCTGGCACGTCTCTTCCCAAATAGAGTCTTGTAGAAATGGTGAGAGCGAGATCTATCAAAGATAGGATGATATGAAACGTACTTAGGTGTTTTGGACTTGTAGAATGAATGATAAAAAATGTACTAGATAGTCTAGTATATACTGTTGACGTACAATGATTCGATAGGGAAAATGGTGTTAGCTACAACAACTACCCAAACACGACTTGCGTTTCCCCTATTGGTTCACAACCTCCACTACTCTTCCTAAATAGATTCAAACAAATGCTTGTGACATCATAATTTATTTTATGTTTTTATTTTATCTATGCTGGATATAATTTCTATTTCGCACACTCGTTTTGCGCCTTTATTTTTCTGCAATTTTTTATTTGGATGGAGAAGTTGTGGTTGTGCATTCTCTATGATGTGATTATCTAGGTCATTTGTTTTTACTCTAGGTTAGTTAAAGGCGTAATCTTTTGATGGTTGGATAAAGCCTATTTCCCCCCTCTAGTCCCCTCTTAGGCCTTACCCTTAATTTTGAGCTTACATGTATTTTTTTCCTATAAGAACAAATGAGATATACACAATTATTTTAATTGTAGAGGAATTAAATTAATGAGTTATACCATGAAACTACACCAAGAAGTAATAAAAAGAAGAGTAAGACAGAAGACTAGCATCTCGGAGAATCGATTTTGATTCATGTCAGGGCAGTCAAGTATGGAAGTTATACATCTCTTTAGAAGACTCATTGACAACTAGCGAGAATGAAAACAAGATTTGCATATGCTATTTATCGATCTTGAGTAGTCTTATGATAGGATTCCAAGAGAGATCTTATGGAGAGTTTTAGAAAAGAAGGGTGTAAATTTTATCATACATTGACATAATCAAAGATATGCATACAAATTCACTTGACGAGGGTGAGGACATCTGGAGGATTAACACAGGAATTTCCTATCATTGTTGGCTTACATCAAGGTTCATCTTTAAGCCCGTATCTCTTTACCTTTATCTTAGATAAGCTCACCGGACGTATCCAACATGCAATATCTTGGTGTTTATTGTTTTCGGATGATATCGTTTTGGTCATTACGACGCGTGAGGGTGTAAAAGCAAAACTTGAATCTTGGAGAGACACTTTAGGAAAGAAAGATTTTAGGTTGAGCAGGGTAAAGACGGAGCATATGGAGCTTATATTTAACAGTGCAAGAAGGATGGATGACTTCATTATTAAGTTGGGTGATCAAGATATTTCCCATAGTGAGTGCTTGAAGTATCTTGGATCGATAGTTCAAAAAGATGGATGTGTTGATAAAATGTGATACATAGAATCCTAGCAGGTTGCTATGTTGTCAAGGCGCGCTCCTGAGGCGCCTGGCGTAGCCCTCCGCGCCTCAGCATGACCGAGGCGGGCGATGTGCCCCAGGCGTGCCTGGGCGCGCGCCTTACTAGCTCTGAGGCACACCAAAGGCGCGCCTGGGCCTTTCAAGGTGTTTTCTTCAACCTGTTTTTTTGGAAGATGGGCAAAAACATGATCTCAGACGCACTCGAGGAACCTTTAGGCACACTTGGGCTCCCAATTCACTGAAATTCAGCGAACTGGGCGCCCAATTTCCCCTTTTCCCCATTTTTGCGCCTCACGTACCTCAGGCGCGCGCCTAGGCTCCAGGGCCTCTTTGCGGCTTGGTGCGCCTTGTTCCTTTAATAACATAGACAGGTTGGTTGAAGTGGAGAGACGCGTTAGGTATCTTATGTGATCGTAAAGTACCATTAAAACTTAAAGGCAAGTTTTATCGTACTGCAATTAGACCAGTGATGCTTTATGGTTCTGAGTGTTGGGCATTGAATTGTGTACATGAGCAAAAAATGGGAGTTGCAGAGATGAGAATGCTTAGGCGGATGTGTGGACACACGAGATTGGATAATATTAGGAATGAATGTATCAGAGATAAGACAAGTGTGACACCAATTGCAAAGAACATGCGAGAAGCTCGACTAAGATGGTTTGGACACATACAAAGGAGACCATTAGAGGCACTTGTTAGGCGTTGTGAGAGTTTAGTCACTAGATATATTAAACGGGGGAGGGGTTGCCCATGAAGACTTGGAATGAAACTACAAGGAAAGACATGATATACATGGACATTATCGAGATTATGATTAAAGATAGATCACAATAACGACAAAAGATCCATATAGCCACCCCCCCACTATGGTGGGATAAAGGCTTGAGTGTTGTTGTTTGTTTGCAAAAGTTTATTTTTAAAAAGTTTAAGAGAATTATTAAGAATAGGAAAAAAAATCAAAGTCCGCTATACAAGAAAATGAGAAGAGGAAAAAAAATCTAAAATTTAAAAATAAATTAAAAATAAGGTTTACACATGCCCTTTCCTCACGTGAATTTTATTTCACGGAGAACTCTTTACCCACGTGACTTCTCTCTAAATCCACTTAGTGGGATTATTCACCTGACAATTGTAAAAGTCCAACAACCAAGAAAAATAGGATGGTTTTCGAAAACCCTATTCATGAACAACCACCACTCTCCTTGGACTGTGAGTCCTCTCATTTACTCTCCCCCATATTTTCCTCCCTTTCCATCATCGTCCCGAATTCCTCTTTCTCACTCGACTCTCCATGGATTTTGGCGTCACTCTGCCTCTTCTTCTCATCACCGCACCGTTCTCCTTCCAACAGTCGTCACCTTCACACTTTTTGCGTGAGGAGTCTCTCGTCTTCCACTTGACCATCCACCGACCATCCTATTTCACCTTTTCAAACCCGGTGAGATATTTCCTAATCTTTGGTTCGTATCTGTCCAGGTTGAGTATGCAACCTAAGTTTCCGAGGGAAGTATTGTTGTATTTTTTTATTTTCCTAAAAAATTTAACTCAAACAACCTGTTTGCTTTTTTTTGTTCATATTGATTCTTGTATGATTACCGATTGTCGAATACTTTGTGCCGCTAAATGAAATTAAATTTCTAATTTTGTGTTGTTTATACTCTATGAAGCACCAATATGGGTACGAGTATCAGGTATGAGACGTATACAGTACGGTGGTGCCTGAAAAAATGATACTTAAGATGTTGTTAAAGGTGCGCCTGAGGCTAAAGGCTCAGAGATTTGCGCCTTAGTGCTTATTTAGAGTTTAAAAGACATGCGTGGGTGAGATTTATGTATAAATTATTTTTCAAAATAAAGAAAAAAATAATGGAAGAACCCAATACTTTTTGTATGATTTAATGTTTATGATACATAATTGGGCGTTTAGACTTAGGTATGATGCAAATGACTATATTGATTATATTTTTGGAGAGATGTAAATGATAGTAATATAAGATTAATGAGTAGAATGATGAAAAATCTGATCAAGAAGATGAACTGATGTTTGATATTTATTATTGTTGGAGTTTACGTATTAAGTGTTTTTATATGTATTGGAGTCCTCTTGGAGTGTGTTGGGTTTACTCCCACATTATGAGTCTGTGTTTGTCATTGTAATCACCTCTATATTACCCCAATGTGTAATAATAATAAGTACCAAATACTCCTTTTCTATTATTCAACATGGTATCAGAGCCAGATCCGTTCCTATGAGCCTTAGGGCTTCGTCGTGTCGTTCCTCCATGGCTTACGCTCCTGTCCAGATCTTGACGTGGCCTCAGAAAGTCTTTTGCCGAATCCATCTCTAGTCTGCTCTCGTGTGCTGCTTCGACTTGTTGATGCCCCTTCCGGGGCGCTGATCTCTCACCGAAGCTGAAGTTTTGTGCTATTTTGGTCATTTTATGTGTTTTTATTGTCTTGTTGTTGTTCGTATTTGCTCATGGTCTTGTTATGCTTGTATTCACGTGTTTTTCACCTGAGGGGGAGTGTTTGGGACGAGGGAGACTCAGATGATTTCTCCTGATTTTTTCCTTAGTCCCACACAACCTTCCAGGCTTTTATCTTGTGTTGTTTGTATATCCCCTCGTTGTTGGGTAGGTGTGATATGGTTTTTGATGGTTGACATTTCTATCCAGTGGGTTGTATTGTGCGGGAGTATCACCGGTCACCCGTCTGTTGATATCTATCAAGCAGTAACTTGTGGGAGTATCTCCGATCACTTGTCTGTTAATTCTTTCCAGCGATTCCACTTTGTGTGTGGGAGTTGCATCGTGTGTGGGTCTACATCGCGTGTGACTATGTCCCCGACTTGATTCCCCAATTTGCATTTTCCCTCGGTGGCTCGTCTGTTGTTTTGTCCCACATAGCTTACCACCATTATCTTTCTTTTTTATGATGTTTTCAAGCAAGCGCTTTCCCCTCCGGTTTGAGGGGAGTGTTGGAGTTTACACATTAAGTGTTTTTATATGTATTAAAGTCCTCTATGAGTGTGTTGGGTTTAGTACCACATCATGAGTCTGTGTCTAAGTGTCTTTGTAATCACCTATATATTACCCCTATGTGGAAGAATAATAAGTACCAAATATTCATTTTCTATTATTCAACAATTATTTAAAATGGATATGATTGCGCCTTGCCATCGTCGGACGCGCACCTGCGTCTTAAGACTTGCGTCTAGACTCCAAGACCCCATTGTGCCTTGGTGTATCTTGAGTCTTTAATAAGTAAGGATATAAGTACTTTTGGGGACGATGCTATTAAAATTAACTTATATAAATGGTTAAATGCACACAAATATATATATATATATATATATATATATATATATATATATATACATACATATATACATACATACATAAACACACACAACCTCTTTTTAAAGAGTACAAAAAATTCATGTTGAACAAGTAAAAAACCTACTAATTTGCAACATCTACTCCTTTAATAAAAAATATATTGTAAAAAAATAAAAAAATAAAATTTAAATTAAATTCTTTGTAGTTTTAACTAAAAAAGAAACTTAAATCTGAAACACATTTTGTTATTATAATAAACAAACACCACTAGTTGCATTTATGAGCCACAATTTTTTTCTTCTAAAAGACACATAAATCTTTTGTTTACTTTAGAAAACATACTCCTATTGCAATATGCAGAACGGTATGTCAATTCCAAGTGTATCTACAGAATAGAGTAACAGGTGTATCCGTTGAGTATCGAATATGTACCGGTATCAGATACGTATCCGATACGGGTACGTGACCCTCAAGGAAGTATCTATACCTCATAGGTTGCACTCCCAATGTGCTTTGGTAATGTAAGATGAAGGGTGTTACAAATAATTTGCATAGTCTAGGTTTAACACCTCCAAACATTACATGAGTGAATTTAACCCCAAATAATGGGATAAGATTTTTGATGATGATGATGATGATGAATAATTAAGAAAATAGATTAGATTCTGATGATTATGAATAGTTGATGTGTCATGGAAAATTCACAATATGTAACTATATTCTTTGTGCCTGCTATTAATATGTAGTATTCTGTCCTAATCTTCCTTTTCTTTTGAATTCAGAGCCTAAAAGTTGTTGAGAGAACTCTTAAGCCGGCATTTTACTTCTTCGGATGTTTTGAGTGCAAGATTTTCTTAACTTATAGTAAAATTATTTTCTTAAACATTGACGTGCTTTCAAGAGGACAAATTTGTGGGCCAAACCTGTTGATATGCTTTAGAGTTGAGGTTGGTACATGTAACAACCCATATTTGAAAAAAAAGGTTTAAAATTAAATTTTATTAAGTATTGACATTATAGTAATAAACCTAAAATATCTCTTCTTTATTTTTCCTACCCGCAGCCCCCCTCAATTAAAACCTTAGCGCCAGGTTGTTTCTTCCCGCACGGAAGCCGCATCCCCCCGACCTCCCCTTTCTGCGATTCACGCAAGCGCACAGCCGCATCTCTCCCAATTCCGCCGCGTCCCGCACTCCCGCTTCTTGTGACTCCCGCCTCTTGTTTTCGGCCGACTGCTGCGCCTCCTGCTTCCCGCCGACGCCCCCTACCTGTTTTGCCTCTCCTTCTTCAAACAGTTAGGGCAGCAAGCCTTCCTCCTCCTCTGTTAGGGCCAACAGCCTCCGACGGCTTAGCCATCCCCTTCGTCTCCTCCATTTCTTGAGGGCCAGCAGTGACTCCTCCTCTAAAGAGGTCGGCAATCCTCTTCCTCTCCGATTGGGTTGGTGTTTGTGAGAGGGACAACTAGGGTTTCCTTCCCTCTCTTCCTCGGGCTTGGTTTTGGTTCCTCTTCGTAAGATATCCTCTCTTTTCCCTGATTTCAGATTTTTTTTCTGTGAATCCTATTTTGATTTCATGCCTTAAATTTCATATACTTCGTGATCCAAGTTGTGCCCCTCTTGTTATTGTCTAACTATGGTGTATGTGTGTTTTCCAGTGCCGCTCCTCGTTTCTATTGGTGGAATCTCGCAAAACCCTCCCCGATTTAGGGTTTCCCCTAGCCGAGCGCCGCCAAGTCTTCGTCTCCGCGTGGTGTCTCTTCTCCCCTTACTTTTGAGGGAGGTAAATCGCTCTCTCTCGCGCTTTTGGCCTTGTAAAATAATTGCCCGTGCTAGCATTGTGTTTCTTGCTAGGTCAATGTCAATTTCATTGTTTGTACTTGATCAGGTTCTAAATAGGATTTCTGGTTTGTGCTTGCGTCGCTTGACCGCCTCCGTCAGATTCAGCTTCCTTAAGGCAAGTAAAGATCCCTCTCTCTTGCAATCATTGAGTTTAATTTAATGTCTCTGCTCTTATAATTACATGAATTCATTCGTGAATATGTTGTTCTACCAAATGAATCTAGAACTTGAATGCTTATATGACAAGTTAATAGTTTGGGGTTATAATGTATTTAAAATGTTTGCAATGACTCTGTGTTTGTGATCGTGAATGACCTTATTTGAAATTCACTTAGATGATTAATCTTCTCATTTGATATGTAATTCGAGGAATAATAGATTATTGGGCATGAGCGACAAGTGTCATGATAATAAATGTAACGATTTCTGGTTAGCAATCAAATTGATGATTTGTGATTTTATATTAAATGTTCAGATCAAGCACATGTTTATTTGGGAGATAATTATGTCTTGGAATGAGTCAATCTAAATGAATATTTTGTGTCCAGGAAAATAGCGTATTGAAATCGTATCACTCGTGAATGCTTGAACCCGCAAAACATATAGTCCACTATCTAGTTTTCTTATGTCATCGAATTTTATTTTTTATGCATGTCTGGTTGTAAGTCTTGAGTAAAGTCAGTTTCTTCATCTGATCTTGCACTTTAAATGTTTTCGTTTCTGTTAAAATCACTAAATCATGAATCATGTAACTCATAATAGCATAAGCAAACATTGAAATGTGTTAGAGTCACTCTGGTTGCAGGCCTCACGGTTGTACCAGTCGGGTCCCATTAAGACTCCTTGAGCCGGGCCTGGGCCGTGACAATGGTCACGACAAGCATGAAGTTTTTCTAATAAGACTTGCATTTGGACTGAGTGTGAACCGGGCGCACCCACAAGAAACTACTTACACTCTTCAAGGATTACAACTTATGATATTATGTGAACAAATATATATTATTCTCCGGAGTAGTCTTTTGATTCCAGTTATTTCTTTTGACTCATTTACTTGTCTGTTTTGGTAGCATTGTTTCATGAAAACTGGTACTTGTATATTTTTGTTTCTACTGTTCTGTACTTTACTTTGCTCACCTGATTATTTTAATGTTCTGAGATTTTTCCTTTTTGTTTTGGAATTGCCTTAGAGTTTGTGCTGTGTCACCAGGTTCCTGAGCCCGTTTTGCTTCAAGCTTCTGTTTTCAGAGATTGATCTTCCTGCCGTGTCAGGTTTTATGTTTATGTTTCATTTCTTTTACTGTCAGACGTTTCTTTTATGTAATAAATATGATTAGTAAATTATGAACAACTGCTAGGATAAATGTTATATGCACTATAATTTAGCATCATTTGCATGTTCATCATCTTTTGAATTATAATTGCATGAAATCTGTAGCAGTTCACTGAAAAACATGAATTTTACAAAATACACGTGCATTTAAAATTTTCACTGTTTTAAACTCTAAAAGCTTCCGCATAAAATCAAACTATTTTCTTCAAATTAATTATTTTAAAACTAATTATCAGTATTCTCTGCTTCCGCCTTAGCAGACATGGTTTCTTTCCGCTCATGCCTGTGCCCTGTGGCATCACGACTCGCCTCGAAGCGCACTATGACTTTTGCTGAGACGGGTCGTGACAGTACAAATGCTGTCCCAGCAATACCCCAACTAAAATTAGGAACTAATTGTAATGCAGAACAAAGTGCTATGCCACGAGAGCCATCTTGAATCCGTTTTGGAAAAAAGTGCTCAATGATAGAAAATAACCTCTTGATAGGCCATCTCCAGAAGCCTATCTACCTAGTAGATGATTTTGGGTGATGTGTATAGGCTACTTTAGATGACTTCTTAAGTGGTCAAGTAGGGAGGTTATAAGATCTCAGTACAAAAGTACTCGTAAACATCTAAGCCCCTTCCATCGAGAAGGTGCTGCAACACTCCTAGGAGAAGTGACCGTCTAGAAGGTATGCCAAGGGGACAAAGTCTTGAGGTCAATTAGGCTGAAATAGACAGTTGGTGCTGTTACATTGAAAAAACAAATTTTCTTTATGTGGGAAGGTAAACCTCATTGAAGATCAAAAAGACAGATTTAATGTGATCCGCTTTCCATATTAGAAACTTAAAGAACTGAATAAAAATTACATGTTTACTCTTTGATATTCTCTCAACATGTAGATGCTTGATGTTTAAGATATATTCACATGAAGTTTTGTTCCGGAACATTGTAAATTCAGCCGTTCTCTTTGTTCAAAGTCACATTTACAGTTTTAAAAGAAATGATTACTAAATCCCTGTATCTTATGCACGCACCATTGTTGTCATGACATATTTAGCGTCCAGTTCTAGATTCTCTCCCCCACATTGTTTTAAAGCAAATGAGAATCAAGAAAACCCTTCAGAAAAGCTAACTGGAACCAAATATTCTTATCCTTATCCCCATGAAATTGCCTATCCATATTCTTTCTCTCTGCTTCCAGGTCAGGTTTGGCATAAAGGCTTTCCACACACAATGAACACCTGATCCTTTCATACTTTAAATTAATAATCATCCCATCAACAATTCTCGACGGTCAAATCCCTGAACCCCAGCGATGTCAAAGCTGAGAATCCTCAACTTCCAGTACCAAAAACTAAAAAGGTTACCTGCACTCAAACCTGCAAAATGGCTTTCTGCCAAGGACCGACAAATCTCTGATGTTATGTCAATTTTCCACCCAAATCTCAACGAAATGCATCGTGTTTTCAGGAAACTTGACCTAAATGGAGATGGAAGGATCTCCACCGACGAACTCAGATCTTTTCTAGTGACAATTGGGCGGCAAAATGCAGCTGCTGAGGCCAAGTCAATGATGCAGGTCGCTGATCTGAACAAGAATGGCTTCATTGAGTTCGAAGAATTCATGGCGGTGCATCAGAAGGGAGTCACCCGAAGTGAAATTAAAATGGCTTTTTGGATGTTTGATGAGAACAAAGATGGGAGGATCGATGCGGAGGAAGTGATGTGTATGTTGAGGAAGCTTGGGGAGACTTGCAGCCTGGAAGATTGCAGGCGAATGGTGAATAAGATTGATACGAATGGAGATGGACTGGTTGATATGGATGATTTCATGATCATGATGACTCGAACGATTAGGCATTCCTAGTTATCTGCTTTCTGAAACATTGTTGGTGTTTTATTGATTTAATTTAATCATAGAAATATATGATATTGTGTGTGTAGTATAACATCAGTGCAGATTAAATTGCTTGATAATTGTATGGGATGGTCTGGTTTGGTTTTATAATTCGGAGCATTTATGATTATTCTTGTTTCTGCAGAATTTAATGATCTTCTTTGTTGTTTAGAGCTTTTCAGCACATGTAGGATATGTATTCTTACATGAAAAACTCTGGTATGATGAAGAAATAAATAACTTTTAGTACATATATTAAATTTGATGACATTTTATTTTTTTCATTGCATAAATATGTATGAAAAAGACAGTTAATACAACTAATTAGTAGATACATGGAACTTCTAGTAAACGGAGAATCACGAAGATGAATACAATAATTGAGAGGCATGGTTTCGCTTAAAATGATACACTTGAGGGATGGATCCCTCGCCTAACACTAAGTTCCTCCCCAAAACTCTGACATAATAAATCCCCTCCTCACAACACCATTGCCTCTTTGTATATAGAGAGGTAAATATGCATTATGGAGAAATATTATTTAATTAATACATTAATATTTAAAGATAAAGGTAAATAAAGGAGTCTATAGTTGATGACAGGTGTGGAAAGGGATGCGGCTCAGAGTGGTTGAGTGCAAAGGCGGAGTTTACGACTATGCTAGCGCAGTGTTGTGGATGGGTGGGGACTTCACATGGTGGTGGATCCCTCCACGTAATTGGAAAAGCAGTGATGAAACCCTTTGGATGATGGAAATTGAGATGGACTTGGATCGTGGTCAACGATTTTGCTAAAAAGGGGGGAGCTGAGGATAGCAAAGGGAAAGGACGAGGTGGCACTTTGCACGCAATGACGGCGTGAATGTTTCGTGTTTGGGAAGTCGTGTTTGGGAAGCATGAGGAATTGGTGCCCTGCAACCGACTGTGACTATGCGAGAGGCAGGTCAGACTAGTTGTTAGATACATGGAACTTGTACTCATAATAAACGGTGTGGCACGAAAATAAACACACTAATCGAGACTCATGCTCTCACCCAAAAGGATACACTTGAGGGCTGGAACCCTAGCATGCATTAGGTCAACTCCAAAGATTAAGATATGAGAGATACCTTCCTCATAACATCAAGACCTCTTGAAGCTCCGCGGGCATTGGGGAAGCTCTGCACTAGATGGAAGGCGATGAAGAATGCCAATTTCAACAACCACCTCTTCAATTGAAGAGCTCGTGAGCTATGCTGCAAAGTATGACATTTTCTTACTCATCCTCTCCGCGCCAAGCGCTATAAACTTTGAAGTCAGCTGTAGCGGAAAACTGCGTGCATGATGCTATCATTTTCTTCTTATATTTATTGTCTTTTAAACTTAATAGTTTTGAACTTTGTTGCCCTGTTGGCACAGAGAACTTGTTGCCGTATTTGTATAAGATGACTGATGCCTGTATCTCTAATAATGAATCAGTGATCTTTTGTGATGCATCAAGCTCTCTATATAACATCCTAATTTTAGTGTCTTTTAAACCTATAGTTTTGAGGATTGTTGCCCTGTTTGGCACAGATGAAATAAAAATAGAAGGCTACAGGGATGTCTGGCTCCATGTTTTTTCTCCAGCAAGCTAAGAGAAGACGGGTGATATTGCCTCTGATAGACGTACTGATTCTTACTATAGGCAGATGATGTTTTGTTCACTTACCAACTCTACTGGAATATACTCCGAAATCATGCGTAGTGCCGTCTCTATCTCCAAGGATCCTGTAAACTAAAGCTCAAAAGGTAACTTAACTAAACTCGTCTCCTAATGAAGCTTGGGATGCATATGAGAGCCTATATAGACTAAGGCTGCGTTTGGGGGGACTTATTTTCACCGGTCAAGCGGTTACGACCGCATGAACCAGACCTTATTAGTAAGGTCCAGTTCATGCGGTCGTAACCGCTTGACCGGTGAAAATAAGCCCCCAAACGCAGCCTAAATTAATAAAAGAGAATATACCTTTTAACTGTTCCAATTGCTAAGGGGCTTTGGTTGCATGTATTCCGAATGTAGGGATTTAAAAAAAAAGTATTTCATAAATATAAGTTAATCATTCCAAATATTCCTAATTTTTTGAAATCATTTGATTTTCTAAGAAAGTCACATTTATTTTTATATCGTATTTTTTTTTTCCAAATTTTGTGTACTTTTCAGTATCTGCATTTTAATTACAATTGCTTCGTTTTTTATCTGATCACAATAAATTTTAAGTTTGTTTGTTTCAAATTTGAAGTCCTTTAAAACATTTTTGTTGATCACTTTTTCTGATTCTGATTATATTAACTCCATAAATAAAAATATTAGAGGTTGATCAAAACAAACAAACAAAATCTGAAAGTCCACATCCGAAAGCAAGCTCACATTTTATTTACTAAGTTGTTCCAATACACCTTTAAGAAACTACACCAGCCGACAAACCCATGTCCCTATTAAATCTTCTTCTACTTCTATTCATGTTCAATGAACTCTTATTATAATGCTTCTACTTATCAAAACACATATTCCAGCAATTCTTACGACTCCTTAATGGAATCTTCTTATGATCCCTATATGGAAGAGAACCAACCTGAGGAAAATGAGGAAATGTGAGAGAATTAAAACCTGATATAAAATAGAATATGAGAAATATCGAGCTAGTAAGGTAAACCATGGCCCTTTGGAAACCTAAGATTGTGATGTGTCCTTCTAACTTACCATTGGGAAATCGAAACTATACCTGATCCTTTTTAATTAATCCTAAGATATTCTATGAAAATTGTGGCAAGCCCACACGATCCTTTATCCATTATTTTTTTGTATGTTTAATTAATTGCATGCCGTGTCATTACTTAAAGGTTGTATGCCGTTAGGAGTCAATGTGCCATTATGAGTTGTTACTGTCTTTTAGTGTCTTTGTTTTGTTTTGTAATAAGTCCACTTGTTGAGCCTAATTTGTTGATGTGGTTCGTGCCATCATTATCTATGTATAGACCCTTAGGCTTATAAATGAAAGCAAACAGTATTTGAATCTCCCGTTGTCCTTTGTTATGAGATTGTGGCGGCTCTCTTCTCTTGAGAGTGCGGTTCCAAATCCCGAAGGAGAAGATACGACAGTGTACTGCATGAAGTAATAAAGAAAGGGAGTAAAACTGTAGAATCCATAGTGAGTACAAAGCGAAGATACCGAAAACTTTGCCGCCGTTCGCTAGATAAGCTAAATGATTATTTGGTTTTTAAAGTGAATTTTCGTAACTAATCTGCAAGCATCAACATTCCAACACAGAAGAGATAACTAATCATCCAACCACCAAACAAATGTAGAAACATATAAAATTCCATGAATTTATAATAAGAGGTAGTACATGATTTTTAGCATTCAAGTGCGGACCACAAAAGCTTACAATCTTAAAATTTGAGAACCTTGATCTACCTGATGCCCCTCCTACTAGAGAGATTGATTTTCAGATCGATCTTTTACCTGGAGCTACCCCAGTGGCCAAGTCCCCTTACCGCATGGCTCCCAGAGAACTCGTTGAATTGAAGGTCCAGTTGCAGGAGTTTCTCGTATTGTGTTTTATTCGTCCTAGCTCTTCGCCTTGGAGTGCACCAATTTTGTTCGTGACGAAGAAGGATGGTAGTCTGAGGTTGTGCATCGACTACCGCCAGCTGAACAAGTTGACAGTTAAGAATAAGTACCCTATCCATAGGATTGGCTATTTGTTTGATCAGCTTGAGGGATCCTGTACATTATCCAAGTTAGATTTGAGATCGGACTACCATTAGTTGAAGATTCAGGATGTAGACATTCAGAAGACAGCTTTTAGTACCAGATACAAACATTATGAGTTCGTGGTCATGCCGTTTGGGCTGACCAATGCCCCATCTGCTTTTATGGACCTGATGAACATGGTGTTTCAGGAATTTCTGGATCGTTTCGTTATCGTCTTCATAGACGATATTTTGGTGTATTCCAGGAGTGTAGAAGATCACGCTTCGCACCCTCAAGACCGTTTTGGGTACGCTCAGTAAGAATCAACTATATACCAAATTTTCTAAGTACGAGTTCTGACTTCAGAGGTTGCATTTTTGGGGCACGTTATTAGTCGGAGAGGTCTCTTCGTTGACCCGAAGAAGGTAGAAACAATAAAGGATTGGTCGAGACCGAAGACAGTTACAGTGGTTCGCAGTTTTTTGGGTTTAGCAGGATATTACAGGAGGTTCATCAAATACTTCTCGAAGATAGCTTTACCGCTGATTTCCCTCAGTAGGAAGGGTAAAGCCTTAAGTTGGGCAGTGGAGTGCAAGCTGGCGTTTGAAGAGTTGAAAACCAGGTTGATGACCGCCCCGTTTTGAGTTTACCATCAGGGTCAGATGGATTTCAGATATATAGCGACGCCTCGGGTCAAGATTTGGGATGTGTACTTATGCAGCATGAAAAAGTCATAGCCTTCGTCTCCAGACAGTTAAAGGTCTATGAGAAGAACTATCCCGTGCACGATTTGTAGCTAGCAGTAGTCATCCACGCTCTGAAGATTTGGAGGCACTACCTATATGGGGTTCGTAGTGAAATTTTCACTGATCATAAAAGCCTAAAGTACATCTTTGACTAGCTAGAGCTTAATTTAAGACAACGTAGATGGTTAGAGTTTTTGCCAGACTATGACGTGGACATTCAGTACCACCCGGGGAAGGCGAATGTGGTAGCAGGTTCGCTTAGCCATAAAGGATCGAGTTATTTCCTCCTTACTCAGCAGGAGGAGCTGGTGCGAGATTTGGAGAGGCTAGAGATCAGTGTTGTGCCACACTCCAGTTTTGGATCTGTAAGGTTAAGTTGGATGGAAGTCACATGTGACATCAAGGATAGGATCAAAATAGCTCTACCTCTAGATCAAAAGATGGTTGAGATTTGAGATTTGACACAAGCAGGCCAGAAGGAGAAGTTCATTATACAGGAGGGTTTACTGTTGCATGGTGGTTGGGTGTGCGTTCCAGATGTTAGCCACCTCTGAGAGGACATACTATTTGAGGCTCATAATTCCAAATATTTGATACATCCGGGTAGTACGAAGATGTATGATGATCTTAAGAAGATAGTTTGGTGGTCAGACTTAAAGGGCGACATTGCAGAGTATGTGGGGAGGTGCGAAACATGCAAGTTAGTTAAAGTTGAGTGTCAGAGGCCAGGAGGTAAGTTGCAGCCACTTTCTATCCCAGAGTGGAATTTTGAGGACATATCGATGGATTTTGTTCATGGTCTTCCTAGATTGCAGAGTGAATGATTCTATATGGGTTATAGTTGACCGTCTTTCTAAGGTTGTCCACTTCATCCCCAATAAGAGGACAAATCAGGGTCCCAAATTGGCGCAGTTATATATAGATGAGATAGTCCGACTCCATAATGTTCTCAAGACCATAGTTTCTGAAAGAGATTGTAGGTTTACTTCTAAGGAGTGGAGACACGTCCAGGAGCGGTTGGGCAATAAGATACATTTTAGTACCGTCTTCCATCCCCATACAATTGGACAGACTTAGTGTACGAATAGAACCTTGGAAAATATGTTTCAGATGTGTATTCTGGACTTTGGAGGTAAGTGAGAGAAGTATGCCACACTTGTTGAGTTCTCCTACAATTACAACTTTTAGGCAAGCATTGGGATGACTCATTTTGAGGCATTGTATGACATATGCTGTCGGACGCCGTTATGTTGGGCTAAGAGTGAAGAAAGATCTTCAATCAGTGAAGCTTGGATTGATAAATCCACAGATCGTATCAAGCTCATCTAGGAACTCATGAAAATAGCTCAGGATAGTCAGGCCAAATACTATGACCAGAGGCACAGGTCAGTGGAGAGTTTGTGTATCTGAAGGTCAGATCAGTTAGAGGAGTCTCGTTTCAAGCGGATGAAAAAATTGAGTCCAAGGTTTGTTGGTCCATTCGTGGTACTGGAACACATCGGTGAAGTTGCTTATAGATTAGTCTTACCTGAAGAAATGAGTGGTCTACATGATGTATTCCACGTCTCCTAACTGAGGAGAGCAGCTAGAGATCCTAGTCAGATAATCAGTACCGAGGAATCACCAATCGAATCAGATCTTAGTATCAGTGTTAAACCAGTCAGAATAGTGGACTCAAAGATTCAGAAGCTCAAGAGCAGAGAAATCCCGTTTGTAAAAGTTCTTTGGATGAACTGTGTCCGACTAGAGTATACTTGGGAAAGAGAGGATAAGCTTTAGAGCAATACTGACTATGCCTTTCTCTTTGACTCAGGTATGTTTGTAATTTTCGGAGGCGAAAATTTTATTAGGATGAGATATTTGTAACATTCTTATTAAAACTCAAAAATATAACTAAATTGCAGGGTCTGATCGCGAGCGATTTTGATCGAGTCGACGTTTTGTCGAGGTACGAGGTTAATATGGTTAAAAGCTTGTATGTTAATTAATGGAGTAATTTCAACCGTGGAGTGTTTGTACGACGTTTATTTATTTAAATAAGGGCGTAGTGAAAATATGTTGAAGGAAAAGACAATTTAGTAATTAAAATGAAATTTTTATTTTCGTTACCTCAAAAAGAGGGTGTCGGTTGGACCCTTCAAGCGGTTTCCGTAACCGCTTAATGTTAGTCGCTCGGTTTTAAAGCCGTTCTCTCCCCCACGTCTTACTTAAAACCTAGCCTTCCGCCCCTTCTAACCAAGTGCGACGGAAGAGATCAGCCGCCATCTCGTTTCTGTGTGGAACCTCTTCTTGCTGTTACCTTTAGCAGTCACACCGGAGGTCGTCGCCGCACCAGTCGCCGGCGTACGGAGGAGCTGCTTCGACTCCTTTTCCCTCTAGAAGCTTTCGATCGTCACTCCGACCCATTTCAGAAGTTCTCGACGAGTTCTCCGGGTGGTGTGTTGGTAGTCGGTTCCCATACTCTCCTCTCTGTGGAGGTATTAAGTCCTAATCCTAGCAAGCACTTCCAGATTTTAATTTTTGAGTTCAGTGAAACTCATTTTCCTCCATCTAGTTTCACAGTTGGTTGGCCTTGCAGAGAACTCTGCTCCAAAAAGTTTTAGGGTATGTTAATGCTCTTTGGAAATTTCAGATTTGACTTTTATGTAGTATATATATATATACACACACACACACTAGCATCTTTGAACGGGCTCCGTCCGTTCTCGATGCGTCGCTACGGGCTTCGCCCGCTTGGCATTCCAGCGGGCTTCGTCCGCTTGGTATTCCGGCGAGCTTCGCCCGCATTCCGGCGGGCTCTCGATGCATCCGGCGTCGCTGCGGGCTTCGCCCGCATTCCAACGGGTTCTCGATGCGTCGCTGCGGGCTTCGCCCGCTTGGCATTCAGGCGGGCTTTGCCCGCCTCCCGCGAAGCCCCCCGGCAGAATTTAAAAATATTTAAAGTAATAATTTTGATATTAAACAAATTAATTATTACTTTTAAATGAAATTATAATTTAATAAATAATTATATAAATACTTATAATTTAAAAAAAAGAATAAAAAACGAAAAAAAACCCAAAATCCCCCCCCCCCCGCTTCGGCCTGCTCACGCTTCCCCGCCTTTCACCGCCGCCGCCGGCAGAGACGCCGGCGGCCTGCCCGGCGGGTTCGCCGGACTCCGGCGAACCCGCCGGGGGTTGTCCGGCGGTGCCCCTGCCCGCTCGCCGCGGGACAACCCCCGGCGGGTTCGCCGGAGTCCGGCGAACCCGCCGGGGGGCGCCGGGCAGGCCGCCGGCGGCGGAGTGGCAGAGGAAGGCGGGGAAGCGTGAAGGCGGAAACGGGCGGTATCGGGATTTTTCCATGGATGAACAATAACTTTTTTGGGATTTTTTTTAATTGCAGGCCGCCCTTTATGAATCCAACGGTCAGATTTAATTTCCTTCCTTTATGAATCCAACGGTCAGATTTAATTTCCTCGGGATCGGACGGTGCAGATGAGTTTCATACTCGCGGTGTGCTCGATGCAGAAAACTTTAAAAAAAAACTCATCTATTTCCATTACACAGTGAGAAGGTTTGGGAAAGGAACGAACGACGACGGAGTATGAATCTTGTTAATTGGTTTCTTCTGAGTTGGTGATCATGAACCATTGCTCTCTTCTTATTTGGAATTTCCGTAAAACATTTAAAGAAAATTATTAACAATTTAAAGTTGTTAAATCATTTAAAGAAAATAATGAACAATTGAAAGTGAGTACTCAATGGCTACACATACCCTACAGAATAAAATTTATCTCCAAAGAAAATGAAGGCCAAGATGGCAACCAAGGCAGTCTGTAGAGGCTGGAATAGAGCAACATATAGTGGACCGCCTCTGTCAATGGACCAAGTTTAAAGTAAGAAATCAATTCCTGTTGCTACTACACCCTGAACAGGACAATTAATAATCATAGATAGTTCAAATTGTGAAATATATAAAGTTAAAATGATCAAATGAGATATATGCCAAAGACTACGAAGCTGGAAAAGCCTCCAGGATCCACATTACTTATGATACATTCTGACTGTTCAAAGAGAAGTGATTATGAGAGTGACATGATACAAATTTCTTGCTTATTCAAAATTTTTCCCAACCCATCCACATGAAAATATATAAAATCCGTGGCTAATTTTAATTTATACCATAGGAATTACTAACTGATTGCAATCCACAGTTGATCAAAATTCGTAGTCGACCATATAAAATTGTATGACCTTGTAATCCTACATTTTCAAGCATTCAAATATGGTAGGGCATGTAGAGAGGAGCGCAGATCACAACAGAACATCACTTGGACAATACATCAAGCACCTTTACTGCATGAAATTAAAAGTTGCAGAGTTTGTCCATATTCAGAAATTTGGATAAACCTTCAATGAAAGCAAAGGTCGCGGAGTTTGCAGCAGAGCCTCAGGAGGTTGAAAAAGTATTGCAGCAATTATACAATACCATTTTATAAGATAAACTAATTTTGAGGTGTGTTTTCCTTGAAATGAAACTCTAAAGATTGGATTAATAGCGAATTGAAAATTGTATTGGCAAAGAATCCATACCAAAATAGGAGTAATAAAATCAGCAGTCAATAATACCCAATCATTTGACAGAAAGTGAAGCAAATATAAAAAATGAAGTTCAATACCTGAGAGAAGAGCTTAGATGAAAATGAAAGTATGTGAAGGAATCCATGGAGAAGAACAGGGGAGGTTGAGGAAGTCGACGGAAACAATGACAGAAATCCACCTCTCAAGTCGAAGAAGAGACGTATACTTGCGTCTCATGTCGCTCGAGGAGGAGGAGGCGGACATCTGCATTTGTAGATGAAAATAAAACAAAAACAGAAGAGGTCTGACGGATCTAGGTTGAAGGAGAGGAGCACAATGCGGGAGCTGCCAAGTAGTTCTTGGAAGAGGAGTATAGGGTTGCGGGTTTGTTAAGGCGCGGTTTGCTACCTTACATCGGACGGAGGGGAAGTTTTAATTTTTTTGTCGATGAGTATCTCACAGGAGTTGGAATGCATTTTTCCCTTCTCCCATTGTAAAGATCAATGTCGCCGGGACCCGATCTGATCGAAATTGCCCACCTCCGAAGAAGTAAGGGTTTAGTGATGCTAGGGAACCCGCATTGTCTTACTTCACCTCTTCCGGCAAGGCCAGGAATAGGGTTAAGGTTCCGGCCGAAGCATGCAGTAGCCATTTGTGCCTCTCTTCGAAAACAGTGGCGGCGGAAGAGACAGCCTGGACGGAAGATGGAGCTATGGAATCCAGAGAAAATAGCGACCATGTGTCCACCAAAACAGCCGTGGGAAGAGCGGCGAGGGCTGCGCGCGTGGATATTTTTGACGAAACAGTATCGGGATTTTGGGGAGTTGGAGAATTTGGTTTTTGGGATGAGTGGTTAATGGCAGGCCTTAAGTTTTGAATCCAACGACCAGATTGTAAAATATCTTGATCCAACGGTCCGGATCCAATTTATGGTGTGCCTCAAGATATACCTATTATTTTATATAATAAAGATATATTATAATGTCAACCTTAGCCCAATCTTAATACAGTGGATATTCTAGGTGATCGGTGGGATCATCAATTTTAGTTTGGGCATAACCGTCTCTGTTCCAGAAATCGTTATCATTTATTTTTTAGAGGGTGGTAAGCTCACTTCTTTCGCTTTAAGCCTTCAAGGTAGTGTTTGGTAATATTTAAAGACAATATTTGAATGCGTAATGATTATCCACTTTAGTTTTCGTAAGGGAATTGGATTAGAGCACGCCTTGTTTGAATTAAAAGCAATTCCTTTTTGTTTTCGTAATAACCAGGAAGCGATGCCGTCACGTGAAGTGTATGAACGACGAAGCGCCGCGGTAAGAAACTCTTATTCCTTCTGGCTAGACAAATCAGATAGTGTGGTCTGGTAATACTCTTCTTTATCCAAAATAATATATTCCATCGCAAGTTAGACTTTCATAAAACCTAGAAGAATTATGAAAATATGTTATCGCATAAATAATTAGGGTGCGGGTAGTTTATCAGATTTATGGATTTGGATCTTAAAGAGTAACAAATAAGACACTATTAAAAACACGCATATGCGAACGTGAGCAGGGTAGCGTTAGATAGTATATGATTAGTAAGCACGATTGAAAACTCTTCTCATGCTAGATAGAGAGGCACTGTCTTTCTCATAGGACGTAATGTACCTTATGAGTCTCAAAGTTGGGAGATGTTATCTTCGTTTTAGAAGATTAGTAGATTCGAGTCTATGTTTGTGAGAAATTAAAAAAAACCTGAGTTTGTTAGTATGACTCAGATCGTTAGACTAGTATATCGTAATAGAAGCTACTCTGTCTAGAGTTGTTAAAATATGACAACATAAGTGATTTTAATACTCAAGTTTAGTCCGAACCTTAGAAACTCCTAGTCAATCAAATTTTTTGGAACTTGAGTAAATGCACCTAACATGACTAATTAGAGCAGATGTTTATCTTGCTAGCTTTATGTTAGAAAAACATGCATAGTACACTAACATAAAGTTATTTTTATAGTATAAAAATTTATCTTTAAAAACATGCATACGCTTCTCTTAAAATGATTTTAGTGTCACTAACAAGAATAGTTTTTCTTACTCTCCATTTGGGCTGACCCATTTTGGGCATGTTTTTACAGGGAACGCAGGTGAGAAGTTGCGCCTAGGATGAACGTGTTTAAAGAGTCTCTCATTTAGTTTATTTTCCCTTTCAGTTGTTTTACTTTTAGTATCGTACTGTTTTGCATTGAACACTTGTAATGTTTGTTTAAGAATTTCTCTTTGTACAAGACATATTACAGTATTTCAGATATTCAGTTATTTGGTTTTTCATCTTTCTAGTGACTCTCTGAATTCAGCTTGTTGATGTACTCTTTTACTTTTTGATGCACTTTCTACTTCCGCTGTAAGTTCAAATATGATCTCCACCCTTCCTCCACGCGGCAAGATAAGGAGAAATCAATTTAATTAAATTGATTGAGAACATTAAGTTACTTAAGGTGCAGAATTTTTCAGTCTGGAGTCCGGACTACAGGTGATCTCCGGGAGATCAAATATAATCTCCGGGAGATCAAATATGATCTTCGGGAGATCAAATATAATTGAGATCAAAATATGATCTTCAGGAGTTCAAATATGATCTCCACCTTTCCTCCACGCTGCAAGATAAGGAGAAATCCGGAGATCATATTTGAACGCTTGGTGAGCTATTTGAGTTGTTAAAATGCTGTCAGAAACTAATGCGAATTAAATTATTAGTAATCTAAATGCTTGCATTATTATATTTTATATGATTCTATGTAAAACTATATCAAAATAATGGCTCTTTTTGGGGCGGTGGTGGGGGTGGTAGAAAAAGCGGCAGTTGGAAATCAATAGTTATATTAAAGTTGTCTAGAAAATTATTTTAAAAAAATTGTAGACTGTTTGAAAATTCTTGATCAAGTACTTTTCAAAAATGTGTTGTGCACTTTTGTTTGGAAGAATAGTTTTTTAATAATTATTGTTTAGATTTTTATTAATAAAAATGCGTAAATATTATATAATCTCTTTAATTAAGTTACAAAAAGTTAGTACCGAAAAACAAATATAGCGAATGAGTGAAGAATTGTGAATACAAGAAGAAAATATTTGTTGTGGCGTGATGGAAAAAAGACGCAAATGGGAGTAGAGCTTTTCTCACTGCTGCCACCTTCAAACAAAGCCTTTGTTTCGTAAAGCTATCATTGAAAATACCTGTTTGATAAACCTTCATTCTTTGTTTCGTAACACTATCATTGAAAATACCAGTTTAATAAAATCTTCATTCTTCATTTCTCATTTCTAAACGTTCCAAAACATTATTTTTGATCTTCAACGTCATCATAGCCGCCTCTCACTATTCTGATGGCTTCATTTCTGCCGCTCTCGTCACCAAAGCTCAAAACGTCACCACCAAAACAAACGGTGCGTCATGACTGTATTATGACGTCAAGATAAGTGAGCTAATAATTTTTGCTGTCACAAACAGTCATATGTGCAACTGTGTCACTGGCTCTCTGTACAATCATATTAAATTATGGAGTAATCTCCATACAATATTTTATTTATTTTATTTTTGGATACGTGTAAATCATCAATAAAAATAATTAAAACTTATTTAAATAATATTTTATAAAAAATATTATGTACAACTGTACAAACCAAATTATACACCTTCTCATACAATAAGAATTTTATTTCCTGGTGGACTTCTATAAATGCAATAGCTGAAGCTCTCTCCTCGCAAAAGGTTTGTCTAAATTGTCGAGTCTCTGCAATACTGGAACAACTGGAGAGTATTTCCATGCCGTACTATTGTGGTTAACGGCGGCATGATTGGCCCCCCAAACTGAGGTGGCGGAGCGCTGCCCACGCAAGCAGGAGCCCTGCGATGAGCGCAAAACAGGTGTGGTCTGCATTTATTTTATTTGGTCTGCCTATAATCTTAGCTTGTGTCTAGTGAAAATTGATTTGCGCATATAATTGCTCTTTAAATTCTACTGTTTTGCTAGACAACAAAATAAATACAAATAAAATGTGAGCATTGTGTTGTATGGATGCACACTAAGAAATTTTGTATGTTCTTATGCATTCTACTATGAAATACTAACTTTTGGCTAATTCATTGAGGTGATGTATGTTCGTATTTGTGTTTAACGAAACTCGTTAAACAGAAATACGAACATTGTGTCGAAAACAGACTCTTCAATCGAATGACTTTTGCGGGATCTAAATTTGGCTCCAACATGTCTTTCGAGGATTAGGTCGGTCTGGGCTAGCCTTCTTAGCTTCGCCCAAAACTTGAAACTTATTTGAGTTCTTTCATTGGAAGGTTTTGGCCATGTTTAGAGAAATGAAATTGAAATTAACCTCGAATTTCAAAGCCCTTCGATTTCGTTCAAGTGAGCCGATCCTTTCATTTTCCATATGCGCATTTTTCGTCCGGCCGTGCATTTTCTGCCCGAGCGTGTATTTTTTCGCCAGGGCCCCCCAAACGGAGCCGAATTCATCTCCTCTGCAAGTTTCATAATTTTGAATGTCCTTTGTTTGTCCTTAAAAACCCGAGTAATTACTATTGTTGCCATTGGGACTATTTTAATCAACTTATTCAAAACGAAGCTAATGAATTTCAATTCGAATCTATGCTTGTGTAGTAACTAGAATAATTAATATAATTAATTTATTATAATATAGCCCTAATTTGGATCTAGCATTGGAATCAGATTCATCAGAAGCAAGATAAATATAGATTAAGATGATTAAATTAATTTAATACCTCTAATAAAGCTAATTAATATATAAAAGCATAGGGATGAAGCTTTGCTGCCATGGCAGGCGACCAGAAGGAAGAAGCGCAGCAGCTCCACCCTCTCCAATTTTGACCTGACCTACAAAAGCATATCCACCATCCTATCCGATCCCAACACGTGTCCATCACCCCACCACCCTCCCTCTGAAGCCAGCATGTGCTTGACAGCCTAATTAGGCTTTAGCAGCAAGTGTTTGGCCTTAAGTTCAAATCCCAAGGGATGTTTTTAGTCAAATCCAAGATTTTAAGGCTGCGTTTGGGATGGCGTTCTGGGTCCGGCGCGTTTGAATAAAAGCATCTTCAGTATAGAATATGTTTGGCATGACAAGTTGAAGACGGCCACCAAGGAAAAAAATAAGGTTTCGTTTGTTTCCGTATTTTTTTCTCCGTTGCCGTTGGGAGAAAAACGCTGACGCTATGAGAGCATGTTTGATAGGATTAGGATTTTTTATGAATCGAATCGAATCGAATATCTCTTTAATCCAATTCAAATTTCACATAGAATGCAAAGATTCGAATTCGGATTCGTTTGAATATTCAGATTCAGTTTCGAATTCGAATTCGACATGAAATGTTGAATTTGAATTCGAATTTTTCGAATAGGAAAAATTAAATATATATAATTTTATTAAATATATATAATTTTATTTAAGTAATTTTATTATTCACGAACTATTCACGAATACTTCGAATGAGATGAATTTATTCGGATTCAAAAATTATTCAAATCCAGATTAGAAAATTACGAATATTTATCGGATCTTTACAAATCGAATCATGAATTATTCACGAACTATACTATTTGTTAACAACGCTAGATAGAACTTCTTTTTCCATTCCCAGCGCTCCAAAACACGAATTTTAACCTTCAATGCAATTGCTGGCTGCTCCCTTCATTCTCACTACTCCATTCCCAACGCTCGCATTCCCAACGCTACAAAATGCCACCGCCAAAACAAAAAAGCCTAAATATAGACGAATTTCAATAGGTAAGGTCCAGCGTTCACGAATGATGGGGCGCGACCCACTCATGTGAGTATCCCGGACCGCCCCTGACCGGATTGCAGTCCGCTTGCCCCAACCCCTATCCACACCGCATCTGCGGTCCAACCGCACAACACCGGGTTTATAGGGATCCGGCTTATCGTGGTCGTGATGGGGGTCGGCTAGGCCACCCAGTCTCGATCCCCCCTCCTCCTTTATGAGGATCTTAATACCATTCCTCATACCCGTCCCCGAGGTTAGGGTATCAAGGCTGGGTAGCCTCGCTGACCTCAACAACCCACCACGACCGCGATAAGCTGGGTCCTGTAAACTCGGGGTTGGGCTGGGATGCACGCAATGTGGAGAGGAGTTGGGGCAAGCGAATTGCAATCAGATCGGAGGCGACCTGAGATACTCACATGAATGTGCTGCGCCCAGTTCAACATTCACGACGGTTGCCGCCACTTCAAATGGAGCCAAGGTGTTAAGCCTGCCGTGGCCTGGCAGTTCAATATTAATATTCAATTTTGCCTCATTATTAGGGGGATAAATTATTAAATTATGTATCCTAATCCACTTTTTAGATTGGCTTTTACTAATAATTTTAGTTAATTACTATCTAAAGACTATAGCTGTCAAATATTTTGGTTTAATCTATTCAATGGGGAAGTGTCCGATAATATATATTTTAAAAATAGGTAGACACCAAATGACATGCACATAGGTAGACACCAAATGACATGCACATATATATTGTTTAGGCTCTGTTTGGTGGTGTGGGGGGGGGGGGGGGTGGACTTATTTTCACCGGTGAAGCGGTTACGTCTGCATGAAGCGGACCTTAACATGAACCGAATCTTAATTAAGATTCGCTTCATGCGGTCGTAATCGCTTCACCGGTGAAAATAAGTCTCACCAAACAAAACCCTAGACTCATTAGCTGGAGCGGTTTTTACAATTGGGGTCAGTATGTTTTTGCGGTGGCAGTGGTAAAAGGAGTTGTGAGAATGAAGTTGTCGGAATGAAGCTGTGGGAATTGAGCTGTTCAGAATGAAAAAACAGTTTGGTAAAACAGCGGTGACAGAGCTGTTCAGAATGGAGAAACAGTTTGGTAAAACAGTGGTGACGTTTCTGTTACATTTAGTCTTCCTTTGGCGCAACGGTGGTGGGCGGAAAAGACTGTTAGTAATTGGATCGATCAATGTTTTATTTGGAACACAGTTTGTAGCAGCAAACTTCTTTAAAGAATCTTATATTTTTCCTTTAGATGAGAGATATGTTTCTTATATTATATCAAACACTATTACATGCCTTTATATAGTGCAGGCCAGTACTAAGTGACAAAAAACAATATTACATATATCTTTCTGCCTTTCACTTATCCTATGCTTGGATAAGTGTGTTGCTGCGCCTGCTTTCATTTAGTTTACTGCTTCACGTCTCTTCTGTTTGTCTTTGTAGGTGGCGTCTGGTGTCAACTTTATCCCTTTCTCCTTCTAGCAGCTGGGTGTCGTCTCCAGATAAGTTCTCCTTTACCCCCTCTTGATCTGGAGGCGGGACGACTTTTATCGCAGTTCGTAACATGGCGAACCGTTGTCGTGGTAGGGCTTTCGTCAGGATGTTTGCGAGTTGCTCTTCCGTTGGACAAAATTTGACACACACTTTGTTGTGTTCGATTTATTCTCGAACAAAATAGTGTTTGACTTCGATATGCTTGCTGCGATTGTGAAAGATAGGGTTTTTTCCCAATGCAATTGCTGAAGTGTTATCACACTGAATAAGCACTGGTTTCTCTTGATTCTCTACTTCTTTACCCTCTCTTGTCTGTTTCTCCAGTTCTCTTAACTAGGCGGCTTCACACGCTGCATTCGACAGGGACATATACTCTGCCTCTGTGGAAGATAAGACTATTGTCGGTTGTTTGCGTGAGCTCCAAGAGATAGGTCTGTTCCCATAGGAGAAGAGGTATGCGCCAATGCTCTTTCTGTATTCTTTATCTCTAGCCCAGTCTGCATCGCAGTAACCATTGAGCTCTCCTCTTGCCCCTTTTTCATATAGCAGACCAAAATGTTTTGTGCCTTGCAGATAACGCAATAATCGTTTGGCTATTTCCATATGCTGTTTACTTTGATTTGAAACATACCTTGATAGAATGTTGACTCCAAATTCTATATCAGGTCGTGTGTGAGTTAAGTATAACATGGAGCCAATTAATTTGCGGTAGCATTCTTCTATACCTTCTTCTCCTTTTCTCTTCAATAAAATTTCTGTTGTTGATATGGGAGTGACAGTAGCATTACAATCGCTCAACCCAGATTTGTCGATCATTTCAGTGGCATATTTCTCTTGTATGAGGAATATATGAGTGGGGGATTGAGAAATCTGTATGCCTAAGAAATATCGGAGAAGTCCTAAATCAGTCATTTCATATTTTAACAGCATTGTGTTTTTGAAGTTATGCATCATGGTTGTGATGTTGCCGATATAGATAATATTGTCAACATATATACATACTAACAAGATGTATGGATGTTGAGTTTTGATATACAAAGAGGCTTCCACTGTGCATCTAATGAATCCTTCTTTGAGTAAGAATTCATCTAGGTTGTCTTTCCAGGCTCTAGGTGCCTGTTTAAGGCCATACAATGCTTTGTGTAGCTTGTATACCATATTTTCCTGACCTGCAATTTGAAACCCTCTTGGTTGGTCCACATATACTTCTTCTTTGAGTACTCCATTTAGGAATGCAGATTTAATCTCTAACTGATATATTGGATATGAGTTTTGGGCTGCTTTTGCAATGATGAATCTTATGGTCTATATTCGAGCCATTGGAGCATAAGATTCATGAAAATATCTGCCCGACATTTGGGAGTATCCCTTTTCTACTAGTCATGCTTTATGTTTTAAGAGTTCTCCTTTCTCACCGGTTTTGACTTTATAAATCCATTTGACACCAATGACCTCTAGGTTAATTGGTCTTTTGGATAAAGTCCATGTGTTTTGTTTCTTTATCATTGCTAACTCTTCTTGCATGGCTTTCCTCCAAGCTTCTGACTGGTTGGATTCTTCAAAGGTTACTGGTGTATTAGTATTCAAGGCTAGTTCACAGTATTCATATATTTCCTTGAGGCTTTTGGTTTTAAGAATAGGTGAGGAAGTGTTTGGTTCCGATGTGCCTTCATCAGTGTAGCCTTGTGCTTGGGGAGATGATGACATATTGGCTGGATGAGCATCTATGTCATCCTTATCTGATGCTGATAAGATGGGACATGGGATCCAATCTCTATGTTCAACCACAGCAGGTTGTTGCCCAATGTCTGATCCCCAATCCCATATGGATTGTTCATCAAATTGAACATCTCGTGAGATTATTAGTTGTTTTATTTGGGGATTGTGTAGTCTATAGGCTTTAGAGAACTCATCATATCCTATGAACAGAAGTTTTTCAGCCTTTGGTTCTAGTTTGCCTTGTTTTTGGATGAGCGCATATACAATACATCCAAATACTTTGCAGTGAGCAATAGATGACTTTCTTTGGAATAATTGTTGATATGGCATATTGCTTTTAAGGGCTTTAGTTGGTGTTCTGTTTAATATGTAAACGGCAGTATTCATTGCTTCTGCCCAATAACTTTTAGGTATGTTCATTAGAAGCATTATAGCCCTTGTCATTTCAACAATTGTCCTATTCCGTCGTTCCACAACTCCATTTTGTTGTGGACATCTTGGTGCAGTCAGCTCTCTTCTTATTCCTTCTTGTTGACAGTAATAGTTGAATTGAGTGGATAAGAACTCTCCCCCTATCTGTTCTTAATGTCTTGACTGGCTTTTGTAATAGTTTTTTTGTTTTGCATTTCCAGATTTTGAAAAATTCAAAGGTTTCAGACTTGGCTTTTAAAAACAGAATCCACATGTATCGTGAGAAGTCATCTACTAGTAGCAAGTAGTATTTGTTGCCTTGATGTGAGGAAGTTTGGGCTGGTCCCCATAAATCTGCATGAATTATTTCTAAAGCTGATTTACTTCTCCAGGTGGTTTCTTTTGGGAAGGGAAGCTTATGGGCCTTGGCTTCTGCACAAGTTTGACAGAACTGTTTCTCTACTTTTATCTCAGGCATTCCTTCTACTTGTTTTGGTATTTGTTGCAGGGCTGTCCAGTGGAGATGCCCAAGTCTCTTATGCCAAAGTTGAGAAGGGGTTTGTTGTCTCATATCTGATGTGGCGGTGCTTAGCATCATTGGTTGCAATTCTAAGTGAAAAACTTGATTGGTAGACATGGGGACAGTGACAAGTAACTGATTTGTTTTATCCTTTATTATCTTGCACTCTCATTTTGAAAATATAATCGTATAGCCATTTGTTTGCAGCTATCCTATGCTTAGCAAATTTTGGGTTAACTGTGGTACCCATTGTACATCAGTTATGGTTTTTATTTGTCCATCATTGGTGGTAACTGCTATGGCTCCTTTTCCCTCTATGGTGTGACTGTTTCCATCTCCTAGATAAACTTTGGATTTGGTTGTTTCATCTAGTGTAAGAAACTGTGTCTTATCTCCACACATGTGGCTTGAGGCTCCACTGTCAAGATACCATTTAGTGTGTATACTTGTCATTGATATTGTGTTGTCACTGGTAAAGAATAAGGCTTCTTGGCCCCCTCTTTATGTGAACTTAACCTCTTCTTTATTCTTATACCAACAATCTTTATCAAAGTGGGTTGGTTTTTTACACCTTTTATATCGGTTGAAACAGTCTTGTGTATTGTGTGTTGGTTTTTTACATAACTCACAGTACATTGAGTTGTTAGGATTTAAGTTCTTGCCCTTCTCCTTATTCTTTATGTTAGACTTGTTCCTTTGAAGTGTTCTGTTGGGAGCTGCTGTGTTGAAGTTCCTTCCAGAAGTTGTTATATGGCTCTGTAAAGCTTGTTCTAGTTTTGGGACATGTTTTTTTTAACCTATCCTCATGGGATTGTAATGAACTCATCAGTTTTGTTGTGGTTAGCAGGTCCATGTCATGTGCGTCTTCTATTGCTGCCACTACATGGTCATATTTTTCTGGTAGACTTCTCTTTATCTTGTGTATTAATTGTTGATCTTCAATAATTTTGCCAAAGTTGCGGATTTGGTTTGTTATTTTTAACACACGAGCATAGAAATCCAGAATGGATTCCTCTTCCTTCATTTCTATGGCATCTAACTGTCTCCATAAAGTATGCACTTTTATAGAAATTACCTTTTTAGTTCCTTTGAACTCTTCTTTAAGAGTTTCCCATGCCTCTTTAGCCGAAGTAGCACTCATAATCCTGGGAAATATGTTATTAAAAACACCTTGCTGTATGAGAAGTAACGCTCTTGCATTCTTGGTTCTATCTTCTTTTGTGATGCCCTTTCTAGTTGAAGTGATCTCCGTAATCTTCATAGGAGTAATGCTTTCTTCAATGGCTTCATGATTGATGCCTTTCTCTACGATTTCTAATAGGTCTTGAGAATCAAATAGAGTGAGCATTCGAATTCTCCAAAGTTCGTACATCTCGCCATTGAAGATTGGGACTCCAGTTTGACTGTATTGGGGCATATTTATGGTAGATGATGAAGCCATAATGATCTTGATTTAGTGAAAGAATATTCACCTCAACCTAACTTCGCTCTGATATCACGTGTTAGTAATTGGATTGATCAATATTTTATTTGGAACACAGTTTTTAGCAGCAAACTTCTTAAAGGAATCTTATATTTTTCCTTTAGATGAGGGATATGTTTCTTATATTATATCAAACACTATTACATGCCTTTATATAGTGTAGGCCAGTACTAAGTGACAAAAAAACAATATTACATATATCTTCCAGCCTTTCACTTATCCTATGTTTGGATAAGTGTGTTGCTGCGTCTGCTTTCATTTAGTTTACTGCTTCACGTCTCTTCTGTTTGTCTTTGTAGGTGGCGCCTAGTGTCAACTTTATCCCTTTCTCCTTCTAGCAGCTGGGTGTCGTCTTCAGATCAGTTCTCCTTGAAAGACTGCTCCAGCTGGAGCTTTCGAACCGAAGGGCATGACCGGGGGTTCGAAAAGGGGCTTTTTGCCCGGTATCTCAGGGCGCGAAGGGTCTAGTCGGAGCAAACGCCGTCGAAGGGCGTTTGTTTACCCGCCTGTCCGGCGGCGTTTGCCCCAAACGGCCGGCCAAAATGCCGCGCAATTGGGGACTGCTCCTATCAAACAACGCGGTCTCCAGGTGAAACAGTCCGCGCAACTGTGCCAAACTCCACGATCTCATAACCATACCGCAAGCACATAAGTCAGCCGAACTCGGCGAAATTTAGATGTGTCTGCCACCTCCGCGGTTAGACAATCCTAACAGCCTAGTTCACCAAGGGTGTTTGCTAAGCCAGACCGCAAGATAGATTGGCAACCCGTCAAAACATATCCGCCAGGTCGCGGCGGACTTTGCAGTCTGTGCGGTCTGCTAAATCAGACAACACACCTCCACTTTACTCCCACTTCAACAATTTTAACATTACAAAGTCAGATTTGGATTATTTTTCCAAAATTATAAATTTCACAAGCATAAATGTTCATTTTACACTTACATTTAAATATAAAATAAATAACAAAAATATTTACTAAATATTAATAAGACTAATCCATTTTATATTGTTCTTTTAAGATTATCTGTTATTTTGATTGTAGATGGCTTAGTGCTCTCAAAGACGAGTTGGATTGTAAGCTCGAGAGTGAGCTGGACGTGCAAAGAGTAAAAAAATAGATACCATCAAGATTATTACGTGAAAAATCGAATATGGAAAACACGCTCTTCGTATTTATGTGCAAGATTGAGCTTTTTGGAACTACTCGCACGGGCGCGCTCTTTAGACCAATGGGCACGGACACACTGCATGTTAAGAACTACAAACACGGGCTTGCTCTTCAAAACTACTCGCACGGGCCCACTCTTTGGAACTGCTTGCATGAGCGCGCTGTTCAGAATTATGGGCATGAGGGCGCGCAGGAGGGAGATCGTATAAGCGCGCTCGAAAACGCCTCGAAGGGTCGCACACCGAAGAGCGGTGTGCTGGATCATGCACCGGAGAGTTGTTCTTGTGGGGGCGACATTCGGCGTGTTGGAGACATTCGCCGTGGGGGGCAACATTCGTCATGGGGAGACATTCAGAGTGGGGAAGACATTCGGCGTGGGGGTGACATTCGGAGTGGGAAATGACATTCGTCATGGGAGGCGACATTCATCGTGGGACAATATTTGTCGTGGGGGGGGGGGGGGGGGGGGGGCAGGGGGGCAACTTTTGTCGTAAAGGAGTCGACATTTTGTTAGGTAATATCACTCAGAATATAGAACTAGTACTATGTGAATAGTGACAGAAGTTTTGTATTTATTTCTCTTTGTTCACTTTTTTTTATTACAAGTGTTTGGGCCTTTATATAGGCCCAGTAGGTACAGTTATGAAAAAGGGGATTTACATCAGATAATATGACAAAGAACAAGTGGAGAGATGAAGAGTTTTGTCCACAGCTTTATCTTGCACGTTTCTCCACGGATTTGTTTTGTCTTCATCTTTATCTTCCCGTTTTCTATTGCTTGATGACTATCTTGTTTTTATGCTTTTATCAGGTGTCATCGCACGGGCTTCTTGCTCCTTCCGGAACCCTAACTGTAGATGTCGCCATGGTCGGAGTTGGTGAAGCCAGATCACTTGGCTTTCTCCTTCACCCCCTCTTGATCTAGTGTCGGTCCGATGTTCAAGGTGTCTCTAAGCTTGAGGAAATGAACTCGCGGTAGCGGTTTGGTTAATAGATCTGCAATTTGATCTTCTGTTTTACAATAAGCTAGAACTAACTTTTCCTTTTCAACTTGTTCACGCACGAAATGGTGACGAACATCTGTGTGTTTGCTGCAATTATGAAAAATAGGGTTTTTAGAAAGGGCTATTGCGGATAAGTTGTCGCAATAAAGTAACACAGCTTCGTCTTCTTTCTTCTTTGTCTCCATTTCTTTGATCTGATTTTCCAGAGCTTTTAACCATGCGGCTTCGCATGCAGCATTTGACAATGCCATGTATTTAGCTTCGGTGGAGGACAAGACGATTGGCTGCTATTTGCGAGAGCTCCACGAGATTGGCTTGTTTCCATAGCAGAAAAAATATGCACTGGTGCTTCTTCTTTCTTCCTGAAAAGTTTATTAACAGGGCACTCCATATCTGGTCTGGTGTGTGTGAGGTATATCAGGGATCCAATTAACTGTCGATAGTTTTCTTCATTTGTTCTTTCTTCTCCTTCTTTCCTCTTTTCTAACACCTCACTAGTTGGCATGAGTGTTGCTCAATACCTAGAAAGTATTTTAATAATCAAAGATCAATCATGTCATACTTGAGGTGCATTGTTTCTTTGAATTTCTCTATTAGAGTTTGATTATTCCCGATGATGATTATGTCATCAACATAGATACAAACATGGATGGTTTTGTTTTGTATGGTCTATGTGTAAAAGGATGCTTCCAAGGACATCTTACAAAACCTTCTTTGTTTAGAAAATCATCAATGTTTTCCTTCCAGACCCTTGGGACTTGTTTAAGGACATAAAGGGCTTTGTGCAAAAGGTATACTACATCTTCTTTCCCTTTTATTTCAAATCCCTTGGGTTGTTCTACAAACACTTCCTCCTTTAATTCCCCATTTAGGAATACAGATTTTATATCTAACTGATATATTGGATGATTTAAATATACAGCTTTGGCAATGAGAAACCGAATGGCTTCCATACGGGCAACATGTGCAAAGGATTCATCAAAATCTCTTCCTGGCACTTGAGAATATCCTTTTGCAACTAGACGAGCTTTATGTTTTATAATCTCACCTAATTCATTTGTTTTTATTTTAAAGATCTATTTAAGACCTATTACTTCTTTGGCAGGAGGTCTTGTTGTTAGACTCTAGGTCTTATGTTTATTTATCATGCCTAATTCTTCTTGCATAGATTTCTTCCAGACGACTGTATTTGTGGTTTCTTCTATCACTCCAGGGATGTTTGTACAAAGTGCTAGCTCACATTGTTCGTAGATTTCAGCTAGACTCTTTGTCTTTAGGGGAGGTGATGATAGAGATGATGCATGACTTTGAGGAAAGTCATTTGACTGCTCTACTTGGATGTCTTTAGGAGCTGTTTGGAGGGAACAGGGGATCCAATACCCTTGTTCAACCACAACATGATGCATAGAACCTTGTTCTTTATCTGATCCCCATATCCAATGCTTTCTTTCATTAAATCGTACATCTCTTGATATACAAAGTTGATTAGTGGTGGGAATTTTTAGTCTATAGGCTTTAGACTCTTCTAAGTATCCAATAAAGGGTTTCAGTCTTTTCATCTAGCTTGCCTCTCCCTGGTTTTAAAACATAAGCTAGGCAACCATACACTTTACAATGTGCAAGTGATGGTTTTCTTGCATACACTGCTTCATATGGCGTGGTAGATTGTAAAGCCTTTGTTGGTGTCTGGTTGAGCAAATATACGGCTGTATTGGTTGCTTCAGCCCAATAAACCTTTGGTATTTGCATTGGTAGCATCATAGCTCTAGTCATTTCAAGAAAGGTTCTATTTCTCCTTTCTACAACACCTTTTTGTTGTGGACTTTTTGGTGTTGTTAATTCCCTTCTTATCCCTTCTTGCTCACAAAAATGATTAAATTGTTGAGAAGTAAATTCTCCTCCCATATCTCTTCCTAAGGCTTTGATAGGAGTGTTAAATTATTTCTCAATTTTTGTTTTAAACAATTTAAAGTATTGAAACGCTTCTTATTTATTCTCAAGGTAATAAATCCACATAAATCTTGAATGATCATCGACTAGGAGGAGATAATACCTTTTTCCTTTCAGTGATTGAGATTGTGATGGCCCCTATAGGTTCGCATGTATCAAATCAAGAGGATGGTTGTTTCTCCAGGTAGTTTGCTTTGGAAATTTCAGTCTGCATGCCTTTGCCTTTGCACAGCTTTCACAGAACTCTTCTTGAATCTTTTTTAGTGGGATACCAGTTGCAAGATTTGGTAACTGTTGAAGGGCTTTCCAATGTATGTGGCCAAGCCTTTGATGGCATAAAGCTGATTCAGTTGTGTTGGAGGTAATAGAGGGCTGACAAGTAGTGATGGAAAAACTGAGAGGCATAGTATCTAAATAAAACACTTTATTTTGTGTCATTTCAGCAGTGGTTATTAGTTGATTTGTCTTTTCTTCGACTATGTGACATTTGTTTCCTACAAAATGCACAAAGTAATCATTTTTCTGCATCTGGCCACACTAAGAAGGTTTTGTGTTAGATTTGGAACCCACATTACATCATGGATGTGCTTCACGGCTCCAGTGATGGTTTGAACTACAATAGTCCCTTGCCTTCAATTTTATGCATTTGACCATCACCTAAATACACTGATGTTTTAGTTAACTCAGTTAGGTGTAAAAATTGAGTTTTGTCACCACTCATGTGGCTTGATGCCCCACTATCTATATACCACCTGACCCTTTTTGATTTAGATGGTTCAGTGTTTTCATTTGTAAAGAATAGAGCATCATTACCCCTTGTTTCTATGAACTTGGCATCCTCTTTATTTTTGTACCATCAGTCCTTATAAAAATGAGTTGGTCTTTTACACCTCTTGTAGCGATTAAAATAATCTTGTGTATTATGAGTTGATTTTTTTTTGCATAACTCACAATACATGGGAGTTTTTGGTGGATAAACTCCATACTTCTCTTTTCCTTTTTGATTGTTCTTCCTATTTTTTGAGCAAAATTTTGTGGTGAGATGTTGTTATAGGTTGGACGACCATATCTCATATTAGCTTGTAAGGCTTGTTCAAAAACAGGGGAATGTTTTCTTAGCCGATCTTCATGAGATTGGAGTGAACTCATCAGTTCAGTGGTGGTTAGTAGGTCCATATATATCATGTGCCTCTTCTATTGCAGCTACTACATGATCATATTTAGTTGGTAGACTTCTCATGACTTTGTGAACAAGTTGTTGGTCCTCACCAACTTTTCCAAGATTTCTTATTTGGTTGGTAATATTGAATACTCTAGCATAAAAATTCAAAATGGATTCTTCATCTTTCATTTCTACTGCATCCAATTGTCTCCATAAAGTATGTACTTTAATAGAAATTACCTTGTGAGTACCTTTAAACTCTTCCTTTAGAGTGTCCCAGGCTTGTTTAGCATTCAGAGCACCCATAATTCTTGGAAAAAATGGTGTTGGAGACACCTTGCTGTATGAGGAGTATAGCTTTGACATTCTTTATACTGTCTTCTTTTGTAGCAGTTTTTCCAGTGGAGATTTCTGCTATTTTCAGAGGTGAAACAACTTCTTCTTGCTCTGTTATTTTTATGTCGTGCTCAATGATATTCAGTAAGTCCTGAGAATCAAAAAGGGTGAGCATACGAATACTCCAAAATTCATACATCTCTCCATTGAAAATAGGAACGCCAATTTGGCTATATAGAGGTATACGACCGGTAGATGATTATGCCATGGTTTACTCCTCTGTTACCTTCAGAGTTTTAAATCACTAGTCGTTTTGTGGTTAAAGAACAGATACTATATTAGTAAACCTCCTTTGATATCAATATTAGGTAATATCACTCAGAATATAGAACCAGTACTGTGTGAATAGTGACAGAAGTTATGTATTTATTTCTCCTTGTTCACTTTTTTTATTACAAGTGCTTGGGTCTTTATATAGGCCCAGCATGTACAGTTATGAAAAGGTGATTTACATCTGGTAATATGACAAAGAACAAGTGGAGGGATGAAGAGTTTTGTCCATAGCTTTATCTTGCACGTTTCTCCATGGATTTGTTTTGTCTTCATCTTTATCTTCCCTTTTTCTATTGCTTGATGACTATCTTGTTTTTATGCTTTTATCAGGTGTCACCGCACGGGCTTCTTGCTCCTTTCGGAACCCTAGCTGTAGATGTCACCATGGTCGGAGTTGATGAAGCCAGATCACTTGGTTTTCTCCTTCACATTTGTCATGGGGGCGACCTTTATCGTGGTGCCAAAAGGCCAAATGAACTATATTGTCACTGTAAAACCCAAATGAATTGTTACACCATCGCAAAACTCAAATGAACTGCAGCATTGTTGCAAAATTCTAATTTGCATGGCACTGTAATGTAATTTGTCTACCTCATCCTTTGAGAATGATATCTTCGGAAATAAAAAACTTTCCTTTGATGCAATCAAAGAAAACATAATAATAGCATGAAATTAATAAAAGTAACTTAGATTTATGTTCTTAAGCTAATCAATGTGATCAATTTACATGCAAGCAAAGAGGGCAAAATTAATTGGAAATAATAGATTTAGGGTTTTCCATGGCAAACTCTGATGGTTTACACAAACAAAATTGTAGTTTTTGGGAGCTCCGCTCCACGAGGATGCGAGAGATGTGGTAAGACATAGGCTCCGTTTGGCCCGGTGGTGGCGGTCATGAACATGAGGTTAAATTGTCATTCGCTAACGCCCGCCTAAGCAACTCCATCCACTTTTATGTTTAAACGGATGGTGTTTGCTCGGTGATCCTTAACGAATGACGGTTTAATCCATGCGTTTACGATCACCACCACCAAGCCAAACAGAGCCATACACTGTCTATTGCCTATTGGTACCTACCCACTCACCCTGAATAAAACATATATCAGTACGACCCAAAAATTAAGAGACGAGATGAATCCACCACAAAAATCTAAATTTTAGAAATCAATGTGCTCAAAATAGAATGCATAATGAAGAAAAAAAGGGCAATGCAGATCATTTTATAAAAATAATAAAGTTTCATGATACATGAAGCTAAATGCATGTGGAGGAGAGCCAACAAGGAAAATAAATTCAATGCCCATAAAATTAATAGAACTCTCTACAAACAATTATTCCCTAAATTTTATTGTCACAATGGTTGCCCCTAGCATCAACTGATGTGGTTTTCTGAATTTTTCATTGGCAGGAAAAAAATGGAAAACATTATGGTAAGGGGAAGATCGCTCAACATTGACCGAATATGTTGTTTCAAAAATGAAAGCGGGGCTTGGCTATCGGCGTCCGAGGGCGTGGCATTCGCTGGCAAGGTCAGGCGACGAACGAAAGCGGCCGGGCTTGGCTTTTATCGGGCTTGCGGGATGGGCAACGGGAAATCACCCATATATTGAAAAGCAATAGATCCAACACCTGAAAATAATTATTTTGGCGATCCAATGACTGAAATTGAAATCTTGATTTGGTATACTTTCAAGATATATATATATATATACTAATATACGAAAACTACTCTTTGGTGAAACATTGTCTGATGTCCCTATATTGCCCTTATAGTTGTATTCATAATTACACAATTATACCAAACTTTATATTAATATATTATAAAACAATATACTTTTAGGTAATTACACAACTTTACAATATTAAAATACAAAAAATAAAAATACTAGATACAATAAACCTATTGTCTCTAGCTAGGAATGACACGGGAAAAATTAATGTTTTAACGTTAAAATATAAATTGTTTTACAAAATAAAAATTGTATTCTTGATTTATATTTTTTTACGGTCATTTTGAGTACTCATATGTATATGTTGCGGGGCGGGCGGAGCCCGCCGGGAGCGGGCGGAGCCCGCCGTCGGCGGTCGGGTACTGTCGCGCGAGGCCATATGGGCGGGTACTGTCCACGACAAATGTTGCCGCCCGCGACAAATGTCGCCGCTCACGACAAATGTCGCCGCCCACGACAAAGGTCGTCCCTACGACAAATGTCGCACCACCGGCGAATGTCGCAACCCGCCGAATGTCGCACCCAGCCGATTGTCGCATTCCTGCCAAATGCCCCCCGGGCCGAAAGCCCGTGCCTGTCACTTTTATGTATATATATGTATATATATATGTATATATATATATATGTATATATATATATATATGTATATATATATATATATGTATATATATGTATATGTATATATATATATATGTATATATATGTATGTATATATATGTACGTATATATATGTATATGTATGTCTATATGTATATATGTATATATGTATATATGTATATATATGTGTATATATGTATATATATATATATATATATATATATATGTATATATGTATATATGTATGTATATGTATATGGATATATATATATATATATATATATATATATATATATATATATATATATATATATATATATATATGTATGTGTATATATATGTATCTATATATATATATACATATACACATATACATATATATATATACATATACATATATATATACATATATATATATACATATATATATATATAGCCGTCTTAGCCAGGGAGCGGTCAAGCGTGCAAACAGTTTGATGTTATCTGTGGGAAAATGGTTCTGGTCGTTCCTAAAAGACAGTGCCCTCAGCACAGTGATACTCGTGACCAAAAAGCATGGCAGGAAAAGTCGTCCGCACAACCAAAAGAACGGTTCCCGGGGGGCACCATGATTCAGTTCTTCTTCTCTCGCTCGACTACATGCCTGAAGCAGTACTCCCCAACGCAGATATTCAAGGCTACGGAGCCTGTCCTGACAGAGGATCTGAAGCTTTGTATCACTGCAACCGCTATGAAGCAGCATGCCTCGATGGGAGGCTCACGCGAAGAAGTTCGTGGCATAATCACTGAAGAGTGCGAACAAGCCAGACAACATGCTGCTTCGGCCCCTCTCCGTCTCATTTTTATCTCTTCCTGGACCGAAAACTCCTACGGATTTTCTCCCTCCACTCCTATGATTTTCTCTCTCTCCACCACTTCCCTTGGGCGCTTTCATGCGCGCCCCCTTACGTGGGTGCTTCTGTGCGCGCCTCTTACGTGCGTGCTTCCGTCTATGCCACTTTCATGAACCCTCCCGCGCACGCCTCTTCCGCGTGCGCCCCTTCTGTGCGTGCCCTTGCGCGCGCCTCTTCCTAGTGCGCTCTCATGTGCGCCTCTTATGAGCGCGCCTCTTTCATGCGCACTCCCTCACTTGCCTCTTCCGCGCGCGCTCCTTCCGTGCGCACTCTTGCGCGCGCCTCTTCCTAGAGCTCTCCTGTGCGCGCCTCTTCCCCGCACGCTCTCCGCCAGCAAGCGCCCCACGCGCTCTTCTCTAGCTAGCGCCCTATGCGCTCTCCGCTAGCAAACGCCTCGCGCGCTCTCCTTCAGCAAGCGCCCCGCACGCTCTCCTCCAACAAGGGCCCCACGCACTCTCCTCCAGCAAGCGCCCCGCGCGCTCTCCTTCAGCAAGCGCTTCGCATGCTCCCGACAAGCGCTTCACACGCTCCAGACAAGCAAGCGCTCCGCGTGCTTTCCTCCATAAAGTGCTCCTCCGCACGCTCCGCCATCAAGACCATCCAAGCGCGCCTCTGCGCGCTCCGCCGTCAAGCTCGTTCAAGAAGGCCTCCGCGCATTTCCGGGCTAAGACGGTTCAATTTAGTCCGGTCTACCAGAGCCTCGAGCGATTCGCAACATATATATATATATATATATATACACACACACACACATACACAGGAGCTTCTTCGCACGGGCTACACCCGTGCCCGAAACTCTCGGGCGGCCTTCGGCCGCATCGAGGCGGGCTTCGCCGGGATTTGATGCTATGGGCGGGCTTCGGCCTCATAGAAGCGGGCTTCACTCGCATCTGCGCAATTCACCAGCTCGGCACCGCAACCACCACTCGCGGTATTAAAAACTAAATAAATTTGGAAAAAAATTAAATGAGATAATAAAATTTCTGGGGAGGGTGCAGCGAAATATCTGTTGGGAGGAGATCACGTGGTGTTATAGCCCTGTCCACTTCTGCCAACTCACAGGCTTTCCTAAATAACAACCCGGTCAAAGGCCAGTCAACAAGCTCTTCCTCCTCTACAGTCTCATTAATTACCTGGTTGCCATTTCCTCTCATTAATTAATCCCAATGTTTTTTCATTTTGCCAGCAGTACTGGGAATCTTGGGCCCCACATATGCATGACGTGTCTCGGCCCCACCACTTTGGGCATGTGTGGCATGGGATGGGGCGCGCGTGAATGCCCATGCATGCATGGCGTGGCGCCCCCACATTGCGTCGCATCAAAGAATCATGCATCCATCCATGCATGCATGCATCTACGTTGGGAGGGTCGTTGCTGATAAAGTGCAGCTAAACAGAGGGCTCAAAGGACATTATGAGGCCAGCCATGTGGTGGAAGTGTCATGGCTCCGAAGGGTAAAATGGGCTATATATATAACAGACACGCTGACACCAGCTCCCCACATCGGGTAAATCGTGACAGTATCTCAATTATGATAGAGCAAGAGGGACCTGCCGCCATTGATACCGCCGCCAACGCTTACCGGAAGCCATACGCGATGCCACCTACCACACATCCTCGCTTCTGACCATTGCGGGAGCTCCGAATTTATTTGTGTCGGACATTCTCGCTTATCTTCAGCTCTTTTGATATGAAGCAAGCCGTAGATTTAAACCTTTTTTTCTGTATTTCTCATTTTCATCATTTGTTTTCGAATTTCTCCAACGAAGAAAAAGAACGTCGAAAGGTTGCACTCATCATTAAAAAAATCGTACAATGAATTTAAAAGGGCAATGTTAATAGCACCCCTCTATTGGCTAATAGCACCCCAAAAAAGCCAAAATAACACATTGAAATGGCTGCTAATAGCGACTTCAGGGGTGCTATTAACATTGCCCATTTAAAACTTTTGTAATACGTTAAATTTTATAATATTGTTGCTAAACTATTTGTTCATATTTTGCTAAAGAATTTTTTTAAAAAATTTATATTGATTTGCACATATAAATTTTTGATTTGCCCGTAAAATTGGTTTGCATTTATCCAAAATTGATTTGCCTATAACAATCACCTAAAAATAATGGCAGCGAGTTCTTGTGCTAGAGGACGATGAGTGAGTTCTCTTTGACGAATGAGAAGAAACAACGGTGTATGAGAATGATGCGGGTGTACAACCCCGTATTCGCCCTGATACAGTTTTAAGTTTTTTTGAGGTCTTGGCACTCTTGGTGGCCAATTTTGGCTCTAGCTTGGAAATATACTAGTAGGGGGAAGAAAAATCTACATCTTCCCCCGACCCCTTTTGGAGGGAGGTTGCGGCAAGTCGGCCGGCACCCTCCCCGGCTTGTTAGGCGTGAGGTCAGAGCGGCCTACGGCTGGGCTCTCGCCCCAAGCGGCCCGCGGCCAGGCTCTCGCCCCGAGCGGCCTGCTCACGCGGGCAAGAGTGGCCTGCGGCTAGTCTCTCGCCTCGAGCGGCCTGCTCGTGCGGGCGAGAGCGGCCTGCGGCCGGGCTCTCGCCCCGAGCGGCCTGCTCGCGCGGGCGAGAGCGGCCTGCGGTCGGGCTCTCGCCCCGAACGGCCTGCTCGCGCGGGCGAGAGAGGCCTGCGGCCGGGCACTCGCCCCGAGCAGCCTGCTCGCGCGGGAGAGAGCGGCCTGCGGTCGGGCTCTCGCTCCGAGCAGCCAGATCGCGCGGGCGAGAGCGGCCTGCGTCTGGGCTCTCGCCCCGAGCGGCCTGCGGCCGGGCTATCGCCCGAGCGGCCTGCGGCCGGGCTCTCGCCCCGAGCGGCCTGCTCGCGCGGCGAGAGCGGCCTGCGGCCAGGTGGGGGTGGGGATGGTTTAGCCTCCATTCCTCCTAGGCCTCTTTGGGACGCGCTTTTACTCTTTTACCCCCTTGTGTGGGTGTTTTCTATTGGCTCGAGGCATATTTGCCCTAGGGGCATTTTGGTCATTTTACCCCCAAGACTTGGAAAAACTATAAATAGACCCCCTTGGGTGCCTTTGGAGAGGATGAGATTTCCTTACCTCCTCCTCTCTTAGCTTCATCTTGGTAAAGTAGAGAGAGCTCTCCAAGGCGCCCAGCTCAGCCACTTGGTGAGGGAGGGAAAGTGTTCTAGCAACCTTCCGGGTGTGTGGTGGGACCTCCACGCTAGAGTTGAGGGTCTGTTCATTGCTTCATAGGTCTTTGGTCTGTGACGTTCTCCCGAGTGTAGTAGGTGTGAGGTCACCCCTCTTTAGGGACCCCGAACTCCACGAGAAATCATTTTTGGCTTCAACAGTTATAGTGCGGTGAGCGTGGAGAGTGACCAGCACAGAAGATCTCGGGAGAGTGTCATGGCTGGAGATCAGGGAGGTGGTGACGATCTCGGCGAGCTCCCCAACCCCGGACCCTTCGTTGGAAGGGAAGAGTTCATGGCTTCAATCCAAGGCAGTCAGCTCCAAGGGGCCCAAGCGAGATGACCCTAGTAGGGGGGAAGGAAGTGCACCAGGTAGGCGACCTGGGAAAGAAAGGATGGGAGAAGGGGTCGAGCGAGTCCTCATCGGCCGGGAGCTGTTCCCCAGCCCAGTGAGTGATAACCCTCCAGGCAAGCAGGTCGCGCCAGTGGAGGTCGCGAGAGCCCCCCTCAGGGGGTCACCCTTCAGCGAGTTGATCATCTCAGCCCCCGTTCCCGAGGGGTTCAGAGAACCAGACATGGCTTTCTATACCGGGAAGGATGATCCCGACCAACACCTGTAGTGATTCGAGGATGCCGTCTCCATCAAGCCAATGGCAGACGCCTTCAAGTGTCGTCTATTTGCGATCACCTTGAAAGAGAAGGCGAGGGACTGGTTCCATCAACTCCCTCCAAGGTCCATCTTCGGGTTCGAAGACTTGAGCTGGAGCTTTTAGCTTCGCTTCTCCACCTCCAAGAAGAGGAAGAAAGGTCCTGATTCCCTCTTCCTGATAAGGCAAAGGGCCGAGGAGTCGCTGGCCCACTACATTGACAGGTTCCAGGAGGAGGTCCTTGATATCCAAGAGGTGTCAGGGTATGCCCTCCAGATGGCGTTCACGGTGGGGTTGCACGAAGGATTCTTCAAGATGAGCTTGACCCGGAAGACCCCCTTTCCTTCGAGGAGCTGATGGAAAGGGCGGCAGAGGAGATAGCCATGGAGGCAGCCAACCCGGCCTTTATGAAGAAGTTGGCAAAGTTGTGGAGGTGGAGTCAAAAGAGCAAGGTGGCTCAAGGCACCAGGAAGGAAGGAGGAGAGAGGAGCAAAGAGCCCAGGGGTTTCAGAGACAGGAGGGTCCGGAGTTAGGCTGGAGGCAGTAGGGAGGACCTGCCCATGGTCCAGGAAGAGCTCTCATCCAGGATGGGGGGAACTTTCATGGGGGCCAAGGAAGGTTCAACTTCTAGAGGCAAGCCCCTAGGCAGCTCCTGCCCCCGCCCCAGCAAGCAATGGCGATTGGTCGAAGGGAGAGGAGGAATTGCCAGGGGAGAGTGGGAGGCAGGGTAGAGTTACCATACTGCAACTTCCACAAGTTGGAGGGTCACGCTACGGCTACCTGCCCCGAGTTCCTAGAAGTGAGGAGGACGAGAGCTCCAGCCCAGCAGCAGCCGGAGCGGATCGAAGCTCTGCCCCAAGGAGGTGGAGGGGATGATATATGTGAGGACCGGGTCGACGTAGGACCCTGAGGTGGTATAGCTGTGATCCACGAGGGGGTGGAGATCGAAGCCGCTCGGAAGGCAAGTCTCCATGTGATGTACCGATGGAGCGTTGCCTCGACGTCCCAGACCCCTCCCCTTGAAGAAAAGATCACCTTCTCATCAAAGTACATGCCAGAGCATGAAGATCCATTCTGTGATGCCCTGGTCATCCAGGCAGCCGTCACAGGCTTCACCGTCTCCCGGATCTTGGTTGACAACGGAAGCTCTGTCAATGTCATTTTCAAGAAAGCGTTCGAGGGGATAAAGGTGGAGCCAAGGAGGGTGGTGGCGTCGGATGGACCTCTGTTTGGATTCTCAGGGGAGAGAGAGGAGGTGGAAGGTTGAGTCGGACTCTAGGTAAAGCTAGGGGGACCTCAAGAAACTGCAGGTTCGTCATTGTTGACGCTCCAAGCAGCTACAATGCCATCTTCGGAAGGCCCCTCATCAGCGCCTTCCGGTGTATGCCCTCATCCTTCCACCAGTGCCTCAAGTTCAACTCAGAAGGGATCCAGGTCAGGATCAAGGGAGACTCCAGGATGGCGAGGCAGTGCTACGTCACGGCTGTCAACACCATCTCTTGGTTGGCTAAGGCGGAGGAGATGGATAAGATCATGGAGAGCCTGAGCAGGATGTAGGTATCCAGTGGGAGGTAATCAGATGGCGACCACCATGCCCGGACCCCCTGAAGAAGCCTCGCCTCGGAGGAATCATGTATCTTTTTTATGTTGTTGTAAGGAGTCCAGCCCCCGACCGGTAGAGTCGGGGGGGGGGGGGGGGGGTCATGTAACCCATCGTTTTTTCCCCTTTGGAGGATGTTGGATTTTGATCGAATTCAGGTGACATGCCCTGTCCCCAAGCCCCCCGAGAGGATCTCCTCATGCCAGGCTCTCACTAGCTGGGTGGGTTGATGGTACCTCAGGGAGACCAAGTTCTTTTAGCTCTGAGATGATTCCGCTGCCAGGCTCTCACTAGCTGGCAGGGCAGGTTGATCTCTCATGGGATCCAAGCTTCTTTTAACTCCGAGATGATTCCCCTGCCAGGCTCTCATTAGCTGGCAGGGCAGGTTGATCTCTCGTGGGAGCCAAGCTTCTTTCAGCTCCGGGATGATTCCGCTATCAGGCTCTCATTAGCTGGCAGGGCAGGTTGATCTCTCGTGGGAGCCAAGATTCTTTCAGCTCCGGGATGATTCCGCTGCCAGGCTCTCACTAGCTGGCAGGGCAGGTTGATCTCTCGTGGGAGCCAAGCTTCTTTTAGCTGATGTCAGGCTCCCACTAGCTGACAGGGCAGGTTGATCTCTCGTGGAGCCAAGCTCTTTTAGCTCCGAGATGATTCCGATGTCAGGCTCTCACTAGCTGGCAGGGCAGGTTGATCTCTCGTAGGAGCCAAGCTTCTTTTAGCTCCGAGATGATTCTGCTGCCAGGCTCTCATTAGCTGGCAGGGTAGGTTGATCTCTCATGGGAGCCAAGCTTCTTTTAGCTCTGAGATGATTTCGCTGTCAGGCTCCCATTAGCTGGCAGGGCAGGTTGATCTCTCATGGGAGCCAAGCTTATTTTAGCTCCGAGATGATTCCGCTACCAGGCTCTCATTAGCTGGCAGGTCAGGTTGATCTCTCGTGGAGCCTAAGTCCTTAGCTCCGAGATGATTCCGCTGCCAAACTCTCACTAGCTGGCAGGGCAGGTTGATCTCTCGCTGAGCCAAGCTCTTTTAGCTCTGAGACGATTCCGCTGTCAGGCTCTCACTAGGTTGCAGGGCAGGTTGATCTCTCGTGGGATCCAAGCTTCTTTCAGCTCCGAGATGATTCTGCTGTCAGGCTCTCATTAGCTGGCGGGGCAGGTTGATCTTTCGTGGAGCCCAAGTCCTTAGCTCCGAGATGATTCCGCTGCAAGGCTCTCACTATCTGATGGGGCAGGTTGATCTCTCGTGGAGCCAAGCTCTTTTAGATCCGAGATGATTCCGCTACCAGACTCTCACTAGCTGGCAGGGCAGGTTGATCTCTCGTAGGAGCCAAGCTTCTTTCAGCTCCGAGATGATTCTGCTGTCAGGCTCTCACTAGCTAGCAGGGATGGTTGATCTCTCGTGGAGCCCAAGTCCTTAGCTCCAAGATGATTCCGCTGTCAGGCTCTCACTAGCTGACAAGGCAGGTTGATCTCTCGTGGAGGTTTACCTTTTATCCCGAGGGGGTCTCGCCACCCAGGCTCTCATCAGCTGGCATGGCAGGTTGATCCCACCGGAGGTTAAGTGCTTTTTACCCTAAGGGGTTCTCGCCACCCAGGCTCCCATTAGTTGGCATGACAGGTTGATCCCTCAGGAGGCTAAGTGTTCTTCACCCGGAGGATGCCTCGCCACCCAGGCTCCCATCAGCTGACATGGCAGGTTGACCCCTCCGGGAGGTTAAGTGTTCTCGCCCCGAGGCTGTATCGTCACCCAGGCTCCTATTAGCTGGCATGATAGGTTGACCCCTTAGGAGGTTAAGTTTTCGCTCCAAGGCTGTCTCGTCACCTAGGCTCTCATTAGCTGGCATGATAGGTTGACCCCTCGAGGAGGCCTCGTAATCTTTCAAACCGTGAGGAAAAGCCACGCTCAGCGAATACGTTGGGTTGGAAGATTCTTTCCGAGCGTGGGATACGCTCGAAAAGAGCGGGGATTGTGTACAACCCCGTATTCGCCCCAGTACAGTTTTAAGCTTTTTTGAGGTCTTGGCACTCTTAGTGGACAATTTTGGCTCTAGCTTGGAAATATACTAGTAGGGGGAGGAAAAATCTACCTCTTCCCCCGACCCCTTTTTGAGGGAGGGTGCGGCAAGTTGGTCGGCACCCGCCCCGGCTTGTTAGGCGTGAGGTCAGAGCGGCCTGCGGCTGGGCTCTCGCCCCGAGCGGCCCGCGGCAAGGCTCTCGCCCCGAGTGGCCTGCTCGCGCAGGCAAGAGTGGCCTGCGGCTAGTCTCTCGCCTCGAGCGGCCTGCTCGTGCGGGCGAGAGCGGCCTGCGGCCGGGTTCTCGCCCCGAGCGGCCTGCTCGCGCGGGCGAGAGCGGCCTGCGGTCGGGCTCTCGCCCCGAGCAACCTGCTCGCGCGAGCGAGAGCGGCCTGCGGCCGGGCTATCGCCCTGAGCGACCTGCTCGTGCGGGCGAGAGCGGCCTGCGGCCGGGCTCTCGCCCCGAGCGGCCTGCTCGCGCGGGCGAGAGCGGTCTGCGGCCGGGCTCTCGCCCCGAGCGGCCTGCGGCCGGGCTCTCGCCCCGAGCAGCCTGCGGCTGGGCTCTCGCCCCGAGCGGCCAGCTCGCGCGGCGAGAGCGGCCTGCGGCCTGGTGGGGGGATGGTTTAGCCTCCATTCCTCCTAGGCCTCTTTGGGACGTGCTTTTACTCTTTTACCCCCTGGTGTGAGTGTTTTCTATTTGCTCGAGGCATATTTTACCTAGGAGCATTTTGGTCATTTTACCTCCAAGACTTGGAAAAATTATAAATAGACCCCCTTGGGTGCCTTTGGAGAGGATGAGATTTCCTTACCTCCTCCTCCCTTAGCTTCATATTGGTAGAGTAGAGACAGCTCTCCAAGGCGCGCAGCTCAGCCACTTGGTGAGGGAGGGGAAGTGTTCTAACAACCTTCCGGGTGTGTGGTGGGACCTCCACGCTAGAGCCGATGGTCTGTTCATAGCTTCATAGGTCTTTGGTCCGTGACGTTCTCCCGAGTGTAGTAGGTGTGAGGTCACCCCTCTTTAGGGACCCCGAACTCCACGAGAAGTCATTTTTGGCTTCAACAGCGGGGAATGATTAGAAACCCCTGAGTTTTACTTATTAATTGAACTTTAGCGCCATTTTAAAATTAAAGACGCGACTAATTCTCTGTCTATAGTTTTTGCGGTGTTTTTAAGTTAAATGCCCACATTACAAATAAATAATAGCAGTATTTTATAAAATGCGATAGAAATTGGGTCACAATAGGTCTTCTTTGTTGGAATTGTTGAAGTGAGAGTAAAAGTGGAGTTGGATGGTTTGACCAGTCAGACCGCAGAGTCCGCCGCGACATGACGGACAGCCTTTGGCAGGTGCCGGTTACCTTTTGCTGTCTTGCTCAACAAGCATCTTTGGTTAAACGGGCGATTAGGGTTAGCTAACCGCGGTTGTGGCAGACTCTTCTAGAGCTCGCCGGTGTCCAGCTTGTTTCTGTGCTTGCAGTCTGATTGTTAGATCGTGGAGGTCAGCACAGTTGTGCGGACTTGTTTGCCTGAAGGTTGCGCAGTCTGATGGAGCAGTCCGCAAGGTGGCAGATGTGTTCAGCTTGGGCGCAGTCTTGGTATCATGTGGCGTGATTACTTGGATACCGCGAAGCTTGTCGTAGACTTGGTCTTGTGTGACTAAGTCTAACTTTGTTGCCTAGCTCGCCGAGATTGCCCGTTTGCGGACTGCATCTTGAGCTCGTCGAGCTCGACATGTTAGTGGCATGGTGTCGCGTGCTGGAGCTCTACGTGGACTGGAGTTGTGCCCGCAAGCCTGGCGATCTGGTTGTTCTTGCGAACAAGATTGGTGTCCGCGCTTATTTGTAGATAGTCTTCCTTAAGTGGCGATCTGGTTCTTGTATTTGCAGTTTCGATGTTAGCCGACAGGTCTGACCAGCGATTATCCTATCGATATGGGTGGTGACGACACTCTTCCTCACACTTATAAATAGGAGTCCTCGTCTCGTCATAAACATCTATGAATAGTGTGAACTTGCTCGCACTCAAAACTTGCGGTTACGTTTTTCTAACTGCGTGACTAAGTGAAGTTGACATTTATACAGGCTATGCGGTTAACATCAGGCAGCTAGATAACTAGTGGAAGCTTGGTGTGGAACAAGTTGCGGATAACAGTCGACGAATAATAGTAGGTCGCGGTCTCTGCGGCTTGAAGTCTCTTCCTCCCTGTTGCGGTTAAGCAGAGCAGTTCGCTCAGTCTATCAGCAAGCTCTGTTCAAGTTCCTCAGCATTTCATAACAAGCTGTACGCGCGGCTAGGTTGCGGGTTGGCGACTTTGACGGTCTCGGCGGACACAGCTTGCAGATAAGTGGCTTATGCAGTTACAGTTTCTGTCAGGTCGGTTACTTCTTGTTACAGTTTTATGTTTCCATTGTTTACATTGTGAATCATGTCTCGCAATGTATATATACCTCGCCGTGTAAAGAAGTGTTTTTATTTCAATTTGGTACTCTTGTGCTGTTGTTGCTTACTGATTCCGACTTGGCTTTAGTTATGGTTAAGTGTTGTTGCGACCTTTTTTGGCTCCACCCATTTTGGGAAATTTTTACATTGTATCAAAGGGGTGTTGAGGAGCTAGCAGTTCATCAATCCTGAAGTGAGTTATTCCTTCGTGAAGTTCAAGTAATCAGTTGGGTGCAATGGAAGCTGGTTATGCAAGAAAAATAAGAATTGAACTCTTAACACAGACAAACTTTAAAAGGTGGAGGTCTTGCATGAAGAATTATCTTCTTGGCGAGGATCTTTGGGAAGTTATCGGTGGTGACAGTCAGCAAGAAGTAGTAGCTGCTGGCGATAATGCTGAAGCGGTGAAAGCATGGAAGCGAACAAATGTGAAGCCAGCATTTGCTCTAAAGTGTGTGATTTCACCGGATTTGTTCAACTACATCATTAAATATCGGTCAGCAGCTGAAATCTGGATGGCATTAGATGACCTGTTAAACAAAAAGAACGTAGCTCAACTATAGTTCTTGGAGAATGAGTTGGCTAAAGCCACTCAGGAAGACCTGTCAATGTCATCTTTCTTCTTAAAGATGAAGAACATATGCGCTGAGATTTCGGTGTTGGACCCAGAAGAGACAATCTCAGAAGCGAAGTTGAAGAGGGACATTATTCGTGGGTTGCAAAAGGAATATGTGGCATTTGTTATTTTTGTACCAGGCTGGGCCGATCAACCATCTTTGCTCGAGCTAGAGAATCTGCTAGCTTTGCAAGAGAGTTTGTCGAGGAAGATGACTAGGGTGTCGATCTCAGGGGGAGAAGATGATGTTCTCTTCTCGGGGAAGAATAAGAGGTGGGACAGGAAGAAGAAGACAGCTGTCAGCAATGGTACATTTTCCTCACCACAGCAGGAGAGGAGCAATGTTCCTAAGCTCGATGATGGAAAGAAGCAGAGAGGACCTCAGTGCTACAGATGTAAAAAAGCTTGGTCACATCCTCAAGGACTGCAGGGTAAATCTTTAGTTGGGATATGCTGCAAGGAAGGAAGAGGTTGTATCCAAAGCTGAGGAAGTTGGATGGAGGAGTGTCTTCATGACAGGCACTTTTTTCGTACACTCTCCTCCATCAACTATCAGGAGGACTGGATTGTGGACTCGAGGTGTGGTCATCACCTCATTGAGGACGAGTCTAAATTCTCTTCTCGATCTGTAGGACTACAAAGATAACGATGTTATTATTACAGCTGATGATACAGTTCATGCAGTAAAGAAGGAGAGGATGGTTTCTTTAGGCAGTGATCAGGGGCCACTCATGTTTAGGAGTTGTATCACGTGCCAGGGATGAAGAAAAACCTCTTCTCGGTGACCAACGCTGTTGACGATGGGTATCACGTTCTGTTTGGCCGAACAGAAGTGAAGTTTCTCCGGAATGTGTCAGCTGTTAAAGCTGACATCACTCATGTCAAAAAGATGGCAAAGGACTTGTTTGTGTTGGCAAAAAGCTCCTATGTTAAGAAGATGAGGGAAAACAACAGCACTGTTATCTGGTATGAGAGGTTGGAGTATGTTGGGACTGAAGGCTATGGTGGTGAGAGACCTTGTATATGATCTGCCAAGTCTTTCATCCTATAGAGACAGTCACGTCTGTGCGGGATATCAGTATGGTAAGGCTCATCGCCTTCCATTTGATAGATCACAAACTAAGTGTATAGCACTACTGGAATGCATCCACGATGTTCTAACGGGGCATACCGTCACTTCCAGTCTCGGTGGTAGCTGGTATATGTTGGTTCTTATTGATGACTTTTCCAGGTATACTTGAGTATACTTCTTGAAAGAGAAGTCAAAGACTAGGAATGATGATAGGTCCTATTAGATCACCGTGGATGCATTCCAGCGGTGCACTACACCTAGTCTGTGATATATCAAATGGAAGGCGATGCGTCTTTCCATATTGGCAACCCGCATAGATATGACTGCCACCATAGGATAAAAGACTAGGCAGGCTATGCATCAGGGCTCTCACCGCCATAGCTTTCAGCTTGTCCATCCTAACATGCCCAAGTTTCTCATGTCAAATAGCAACGCTATCATTAGCCATCATCTTGTCAACATAAAACTTGTCGCCAAAACGAACAAGCCCTTCACCCTCTTACCAACATGAATTACATTCTCTTTTACAACTAATACGTTCCGTAGAAACTTCACTTTTGTCGGGCCGAACAGAACGTGATACTTAGTGTCACAACCCGCATTTTTTCTCACTATATTTTAAATCAGAGTAAGAGAAAATCTACGCGCTGTGATGCCACGTCGAGCAGGGGATAACTGCCGACGTTCAGGCGACACTCCAAATCCTTCAAATCATGAATTAATTGATTATAAAAAACTTGATTTATTTATTGGCCGTATCCCTCGGCTCAGTGGACCAAAGAGTCCACGGTTTCAAAACTGATTTTTATACGTAGCGGAAGATACTTCATTTACGTCAACATCCTAAATGAGCGCATAAGTGATCCCGAAGGGGCCTTACGCTGAACCAAAACTCTAGTTTTAATTTATACATATATAGGAAAAATTCATTTGCTATACGTAATTATGAAAGTACGTTAATTGAGTTCTTTTTAGAAATCATGCTGATCATATGCTTATACATAATATAGTTTTACTTTTAGCTTTTAAAGTAACTAGCAACCTAGCATAAAACTTCCCAGAGCAAATAGACTATCTCCCAGAAAGGGTAGCAGTAAGAAGAAAACATATCTAGTACAAAAAGGTAAAACTACCAGGGGCGCCAACAGCTGACACGAACCCACTGGCAAGTATGTATGTCTGTAGAAAGTGCAGTAAAACTACCTCACAATGACTCAAGAGAGTCTCAACAGTCAACAGAAGGACCTCCAACAGCACCACAGCAACAGCCACCTACTGGCTACTGCCCAGAACCTGAGGCGTTCAGAAGAAAAATAGAACACCTCAGAGCAAGGAATGCAAGTGCTAAAAAGGAAAGTAAGGTAAAGACAGGTAAAGTAAAGTAAGGAGAGTACAAAGTAGAGTAAAAACAACAATGCCCCAGGAAGGGCGAAAAGCAAACCTGCACCAAGTGCGGGTAAACAGCAACTACTCTGCCTAAAAACCTGCAGAGTCAACATGGCCATGATGCCAAAAAAAAATGCTGCAACACCTACGGAAGAAACGCCCAACATCCTAAATTGTGAGAGGCGGCAGTAGCAAAAACAAGAAACTTGGAATCAGGTTGAAAGCGTTCCAAATCGCCCAACCACTAATTCCGAGTCAACAAATTGCTCAAGGGTTGACACGTGAAGGCACAAAAGACCCATCACTCCCTTGCCCAGAAACTACTCGGGTCAAGGTAAAGAGTGTGGTCAAGGCTACATCACGCCACACAACCCCTAAAAGAGCCATCCACCACCACTACTGACCACAACCCACGATTCGGCCTTCGAAAGGTAACAGCCGACAAGGGACTCTCGATACACGAGCAAAACACTCGGGGAGAAATCAACGCTAAGGGATTAGTCGTTGCGATTACGCAACGCCGCAGCGAGTGAGTACACTCACTCGATCCTAAGCCTAGCGTACGAGCACCGACATCGGGTCGCACGATTACTAGACGCACGACCATAGGCCGTGTGTGCACAATCACACCTAAACGCCTCAAATAAGGCAAATAAAATCCTAAAACTCCTAAACATAAACATAGACCTAAACATAAACCCATCTCCACGCTAACCCACACCTACGCTAAACACCTACCGCGACGCCGTCCTAAAACGGGAATCTACTAGCGGGAGGGTAAAAGCCTAATTTCTAACGCGGTTACCGGAAGGGGATAAGGGTTAGGGTTCCGATTCATCAACAAATCTAACATGCGATATACGAAATTAACAAGGAATTGAGAGACAAAAGTAGGCCAAATGGCGAAAAGGAGAGAAGCACTTGCCTCGCTAAATCACCAAAAATTTCGCCAGCACAACGGCGCTATGGCGGACGCCCAAAAATTCCGGAAAGCTCCCAACAATTCCAAATCCACCTAAGATTGCATTCTATCAACACAAGGAGCGAAAAACAAACCACATCCATTCCAAATCACGAAAAAATCTACGGTGAAACTCAAAATAAATTACCTCGGGAGGGAGATCGCGCCTAGGGGAGTCCGGATCCGGCCTCGGATCGGGAAGGGGTGGCCGGAGCGGCCGGCGGCGGGCGGCGGAAGGGGGGTCGGCTAGGTCGCCGCTCGGCTCGGGGTGCGCACGGGAGGAAGAGCTGCGGCTTTAATTTTTTTGTTCAAGGGCCGGCTGCAGTTTTATTTGGGGGGAAGGGTTTGGTTAGGAGGGGGGGGAGTTAATCCTAATAACCTAAGCTTACTTAATATAAACTAATATATATATATATATATACTAAACTAATATATATATATATCAGTATACTATATATTTATACATATATATATATATATATATAAAACTAATATAAAACTAATATATATAAAACTAATATATATAAATTATACTAATATAATAACTAACTAATTTAACTTAATTACACACTAACACACATAAATATAAACATACTAACACCCATACATATATGTATACATACTACACGAACGCCGACACGCACGCGCAAACAATAAACCAAAAAAAACCACACCGGCTCGCGCGAGTCGCGCGCCACGCGACACATGCGCCAAGAGACATGCCGTCATAGAAAAATGACGACTCGCACAAATAACTACCGCCAAAACGACGCGAAAACGCGACGTCCTCGGATTTCGACCAAAAACGCACCGCAGCTAAATACCCGGGCTACGAGAACAACGGCGAAGTCAAAAACGACTTCCGACGAACAAAACTCGAGCTAACCTCGCCCGAAGCCAAACACGAGAATTCCCTGAAAGGCTCAACCGGGTCTCCAAAACAGACACCGGCTAGCTGGGGAAACCCGCAAACAGGCTAAACCTCTAAGAACACCTAACGAGGTACTCTAACAACGGCTCGAGACGGAAAACGTCAACGTAACGCCGAAAAAGGATTTAAATAAATCATCGAAAATTCGGGGGCGTTACAGTCACTCCCCCTAACAAAAAGTTTCGTCCCGAAACTTTGCGAAAACTACTCCTACAACAGAAGGAAAGAAACCAACTACTAGAGAGGGAACGTACCCGAAAACTCAGGGGAACAAATGAGGGTGAGCCTCCCTCATAGCCGACTCTAGCTCCCAAGTCGCGCTCTCCAAATCCTGATTCTTCCAAAGAACCTTCACCATAGGAATAGACTTCGTCCGCAACACTCGAGCTTGAGCTTCCAAAATGTGGACCGGCACCTCGACATACGAGAGATTGGGCTCCAACTGGGGCACAGCGTCCAAGACTTGCCCACTGCTCCGCACGCACTTCCGCAACTGGCTCACATGAAAGACATTATGAACCCCCGGGAAGCTAGCTGGCAGATCCAGCCTATAAGCAGCCACACCAATACGCTCCAAAATCCTGAACGGGCCCACAAATCTCGGATCCAACTTCCGATTCTTGCCGAACCTCTTCACTCCTACCATCGGAGATACCTTCAAGAAGACCAAATCATCCACTGAAAACTCCAAATCGGACCTACGCCGATTGGCGTTCTTCTCATACCTCTCCTGAGCAACTCGAAGCTTCTCCCGAATGAGCTTCACGGAAACCTCCATCTCTTCGAGTGCATCAGGACCCAAAACAGGCCTCTCACCGGCCTCGGCCCAAAACAAAGGGGTTCTGCAGCGCCTCCCATACAACGCCTCGAAGGGAGCCATCTGTAGACTCTCTTGATAGCTGTTGTTGTAGGCAAATTCCATGAGCCGTAAACGCTCGTCCCACGCACCTCCATGATCAAGAATGTAGCACCTGATCATATCCTCCACAATCTGATTCACACGCTCGGTCTGCCCGTTGGTCTGCGGATGGTAAGCTGTGGAATACCTCAAATCAGTGCCCAAACCCTCCTGCAAACTCCTCCAGAAACGCGATGTAAACCGAGAGTCTCGATCTGAAACGATGCTAACAGGAACGCCGTGCAATCTGACGACCTCATCCAAATACAACTCAGCAATCTTCTTCATCGAGTAATCGATCTTATAAGGTACGAAGTGCGCACACTTCGTCAATCGGTCCACGATCACCCAAACAGAATCAAACCCTCTCGGAGATCTCGGTAAGCCTGTAATGAAATCCATCGAGATGCTTTCCCACTTCCAAGTCGGGATCTCCAAAGGTGCCAACTTGCCACCAGGCCTCCCATGGTCGGCCTTCACCCGCCTGCAAGTGTAACACTCCGAGACAAAACGAGCTATATCACCCTTCATCCCATACCACCAGGCGATCTGCTTCAGATCATGGTACATCTTCGTAGATCCCGGGTGGTAGGAAACACTGGATCCGTGAGCCTCCTTGCAAACCAATACTCTGATGTCTCCAACTGCGGGGATGCAAAACCTGCCGCGGTACTTCAAAGTACCCGCCTCGTCGATGGAGAAATCTGGCAACTCTCCCCTCTCAGCTCTGAGGTACAAGTGCAACAAATCCGGATCCTCTTTCTGGTGCAATCTGGTGAGAGAAATCCATGACGGCTCTGCCACTACCAAACTGCTCTGCAACTCACAGCGTCCTGCGGTGATATCCATCAATAGAAACTCCTCCACTAAACGATCCGCGGTGAGATTGAAGACTTTCCCCGTCTTCCGGCTCAAGGCGTCGGCCACCACATTGGCCTTGCCCGGATGGTACTGAATCTCAACATCATAATCAGCAACATACTCAAGCCACCGCCGCTGGCGCAAATTCAGCTCCTTCTGTGTGAACACGTACTTCAGGCTCTTATGATCGGTAAAGATCCTGCACTGGGCCCCATAAAGTAAGTGTCTCCACAGCTTCAAGGCAAAAATCACCGCTGCGAACTCGAGGTCGTGCGTAGGATAGTTCCGCTCATGAATCTTCAACTGACGAGACCCATAAGCGATCACCTTCCCTTCCTGCATCAACACGCCACCGAGTCCAACGTGCGAGGCATCCACATAAACGTCATAGTCCTGTCCCTCCGCCGGTAAGGTCAACACAGGGGCAGAACATAACCGGCTCTTTAGCTCCAGAAAGGCCTCCTCGCACTTATCACTCCAAACGAACGCCGCATGCTTCTGCGTCAGCCTTGTCAAGGGCGCTGCCAAGGTAGAAAAGCCCTCGACGAATCTTCTATAATAGCCGGCCAACCCCAAGAAGCTCCTGATCTCCTTGGGTGTGCTCGGCCTACTCCAATCCATCACTGCTGAGATCTTCTCCGGGTCCACTGAAATACCATCTTTGTTCACCACATGACCCAGGAAGGAAACCTGGGGCAACCAGAACTCGCATTTGCTCAGCTTGGCATACAACTGATGATCCCTCAAGGCGGATAACACCAACCGCAAATGCTGATCATGGTCCGCCGCATTTCGAGAATAAATCAGAACGTCGTCAATGAACACAACGACAAACTTGTCCAGAAAGTCCTTGAACACCCGGTTCATCATGTCCATAAATGCTGAAGGCGCATTGGTCAGCCCAAAAGACATGACCAGGAACTCGAAATGACCATGCCTCGATCGGAAAGCCGTCCGTGGAACATCCGACTCTCGGATCCTAAGCTGATGGTAACCGGAACGGAGGTCTATCTTCGAAAATACTGAACTGCCACGCAACTGATCAAATAAGTCGTCGATTCTGGGCAGTGGATACCTGTTCTTGATGGTGACTTTGTTCAACTCTCTATAGTCGATACAAAGGCGCATCGAACCATCCTTCTTCTTTACAAAGAGAACCGGAGCACCCCAGGGCGACGAGCTTTGCCTTATGAAGCCCTTCTCCAATAACTCATCAAGCTGAGTACGAAGCTCCTCCAGCTCTCGCGGGGCCATCCGATACGGCGCCTTGGCAATCGGACGCGTACCAGGCTCCAAATCAATCACGAACTCCACATCCCTGTCTGGAGGAAGACCGGGAAGATCGCTAGGAAACACGTCAGGAAACTCTCGCGCAACCGGAATCTCATCCAAAAGCGGCACACTGCTAACAGTCCCCAACACTGAGACTAGACAAGCAAAACTACCAGCAGGAAAAACCCTCTGAGCACATACCGCAGAAATCGCCGGAGAGTCCCGACGCGAATCACCGAAAACACTCCCGGGCTGACCGCTGTCCTTCCTGAAATCCAAGCGCTTTCCCCTGCACTGAATCACTGCATCATATCGGGACAGCCAGTCCATACCCAGGATGACATCGAAATCCTCTAAGTCTATAACCTTCAGATCAGCCTTGGCCAGATAATCCCCCAACAAAATAGGGCAGTCCAGAATGCCCTGATCTGATATCACGGATTCACCCAAGGGGAACTTGACGCTAAAGGCACCACCAACACGATCAAGAACCCACTGGCACCGCTCGACAAAGGCCCTAGCCACAAAGGAGTGGGTAGCACCTGAGTCAAACAGAACGCGGGCCCAGCGGTTCCTTACCTTAAATTTCCCTATACACAAACAAAACCATAAACGCACAAGCAATAAACAAAACAATAGCAACACTAAAACTGCTACAAAAGAGAAAGCCAAGCGAGGGGGGGGGGGGGTTACCTGAAATAACCTGCGTCGAAGCCTCAGCCTCCGCTGAAGATACCACATTCAGCTTCCCTTTACCCTTGTCCACCGGCTGAGGCGGAGGTAAAGCCTGAAGCGGAACGGCATGTAGAGCGGACTGAACCTGAGGGCACCTCGACTTAATATGGCCCTTCTGGCCACACTGGTAGCACACACGATCCTTGGACCAGCACTGAGCAGCCTCGTGACCGGGTCGCTTGCAGACAGGACAAGGAACATCCCTCCTAGGAGCACCCTGGATGGCATGCACATGCTCCTTCTTCTGGACCCTTGCCCTCTTGAAGCACCTCTCAGCTGGGTGGCCCGGATGGCCACAGAAACTGCACACTACCTTGCTCTTCTTCTCAGAAGCAGCACCAAGAACCTGGGGACCCTTTTCCTCAACTGACCTCCTCTTCTCGCTTCTCGCCTGCTGTCCGCGCTGCTTCGCGTTCTCGATAGCCTCTACCTTCAAAGCGGCCTCAACTGCTCCCGCATAAGTAACTGCGCCGTGAGCAACCGCAAGCTGCTGGACATCGCTCCTGAGGCCACCCAGAAAATGCTTTGCTCTGTCCTCCTCAGTAGCCACCAAACTCGGAGCAAATCGACTGAGTTTGCTAAACTCAATCTCGTACTCGTTGATGGTGAGCTGACGCTGCTTCAGATGAAGAAAGTTGTTCATCAACCGGTCTCGTTCTACTGACGGTAGAAACTTCCTCATCAGCAACTCCTTGAAAGAACTCCAGGAACATTCTCCGACCATGCCTTCCTTCTCTCTTAACCACCAGGTCTTCGCCAAACCCTTCAGCTGATAAACGCCCAGCATCACCTTCTGATCATCTGAGATACCTGAATAGTGAAGCATTTCCTCCATAGTGATCAGCCAGTCGTCCAATACCATGAAATCCGCCTTCCCATCGTACGTGGGAGGGCTCAGCCTCTGGAACTGGGAGATGAAAGTCATCCCGGGGGGCACCACCACTGGAGGCACGAGAGGAGCAGGAGGGGCAGGAGGGGCTAGGACAGCTGTACCCACGGTGGGGTCCTGAACTCCCGGGGTCTGACCCGCCGCTCCGGATAAAAAGGACTGCATCTGGGCCTGCAACTCCACCACCTGCCTTGATAAGGCCTCGTTACTCTGCCTCAGGCTTTCCACCAACGCATCACTTTGAGCACCGGAGGACTCACCCTCAGACTGGGGAGTCGACCTCGTCACTCTACGCTTCGGCGGCATACTATAAGGAAAATTAAAACATAACAAACGATTAGAACTTAGCTAAACTCCTAGGATTAGACAAAAGGTACAGACAATACATACATAAATATGATCTTCTACTGCTATATTTGCTCTGAGATTTTATTTTATTTAATACAAAAGGAATGATATGCTTAGCCTAAGATGGTTCACCACCATCACACTAACTCTTGTGCCTAGATCGGGAATGCATGAATTTATATTCTTTTTGACTCAAAAATTATGTGTGTACACATGTCATCCTGCAAATCTTTAGCTCGGCGCGTTGTGCTTATGCAATGATATGTTATGCATGATTGTGCTATGCATTCTAAAAAAAAGGGCCCTAATGCATGATATGAGCGGCGTACACATGAAAATGTTATGCATCCCATACTACATAACATTTCCATGCAACGAAAAAGAAACGTGCTAGTCGCAGTCATGTGGTGAGGTTATGCATCCCATACTACATAACCCTCACATGTAGCCCCTATGGTGGATCCATATACGAACACATATTATGCATCCCATACTACATAATATGCCCCGTATACTTCATGTTATGCTATGAGTGTAGTGTTCGTGCTTTTGCCAAGACGTGCTGATGACATGTCGGTGTGTGTATGATATGACTCTAAACATCTAACACAAACAAAGGAAGGTTGCCCGACCAATTGTCAAGCAACCTCCCTCTGATACCAACTGTCACAACCCGCATTTTTTCTCACTATATTTTAAATCAGAGTAAGAGAAAATCTACGCGCTGTGATGCCACGTCGAGCAGGGGATAACTGCCGACGTTCAGGCGACACTCCAAATCCTTCAAATCATGAATTAATTGATTATAAAAAACTTGATTTATTTATTGGCCGTATCCCTCGGCTCAGTGGACCAAAGAGTCCACGGTTTCAAAACTGATTTTTATACGTAGCGGAAGATACTTCATTTACGTCAACATCCTAAATGAGCGCATAAGTGATCCCGAAGGGGCCTTACGCTGAACCAAAACTCTAGTTTTAATTTATACATATATAGGAAAAATTCATTTGCTATACGTAATTATGAAAGTACGTTAATTGAGTTCTTTTTAGAAATCATGCTGATCATATGCTTATACATAATATAGTTTTACTTTTAGCTTTTAAAGTAACTAGCAACCTAGCATAAAACTTCCCAGAGCAAATAGACTATCTCCCAGAAAGGGTAGCAGTAAGAAGAAAACATATCTAGTACAAAAAGGTAAAACTACCAGGGGCGCCAACAGCTGACACGAACCCACTGGCAAGTATGTATGTCTGTAGAAAGTGCAGTAAAACTACCTCACAATGACTCAAGAGAGTCTCAACAGTCAACAGAAGGACCTCCAACAGCACCACAACAACAGCCACCTACTGGCTACTGCCCAGAACCTGAGGCGTTCAGAAGAAAAATAGAACACCTCAGAGCAAGGAATGCAAGTGCTAAAAAGGAAAGTAAGGTAAAGACAGGTAAAGTAAAGTAAGGAGAGTACAAAGTAGAGTAAAAACAACAATGCCCCAGGAAGGGCGAAAAGCAAACCTGCACCAAGTGCGGGTAAACAGCAACTACTCTGCCTAAAAACCTGCAGAGTCAACATGGCCATGATGCCAAAAAAAAATGCTGCAACACCTACGGAAGAAACGCCCAACATCCTAAATTGTGAGAGGCGGCAGTAGCAAAAACAAGAAACTTGGAATCAGGTTGAAAGCGTTCCAAATCGCCCAACCACTAATTCCGAGTCAACAAATTGCTCAAGGGTTGACACGTGAAGGCACAAAAGACCCATCACTCCCTTGCCCAGAAACTACTCGGGTCAAGGTAAAGAGTGTGGTCAAGGCTACATCACGCCACACAACCCCTAAAAGAGCCATCCACCACCACTACTGACCACAACCCACGATTCGGCCTTCGAAAGGTAACAGCCGACAAGGGACTCTCGATACACGAGCAAAACACTCGGGGAGAAATCAACGCTAAGGGATTAGTCGTTGCGATTACGCAACGCCGCAGCGAGTGAGTACACTCACTCGATCCTAAGCCTAGCGTACGAGCACCGACATCGGGTCGCACGATTACTAGACGCACGACCATAGGCCGTGTGTGCACAATCACACCTAAACGCCTCAAATAAGGCAAATAAAATCCTAAAACTCCTAAACATAAACATAGACCTAAACATAAACCCATCTCCACGCTAACCCACACCTACGCTAAACACCTACCGCGACGCCGTCCTAAAACGGGAATCTACTAGCGGGAGGGTAAAAGCCTAATTTCTAACGCGGTTACCGGAAGGGGATAAGGGTTAGGGTTCCGATTCATCAACAAATCTAACATGCGATATACGAAATTAACAAGGAATTGAGAGACAAAAGTAGGCCAAATGGCGAAAAGGAGAGAAGCACTTGCCTCGCTAAATCACCAAAAATTTCGCCAGCACAACGGCGCTATGGCGGACGCCCAAAAATTCCGGAAAGCTCCCAACAATTCCAAATCCACCTAAGATTGCATTCTATCAACACAAGGAGCGAAAAACAAACCACATCCATTCCAAATCACGAAAAAATCTACGGTGAAACTCAAAATAAATTACCTCGGGAGGGAGATCGCGCCTAGGGGAGTCCGGATCCGGCCTCGGATCGGGAAGGGGTGGCCGGAGCGGCCGGCGGCGGGCGGCGGAAGGGGGGTCGGCTAGGTCGCCGCTCGGCTCGGGGTGCGCACGGGAGGAAGAGCTGCGGCTTTAATTTTTTTGTTCAAGGGCCGGCTGCAGTTTTATTTGGGGGGAAGGGTTTGGTTAGGAGGGGGGGGAGTTAATCCTAATAACCTAAGCTTACTTAATATAAACTAATATATATATATATATATACTAAACTAATATATATATATATCAGTATACTATATATTTATACATATATATATATATATATATAACTAATATAAAACTAATATATATAAAACTAATATATATAAATTATACTAATATAATAACTAACTAATTTAACTTAATTACACACTAACACACATAAATATAAACATACTAACACCCATACATATATGTATACATACTACACGAACGCCGACACGCACGCGCAAACAATAAACCAAAAAAAACCACACCGGCTCGCGCGAGTCGCGCGCCACGCGACACATGCGCCAAGAGACATGCCGTCATAGAAAAATGACGACTCGCACAAATAACTACCGCCAAAACGACGCGAAAACGCGACGTCCTCGGATTTCGACCAAAAACGCACCGCAGCTAAATACCCGGGCTACGAGAACAACGGCGAAGTCAAAAACGACTTCCGACGAACAAAACTCGAGCTAACCTCGCCCGAAGCCAAACACGAGAATTCCCTGAAAGGCTCAACCGGGTCTCCAAAACAGACACCGGCTAGCTGGGGAAACCCGCAAACAGGCTAAACCTCTAAGAACACCTAACGAGGTACTCTAACAACGGCTCGAGACGGAAAACGTCAACGTAACGCCGAAAAAGGATTTAAATAAATCATCGAAAATTCGGGGGCGTTACACTTAGTATCAACCGCATTGGTCACCGAGAAGATATTTTTTTCATCCCGGGCACGTGATACACACTCCGCAAAGTGAGTGGCCCCCGATCACTGCCTAAAGAAACTGATCCCTCCTTCTCCACTGCAAGTACAGTATCATCAGCAATAATAATTACAGTATTACCTTTGTACTCCTACAGAGAAAAGAATTTGAGTACATCCCTGGTGAGGTGATGACCGCACCCGAAGTCCACGATCCAGTCCTCCTGATAGTCGATGGAGGAAAGTGCTCGGACACAAGTTCCTATCATGAAAGCACTTCCCCATCCTCCTTCCTCAGGCTTGAACTCGGCCTCCTTCTCCGCAGCATGCCCTAGCTGAAGATTGACCCTGCAGTCCCTGCGGATGTGACCAAGCTTGTTGCATATGTAGCACTGAGGTCCACCCCGCTTCTTACTATCATCAACCTTAGGAGGCTTGCTTCTATCCCGTTGTGATGAAGAAGACGAACCTTCGCTAACATGTGCATTCTTCTTCCTGTCCCGTCTCTTCTTCTTGCCCGAGAAGAGGACATCGTCGTGTCCCCCTGAGACCGACACTCCAGCCATCTGCTTTGCCAAGCTCTCATGCGAAGCCAACAGGTTCTCCAGCTCCAGCAAAGATGGTTGATTGGTCAAGCCTTGCACAGACGTCGTGAAGGCAACATACTTCTTCCGCAAGTCGCGAATGATGTGCTTCTTTAGCTTCGACTCTGAGATTGGCTCTTCCGGGTCCAGTACCGAAATCTCAGCGCAGATGTTCTTCATCTTCAAAAAGAAATATAACGCAGACATGCCACCCTGAGTGGCCTTAGCCAACACATTCTCCAAGAATTATAGTCAAGCTACATTCTTCTTGTTGAACATGCCATCAAAGGCCATCTAGATTTCAGCTGCCGACCGACAATCAATAATGTGGTCGAATAGCTCCGGTTAAACTGTGTGCTTCAGAGCGAATGCAACCTTTGTATCAGTTTGCTTCCACGCCTTCACCGCTTTAGCATTTCCTCCGGTAGCGACCACTTCTTTTCGGTTGTCACCACCGACAACTTCTTAGAGATCCTCGCCCAGAAGGTAACTCTTCATGCATGAACTCCATCGCTTGAAGTTGGTCTGCGTCAAGAGCTCAATTCGAATCCTTCTTGCAAAACCGGCTTTCATTGCTATCAACTGAATCACTTGAACTTCAACGAAGGTATAACAACCTTAGATTGGTGAACTTCTACTCTTCAACACCCCTTTAATACCATGTAAAAATTTATGCGGGATATGAAACCGAGGTCGCAGGAACACACAACCACAATTGAAGACAAATAAAATTCAGCATGCAGCAACATCAACACAAGAGTTTCCAAATGAAATTAACTTCTTTTACAGGGCGAGACATACATTGCAAGACATGATCTTACAATATAATCATGGAACAAAAAATTGCAATAAGAAGTTAACCGTGCGGACAGAACTCTGTAACCACACAAGCCGCCTAACCGCAGAGACCGCTGACGCCGCCTATCCGCGACTAACCGCCCGAACTGCTGTTATTGCAATGTTGAAGGAAACATGAACAGAACCCGCTGATAGACCGGGCGAACTGCTCTGCTTATCCGCAACTCCGAAGAAGAGATCTAGTCATTGAGACCGCGACAAGCTACTAACTGCTGACTGTATTTACGAACTGTTTCACACCAAGCTTCCACTAGTCGCCTAGCCGCCTGATGTTAGCCACACAGTATGCACAAAATCAACTTCTTTAGTTGCAGCGGTTAGAAAACCGTAACCGCAAAAATTAAGGATGAGCTTGTTCTTACTATTCACTGCTTATTTATGACGAGTCGAGTGCTCCTATTTATAGATGTGAGGAGGAGTGTCGTCATCACGCATACTAATAGTATAACCGCCCGTCAACCCATCGTCTAACACCATGTATCCGCACAGTGCGGATACCAACACCAGTCCTCCAAGGTCGCACCATCGACAAGGCCGGATAGACGACTAGTCCGCCAACCCTACAGACGCTGCTTCTAGTCCACACAACTCGCAGCCCGTGACTTGAACAAAATTCTTGTCCAGTCAATCTGCCAAACTCAGCGAATACCACATGCAGTCCGCAAACCAGGAGAACTCGGCGAGGAAGGCAACAAGCTGGACTTAGTCCCACAGACCAAGTCCATCACAAGCTTCACGGTCTCCAAGTAACCGCGCCACCTGATACCAAGATCGCTCCCACTGAACAACTATAGTCCGCCACCTTGGGGACTGCTCCATCAGACCACACGACCTCCAGGCAACCAGTCTGCGCAACTGTGCCAACTCCACCATCCAACATCTAGACCGTAAGCACAAATACATTCCGGACACCATCGAACTCCAGAAGAGTCCGCAACAGCAAACCTATCGGACTTGGAAAACTCCAAATTGAGTATGCCACACCTGCAGCCTAGACTTGTCAAAATGACCAAGTCCACGCCAACGATCTCTGAACTATCTCGTCCGAGAAGACACTAGCGACCTGGCGGAAAGCCACTTCAGTCCGCGATATCTGCCTGCCTCCTTGCGAGCCAGAGAACCTGCTGAACTTAGCGAACTCCAAAAGAGTCTGCCACTACCCGCGGATAGACATCCTTATCCGCCCGGTTACTCCACCAGGGTGCTTGCTGGTCCAGACCGCCAGAGAGAAACCACATCCGAAACCAACTGTCCATCTAGGCTATCCGCCTAGTCCACACGGTCTGTGCGGACTACCCAGTCAGTCCGCCCGACTTCCATTACTTCCTACTTCAAAAAAATTTCAACAATATAAATGACATTTGTGTTGTGAAAAGATCATTTCTCTCTACCATCTAGCCCTAAAAAATAGTATTGAGAAATACATGTTAGATTTGTGAATAAGGCATTTAAATTATGTTTATATTTTTAAATAATACATATTGATGGGGTTCTCCTCCATTTATAAAAATTCTGGGTTGCGAATAATCGGAATTTTTATGCCCCCACTAAGTTAGTGGGAATCATGAGGGGTTAGTGGGGTTGACCGAAATCAACCACACTAACTCTTGGAGTATGTTAGAGTGCTCGAAGTGTGGGGCGTCAAGTTTGGAAGGATCTCCATGTTGCCTCCAACAGAGATATTTATAGGCGTAATTCTAAATCCCAACAGATTATTGAATTTCTATCGGACCTAACCAAACCAATAAAGACTCATTACCAATTATATAAATATACCGCTGCGCACTGGGCACGACAGCAAAGTGGACACATATCATGCGTGGGTGAATAGCCCTGAGCAAAATCATTGTCATCAAGGACCACACCCTCAATTATATCATCATCATTTAAAAAACCAAATAACAAAAAACAAAAACAAAAAAGTTTTTAACTTAAAGCTCGTGATCAAATTTTGTCAATATATGTAGGCTCAATAATCAATTAATATATAGTTGATGGGTTCCGATCCCCAAAAGTAGATCACATGAATCAGAGTTTTGGTCACGACATTAGCGTGGTCCCGGTTCATGAGCGTAGGCTGCGTAGCGGCGGGCAATGAGCGCGGCGGCGGGCCATGAGCGTGGCGGCGGGCCATGAGCGCGGCGACGGGCCATGAGCGCGGCTGCGGGAGGCGAGCGTGATAATGGAAACAAACATGGGCGATGAGCGCGGCGGCGGGCAATGAGTCGGCAGCGAGCCATGGGCATGACGGCGGGCGATGAGCCGGAGGAGGGCGATGAGCCGGAGGAGGGCGATGAGCGTGGTGAGGCTTGTGGCGTGGAGGTGAGCGTCAGGCAATGCTGGAGACGTGAAGGTTAGCAAATGGCGATGCCAGCAACGTGGAGCTGAGCGACGGGCGTGGCCGGTGGCGTGGAGGTGAGCAATGGGTGTGGCCGACGGACGCGTTGTAGGTGTGACACATGCCGCGACCGCGGGAGGCCCCCCCTCCCAATGATTGGGGTGCGGTTACCCGTACCTCCTTAATTGAAATTTAGTATGCGCTTACATGTGTTCTGTCTTTTGTTTGGAAGACCAGATAGAGTCAAAATTGCACGAGAGTGCCCTCTTGGAATTGAATCCGCAAGTCGGTCAAGATCGCAACAAAAAAAAATCTCCAATTTGATTGATCCCTTTTTTGAGGAACCCATCAATAATAACATGTGAAAATTTGTCCGCGGCTGGCTCCAAGCTGGTCCAAGGATAAAAGCCGTAAGGTTGCCAAAGCTTGACTAAAATGACTCGAGGTAAATTTTGTAACTATGTGGGATCAGCAAGTGTATGTACAACAATGATTAAATGTGGCAAGACTACATAGATTTTTTATGGGCGGATCAACATGGGGTCCAGCGTAGGCGGCCGTCGCTCACACTGATTTTTAAAAATACAATTTATCAATAATATAGTACATAATTTATTTATTTGATAGATATAAAATATACATACATATTCATGAATAAACTCAAGCAAGTAAATCATTTAACCTAGTTGATAGAGTGTTTGATATCTAATTATATGGTCATGGGTTTAAGTCTTATGTATGTCATATTTATTTATCATTTTATTTCCTATATATTTATTTATCATTTTATTTTCTTCATATTTATTTATTATTTTTTTAAACATATTTATTTATCATTTCTTCTACACATTTATTTATCATTTTATTTTTTATGTATGTCACATTTATTTACAAATTTAGATATAATTCAAATTAGTAATATTTTAGTTTTATTTATTTGATATTTTTCGTATACCGTTCAGACAGAGAAAAATCTCTGCGCCCGTCACTTGATATTCTGATAACTAGCTATGAAAACTATCCAATTCACGAATCCAATACGAAATCAATAGAAAATGTATTCTTAGCGTGCTTGCATGGTGCCTAAAATCACGCTATATAACTATATAACGTGCGAACCATTTTAGAAGAGCGGTGAAAATCGTGGATAGCAAATTGAATTAGACAATTAAGAACTATATATGTGATGAATATATACAATGAGTGGTCACCTGATCGAGAGGAGAAATAAACACAAAACATAGGCTTTGTTTGGGGGGGGACTTATTTTCACCGGTCAAGCGGTTACTAGAGCAGTCACGGTTCCGGTTTGGTTCCGGTTCTACTAAAATCATGAACCGAATCACTAAGGTAACAGTTTTTCAAATTAGAACCAAAATCTTATTTGGTTTGACCGGTTCCGGTTCTGGTTCCGGATCCAGCTTAATTTTTGGAACCGTCGTATCAACGGTTACGGTTCAACAAGAACCAAAACCAAACCGGTCACTAACAGTTCAGTCCGGTTTCATGCGGTTCGGTCCGGTTTCAATCGGTTTCAACTAAAACCAAAATCAAATTTGACGGAATGAAGTAAAAGCGGATTGCGGATAGTAAAACTCAAAACAACATCGAAATAGAAAAAATTATGCTGCACACTTCTCGATGGTCTTTTCCACGATCGGTGGGACAGTATTCGATCATCGTCTTCCTACGCGTGTATATTTTCCACGATGTCTAGTTGGCTTGCGCAAGTCTCGTCGGCATGCTCAACCGTAACAATCGACAACAATTAGTTATCTTTTATGATTACTAATAAACAGTAGCTGTATATTTTCTATATTTTTTAAATAAAATATTTTTAAAAAATATGGAAGTAAAATTGAAAATGCATTATATAACTGTATAAAAATAAAAAATGCACTGCAAAAATTGACTCCAAACCGCAACAATGTCAAACCATACCACGCGGTTTTTATGCAGTGAAATTTTGTTCGGTCCAAAATCTACCCTTTTTAGTGTGATTGCGGTTTGTGTTCAAACTGTTAGAGTGCTCGAAGCATCCACGTGACCATCAAGTTTGGAATGGTCTCCTCGTTGCCCCTAGCTAGGGTATTTAAGGCGAAACCCTAAATCCCCGACTACGGGTTTGGATGCCTATCGGATCCTAACCGACCCGTTAAGGAACCCATTAACACTTAAATAAATATACCTCAACACAAACTGCACTAACTTCACTCGTGATAGTAAGTATAAAAATTATAGATAAATTACAAAATAATAATAATAATATAATAATAATAATAATAAACGGGTTGCGGTTCGGTTCTACTTCGGTCCGGTTCGGATCGGGTCTAAAAATCTTGAAACCACTTGAGACTTGTATGTTGCGATTCCGGTTCCGGTTCCGGTTCCGGTTTCGGTCTGGATAATAAAATGTAAGAACCACACCCGGACCAATGTTGTTCACGATTCCAAAATTCAAACCGGAACCCGAATAATTTGCAAACGGTTCGGTCTGGTTCTTCGCGGTTCCGGTTCGGTTTGCGGTTTTCGGTTTTAAGTGACAGCTCTAGCGGTTACGACCGCATGAACTAGAGCTCAATTAAGGTCCGGTTCATGCGGACGTAACCGCTTGACCGGTGAAAATAAGTCCCCCAAACAGAACCATAGTCAATAAGAAGCTGATTCATTTTACAGGAGCCTGTGCATGGGCCATGAATTGAAGCTTGGTAGCTCACACTCCATTCTTTTTTAAAGAGGCTTGATCAATGCTCATATGTATCAAAAAACATAGTTTTGATTCACCTAACCACAGAAGGAAGATCAACGCTCATAAGAAGGCCAGGGATACATTACGTCATTGCAAACGTATAACTGTTGGAAACGTGAATGGGTCCCCGCTTCGGACTATACCTCTAAAACACTTAGCACAAAATCCACTGAGTAATCGGCGAGTTCGCCAACTCTAGCCGCCTACCCGCGCGAACAGCCCCGGCAAGATCCCTACTCGCACAACCCTCTCGCGGTTAGCACCACTCGCAGTTCACACTTACTTCACCAACTCGGTAACCTCCTTCTCGCGCGGCTATCCGCACGACTACACACTCCTATCCGCGCGAGTACACTACCGGCGAGCTCGCACTCCACAACCGCCGAGACCAACACTCGGGCGAGTCCACCAGCTCGCGAGAAGCAAACCTTGGCGAGACCACAGCCCGCGAGTACACACGCGCTTGGCGAGATGGACCAGACCGCGCGGTTACAAACTTCTAACCGCCAGACACAACTTTCACTCATCTAGCACTGCTGCGCTCTCCCTCTCTCTCAAGGCCGAAAAACACAAGATGGTGGGAGAATTTTTCTTCTATTCAGCAACACTTTACAAATGAACCTACAAGCCCTTATATAGGCAATTACAACGAGTAGGAAAACGCCAAGTGGCAAGCCATTAAACAACCATTAACTACCACCTTCTCAACTCCTCACATTAAATACATTCATTCCCCCATTGCAATTAAAACCATATAAAAATATGTAACTCCCCATGCATGTGGGGCCCGGTCAATATGTCAACAAAGCTTCAACAAACTCCCCCTCAAACTTGACAGCACATGCCAAGTTTGCCTTTGAGCTTCAGGAACGTGTCTACCTTCAACGCCTTAGTGAAGATATCCGCGACTTGCTCTCCGGTCGGGCAATACTTGACCTCCACGGTCTTCAGCTCCACCTGCTCCCTAAGGAAGTGATACCTTGTTTCGATGTGTTTGCTACGCCCATGTAGCACAGGGTTCTTTGCCAGCTGGATGACCGACATGTTGTCCACCAACATGATCGTTGGTCCATCCACTTCATGATGCAGACTCTCCAAGAGGTTCCTCAGCCAGATAGCTTGACAGGTGTCAGCCGCTGCTGCAATGTACTCTGCCTCGCAAGATGACAACGCTATCGTGGCCTGCTTCTTCGAGCTCCAAGAGAACACTCCCGTTCCCATGTTGAAAGCATATCCAGAAGTGCTCTTCCGGTCATTCACATTCCCGCCGTAGTCACTGTCTGAGTAACCTACCAGCGTCAGCTCCTCTATGGTTGAGTACTTCAACCCATGGCCTCTAGTCCCGTTGATGTACCTCAGGATCCTCTTCGCTGCTGTGAAGTGATCTTACTTTGGCTCTTCCATGTGCATACTCACCACCCCGACCGCATACATGATGTCTGGTCGGGTGAAGGTCAGGTAGCGTAGACTACCCACCAAGCTCTTGAACAAGGTAGAGTCCACCGCTCCTTCCTTAGAATCTTTGCTCAACTTCAGCCCTGGGTCAGCAGGAGTGGAGATAGGCTTGCTATCCTCCATCCTGAACTTCTTCAAGATTTCCTCCGCATACTTCTTCTGGGAGATGAAGATCCCATCTTCTCCCTGTTTCACCTCCACCCCCAAAAAATAGCTCAACTCTCCCAAGTCTATCATCTCGAACTCTCTCTTCATCATACTCCGGAACTCCTAATACATCACCGTATTGTTTCTTGTGAAGATCATGTCATCCACATAGAGACACACTATCATCATGTTGCCCTCCTTGTCCACCTTGGTGTAAAGTGCATACTCATGTGGGCTCTTCTAATAGCCATGTTTCTGCAGGTAAGCATCTATCCTTCCGTTCCATGCTCTTGCTCCTTGCTTTAGTCCATACAATGCCTTGTCTAGCTTGCAGACCTTCCTCTCCTATCCTTTCACCACGTACCCTAGAGGCTGCTCGATGTACACATCTTACTCCAGGTACCCATTCAAGTAAGCAGAGACCACGTCCATCTGCATAATCTTCCAGCCATGATGAGCCGCTAGCGCGATGATCAATCGGATGGTGTCTATCCACGCTACGGGGGCGAACACCTCATTATAGTTGACTCCTTGGACTTGGCGGTAGCCCTTCACAACAAGCCTAGCTTTGTGCTTCTCCACACCACCGTCCTTGTTCTTTTTAACCTTGTAGACCCACTTCACCCCGAGGGGTTTGTGGCCAGCAGGAGGGTCGACCAGCTTCCAGGTCTCATTCTTCTTGATGGAGGCGATCTCCACATCCATCGCCTTCCTCCAACTTTTCTCCTTTGCAGCTTCATCATAGGAGCACGGCTCGACATCTGCCAAAAGACAATATAGTGAAAAAATTTTAAGGGCCGGTGCCGTATCCTCATAGATTTCATCCAGCCTCCTCATCCTGGGCTGAGGGCGAATGTCCTTGCTCCCACTGGTGCTTGCTCCGCCAGAGCCGCATCCACTTGTGCTTGCACTACTAGAGTAAGGGGTGAGTGCTCCCCCTGAACCTCCGCTAGGTGGTGCTGGTGGCTCCGCTCCACCCATCTCGGCTTCAGCCTCTTCTCCACCTTCCTCCTCATCATCCTCGTAGAACATCCCCTTGATGCCTCTCGTTGCTTCATTCCAGCTCCAGCTGCTTCCTTCTTCAAACACCACATCCCTTGAGATGATGGCCTTCTCCGTTACTGGGTTATATAACTTGTAAGCCTTGCTCGCAGGAGCATAGCCTACAAAGATGCACTTCTCGCTCCGGTCATCTAGCTTCTTCCTTCTCTGGTCTGGGACGTGGGCATAAGCCACACACCCGAAAACCCTTAGGTGCTTCACGCTGGGTTTCCACCCACTCCAAGCTTCAAATGGAGTCTTGAACTTCACACTCTTTGTTGGACAACGGTTCAGCACGTACACTGCCACCTGCACCGCTTCCGCCCAGAACTTCTTCGGCAACCCCTTTCTCTTTACTATATTCCTTGTCATGTTCATGATGGTAAGGTTCTTCCTCTCTGCCATGCTATTTTGCTGAGGCGAGTATGCCGCCGTCAGCTGATGAGAGATCCCCCATTGCTTACAGTACTCGTCAAACAGCCTAGAGGTGTACTCCTCACCCCTATCCATTCTGAGCACCTTCAGCGATTGACCACTCTCCTTCTCAGCCATCGCCCGAAACTCCTTGAACTTGTCAAGTGCCTCAGCCTTCTCCCTTAGAAAGTACACCCAACACTTTCTACTAAAGTCGTCGGTGAATGTGATGTAGTATCTGCTTCCACCTATTGACGTAGTCTCAAATAGACCAACGATGTCCGAGTGAATTAACTCCAACGGCCTTGTTGCTCTCCGGGACTTGCCACCCTCAAAAGTTTCTCTCCTCTGCTTCCCCTTCGTGCATGCCTCACAGACCCTTTGAGGAGGTGTGATCATAGGCAGCCCATCCACCATCTTGGAACCTGACAGCAGCTTCAGGCCTGTGAACCCCAGATGGCCCATCCGGTGGTGCCACAGCCAAGCCTCCTCCTCCTCTTCTGTCCTCGCGAGACACGCCGTCTCCTTGACATCCATGCTCAACATAAAGAGACGATTCGTCGTCATCTTCACCCTCACAACTTCCTTTCCTTGAACATCTTTCATGGTTAGGGTGCCATCCCGCAATAGGACACGGTAGCCCTTTTCCACCAGCTGCTCAAGACTTAGGATGTTACTCCTCAAGCCCGGCACGTAGAAGACATCGTTGATGAGCCCCTCCTTCCCATTCAACATGACTGCCACTACTCCTCTTCCTTCAACTGAGATCTTTGAAGCGTCGCCGAAACTGACCTCACCACCATTTGGTTCAAGGCTCGTAAACAACTCCTTCTCTCCGCATATATGGTTACTTGCTCCCGTGTCCAAGTACCATACTCCGTTCCTTCCACCTCCAGCTCCTTGGATGGTAAGGAACATCATCGGGTCACCTCCTGTGTTACTAGCCTCTGCATAATGGTTGGCCTCTCCTCCCTTCCTTGGAGCCCAACAGTCGTAACTCATGTGCCCAAACTTGCTACAGTTATAGCATTGGATTTGGGACATGTCTCCTCTTCCTCCTCTTCCTTGACCTCTTCCCTGGTCTCTTCCCTGTCCTCTGCCTTGGCCTCTCCCTTGGCCTCTTCCTCTTCCTCTTGTGTTCCAGCCTTGATTTTGCTCCACCTCCTTCTGGTGTGGTTGGTATCTTCCTTGGTCTCTGCCTCTTCCTCCTCTACCTCTTCCTTGGTAGCCACGACCATGTTGGCCTCCTCCTCTTCCTGAGCTCTCTCCAAAATTGAGCTGAGTCTGGAGTGCTTTCCCCAAGCCACTCGCTTCATCATCATCCTGCACCATGCGGTACTAAAGGGCTTGCAGTGAGCCTATAAGTTCATCAGCCGTCATCACGGTGAGATCCTTCGACTCCTCAATAGCCACCACCACATGTCAGAACTTCTTGGACATAGATCGCAGGAGCTTCTCCATAAAGCTTACCTCGTCTATAGTCTCCCCGTTTCTCTTCATCTCATTCGTGAGCGTCCGCAGATGAGTCACGTAGTCGCCAACCTTCTTCGAGCCTTGCATCCTCATCACCTCATACTGGGCTCGGAGGGATTGCAACTTCACCTTCTTTGCCTTGTCCACTCCTTGCATGGAGCGCTGCAGTATCTCCCAAGCTTCCTTTGAAGTCTCGGCATCCGAGATCTTCTCAAATATTGCTTCATCCACTCCTTGGTACAAGATGAACAGTGCCTTCTTATCCTTCTTCTTAGCTTCTCTCAACGCCACCCTCTGAGCGTTCGTCAATGCAGCTTCTGCTTCGGCAGTAAGCTCCTCAACACCATCCTCTACTACCTCCCACAACTCCTTGGAGGCTAGTAGTACTCTCATCTGAATGCTCCAGTTCCCGTAGTTCGTCTTGCTCAACTTGGGGACCTACCCCGGCATCCCACTGCCTGTCTCCATCACTTCACTTCACAAACTTGCGAGTACAACTTCCAGGGGTCCGAACCTGCCTCTGATACCACTTGTTGGAAACGTGAATGGGTCCCCGCTTCGGACTACACCTCTAAAACACTTAGCACAAAATCCACTGAGTAATCGGCGAGTTCGCCAACTCTAGCCGCCTACCCGCGCGAACAGCCCCGACGAGATCCCCACTCGCACAACCCTCTCGCGGTTAGCACCACTCGCAGTTCACACTTACTTCACCAACTCGGTAACCTCATTCTCGCGCGGCTATCCGCACGACTACACACTCCTATCCGCGCGAGTACACTACCGGCGAGCTCACACTCCACAATCGCCGAGACCAACACTCGGGCGAGTCCACCAGCTCGCGAGAAGCAAACCTTGGCGAGACCGCAGCCCGCGAGTACACACGCGCTTGGCGAGATGGACCAGACCGCGCGGTTACAAACTTCTAACCGCCGGACACAACTTTCACTCCTCTAGCGATGCTGCGCTCTCCCTCTCTCTCAAGGCCGAAAAACACAAGATGGTGGGAGAATTTTTCTTCTATTCAGCAACACTTTACAAATGAACATACAAGCCCTTATATAGGCAATTACAACGAGTAGGAAAACGCCAAGTGGCAAGCCATTAAACAACCATTAACTACCACCCTCTCAACTCCTCGCATTAAATACATTCATTCCCCCTTGCAATTAAAACCATATAAAAATATGTAACTCCCCATGCATGTGGGGCCCGGTCAATATGTCAACAAAGCTCCAACAATAACAAGTTCGCGAAGAAGCGGTAAATATTTTCGGACACGCGGAAGTGTTTTTCGCGCACAATGATATTCGAAGCTTGAGAGGCATTTGTGCTCAAAAATATTGTATTACTAGCTGTTTAGCAGCACTATTGAGTAGCATTTTCTAATAGAAATTTTTAGTAGATTTTCCAAGTGATCCCCAATTTGCAAGGATTTATAGTAAGTTTACCTAAAAACTGCTTCATCCATTTTTACATTCAAAACTATTTTCCATTCATTATCTTATCACAAACATGTATACGCCGCACCAAACGAAGCCTTAAACTTAAACTGAGTTGATTCAAAATTATTTTTTTCAAGTTCAAATCATTGCAAAATGTTACATATTTTATTAGCTATATACATATATTAATTAATTATTAGTGAAATATACCCTAAATCTCCCATGCAAAGAGCATGCTAAGTTTGCCTACATTTCACACTCACATTCCCTTCAGTTTATGAAAAGAGCTTTCCCTCGTGAATTCTTGAATCTTTTTGTAATTAAAATCAGTACCACAAGAATTGTGTAGCCCCCTACCCTTGAGACATTTGCTAATAGAGAATGACTGATAATTTTTGAGCTAGAGACAATACTCGACACAGTTACCGCAAAATATGCAGACTCCTAAATCAAGAATTTAAAGAACCTAAAGGAGCATGAGTCATATATTCTGCCGAACACCGTTCTTAATTGCCAAGACTGTATGTCTTTTTACCGTTGTAGCGCGCGTATGACAGTGAAAAAAGATTTTCCATAGCTTTCCTAAATGTTATACTTCACATTGACAGTGATTATTCTGGCCATATGAGTAACAACAAAGCGTGTTTCTCCACACTTGATGAAACCTTCAAATCTCAAGTCTACCTTGATGACGGAAAGTTAGAACAAATAGAGAAATAGTACACATAAAAGAAGAAGAAAAAATGATTCATACAAAACTAACTGATCAAGAAACTTAAATACATGCAATGAAATAGTGATATCCGATTTCATTTCGGAGGAGTTTGGTCAAGAGAAAACGCAGAAAACTATTTGCTTCTCTATCTTTTTCACTATCCACACAAATGTCTGGAACTGCTACACAACCTATCCAACGGTTTTATATATAGAAGGAAGAAGATCGCTCGTCTCTGATACAAATTAAGTAATAGCTTCATTTCTACAGATATTGCCTCCGATTTCTCCTCTATTTTCTCTTAATCGTCTCTCTTTAAAAGAAGCTCGCAAAAAGAGTAATTATTACATTCGAAAACTACAACTCTATTCAATGTTTCAAAAATACTAAATGAGAAGTAATTGACCTACAAAATTTGCATATTCGGTTGCGTAACAAATTAATCTTGCAACTTCGGTTCTAAAATCAAATTACTAATTCTGACTAGTGACGGATCTAAGAATGTTAACAAGGAGGGGCGCACATCAACTTCATCAATTTTTTTTAAACTTAAAGTCTCCAATTTACCGGAGCCCTTTCTCCCTCATCCGTCCACCGTTTTTGATGTATAAGTAGTCAAAATTCATTGCCTCGACGAGAAGACTTCAAATCCACTTACAATTTTGCAAAATTCTTGGGGGGTAGGCCCGGTCCCCCTTAGATCCGCCCCTGATTCCGACATTATTTATTTATAAATTAATTAGTATCCATTAATACATTTCAGTTCGATCTTGGGTTAAATAATAGTCTAACTTATATATTAAACTCAACCCGATCATTCTTCTTATTTCAGTACATTCTTAATGCCCAGTCTCCCATATTTGTTTGCGTTACGTTAGCCGTGAAGTTAATCGCTTGATTGCTCACAAGTCATTGGATCCGAGACACGTAAAATACTAAATAGGAACCAAGTCACCTAAGTGAGTATGAAAAAGATCGCTAAAAAAGGTTAGTAATATATATAGTGAGACGATTTTGCGAGAAATATATTATGGTATAGTTATGGGACTACATGAATATAGCCTCATGCAGGTAGGATAATTACGCGGGAATTAATTGGCTAAGGGCAAGCCATCTGCTCGGGTGTTAGGTGAACATGATTAACTTAATTCGTCCTACACATGGTGAGAAATAGTAGTTGCCTATATATAGTACGTAGTATAAGGGACCACATCATTATCATCACGTACCACATCCGGTATGTCTTGCTAGCACTATGCAAAGAATTTTTTTGGTACATTTCTCGCACCTGTTAATAGGTGTAAAGCATTGTGACATCGCACCCCAAAATCATGCGGTTAGGGGAGGAGTGATCACCCTAGCTACTTATAGACTCGGGACCAACGATCACGCTAGGCGGTGTGGGACTAAACCGTCCCTTTTAGCGAATCGCAACACATGCTCGGATATCACCGTCCATTTCACGTGGCACATGTACTCAACCCCCACCCCCTCGCCACGTGCCCCCCTGCTCTGATACCATGTAAAGCATTTATTGTGGTGTCACTCTCCAAAACCACGCGGTTTTGGGGAGCGACGTCACAATGCTTTACATGGTATCAATGCAGGAGGGCACGTTGCGAGGGGGGTGTTGAGTGCGTCATGTGGAATGGACGGCGATGTCCGGGCGCGTGTTGCGGCTCGCTAAATGGAGCAGTTTAGTCTCACATTGCCTAGCGTGCTCGTGGTCCTGGGTTTATAAACGGGGTGGTCACTCCTCCCCTAACCATGTGGTTTTGAGTAGCGACATCATAATACTTTACACCTATTAATAGGTGCGAGAAATGTACCAAAATTAGGTACGAGAAACGCAGATCCAGTCGTAGGATATGCTTCTTAGATGGATTTCAACGGTTGGGATATGGCCGTATCTGATTTGGATATACATACAGATGTATATTCAGCAGATACGGGCATATCCAACCGTTGAAATCGACATCCAATGAGAAGATCGAATAACACATCTCTAATAGGTGTGTTACTAGTACCCAGAACATATATATCGTCCACATTACTTTTTCTCTTATTTTTATTTTTCAAATTTACTATGTATTTTTATTATTTTTTCCTTTTTGATTTTATACTTTTATTAGTTTTATCTATTATATTTAATGTTATTTAAACTTATTTGATTTTATTTATTTTAAACAACATATTCATATTCATGTGATAGTTTATATGTAGTTATTATATATATATTTCATTAAATAAAAGTAACTAAAAAGAATTTTAAATAAACAATATGCATGCATTAGGGTGCAATTCAGGTCGGTTCGGATCAATTCCACCCAAAGTCAAGAACCGACCCATGTAGATTCAGTTCTTAATTTTGGGAACCGAAACTGTTTCATGTACCTTAGATATAAAATGAACTGCAAAGTTCGGTTCAGTTCCGGTTTGATTCCCGGTTCTATGTACTTAGGCTTCACAATTTTGTTTGCTAAATCTTATACATGTATGCATTCATAATGATTAAACAACAAATTTTTAAATCAAATAATTCATCTTAAAAAAATTGTACATTCAAATGTTATATAGTTGCATATAAATTCAATCATTACAAAAGTACTCATAAATTAGTGAATCACACAAAATAATAATTTAATTGAATCAAATTTTATTTTGATAACTACTCTAGAAATTCATACTTGTAGTTGCAATATTCGATTCCAGTTTGGTTCTCGGGTATCCTAGCATGCATAAAACCTAGAACCGAACCGAACTATTCAGTTCCAAGTTTTGAGGATCCAAAAACCTAACCGAGACCCATGAATATTGACCCAAATCGCTCGGTCCGGATAAATCTCGATTCGATTTTTTGTTCTTCAATTATTTTTTGAACACACCTATTATGCATGTTGGTTATGATCATGCATAACTATTCCACATGCCACACTACACCACATGCCATGAGTCATGCCCATAAATTCCACGTCACCACCCATGTATAAATATTTACACACACACACCATAATACCCTGTGAATAAGCTATCAGGATCCTCTCCATTTCAAATGAAATGGAGGGGATCCATTTCATGGTCATGATGTATTGTTTTTTGATCCAACGGGTTAAATCATTCCTATCCTTTTATATATTTTTTTATTCTAAAAAATTCTGTCCACAAGATTTGATTTGGACTTATCTTGTCCATTAAAGCTTGAAATGGATCCCCTCCATTTCACTTGAAATGGAGAGGATCCCGATCCGTGAATAAGTGGAGGCCAAATTAAAAGAAAACATTGCAGAGCAACTCTCTCTCTCTCTCTCTCTCTCTCTCTCTCTCTCTCTCTCTCTCATTCAATTCCCCTATATAGTCCTCAATCGGCTCCCCCGCCCTTTTCTCTCTCATGGCCTGCATCAACATGTTCAACGACCACCAGCCCGGCGGCTTCTGCGGCGCGCCGCCGCTGCCCATCAGCCCCCGCATCTCCTTCTCCAACGACTTCGCCGTCGAGCCACCGCCTCCGAGGAAGCCCATGCCCCCCGTCGACCCCGACTTCGAGTTCGCGGTCGGCGGGCGCCCCATGATCGCGGCAGACGAGCTCTTCTTCAAGGGCAGGATGCTCCCACTGCGCGACACTTCAGTACCTACGCCGGCGGCGAGAGCAACCACCCTCCGGGACCAGCTCCGCGACGGTGCCGACGAGTGGACCCGTCCGCCGCCCAAGGTGTCGCCGAGGTGGAAGGAGTTTTTGGGATTCCGGCGGTCCTACAAGGGCGATGGGTCTTCGTCCGCCGCCGCCGGGGAGGAGTACCCGGCTGCCGCCGGGAAGTTTGCTCCGGTGGTTAAGAGGGTATGGATGATTTTACACACATATATATATATTTACAGTCAACGAGTCAACGTTTTTTTTTATACTAAACAATTTGAAATATATTGATTAATAAATTAAATTGATTTTCCGAATATTGTTTTTTATTTTATTTTTGAAAGTGCAAAAATTTGAATTTTAGTGGCTGCTTGTAGGAAGTGAAGGGAAATGGTGGAAGTACTGATCAAGACTTGGAGATGCTACGTTACTGATGCTGATCCATGCATGCATGCATGCATTTTTTACGTAAATTAAAAAAAAATGTAATTTCTTAATCTTCTTCTTGTTCACTTTGAAAGGCTTGTTAAGGAGTAATTAATGGAGTTTATTTATTTAATCTTCTTTTTATTTTCATTAGATTAATGTTAACTGTTTTAATTTCATCACCACTCTTATATTTAAAATTAATTAATTTGCTTTTTTATGACCTTCATAAATCATAATCATTGTCACGTTAAACCGTACATTTTATAGTTAATGGGACATTTTTGTCTAAACTAGTTATTATTTAGACTCTTTTTGGGGGACTTATTTTCACTGATAAAGCGGTTACGACCGCATGATGCAGTTGTAAGTCCCTCAAACGGAGCCTTAGTGATGAGGAATGGATAAGAAGGCATTTAGGGTGTATGATTGTGCGGAATATATTAATTAATTAACTAATTCTAAGATGTATGTAATCTTTTTTTTGTATTTTTAATGTTTATATATTTTTAATGTTTGTAGCTGAAAACATTAATGTGGGGACGAGATTTGAATGAATACAGCTATGTGGGTCAAGAGATGAGTTATTTTATTGATCATTTGGATCTTGCAGAGATGTGCTTGGGCTCTTTTGGGTGGATGACAGTACTCTTTTGTCTCTTTTGGTGTAGGGCACTTTAAAAAATAAGTAATATTTTGATTTTTTTTCTAATTAGAACTAATTATTAATTATCTAGAACAACAGCACTCAGTTCTTTATCCCATTATATATGGTAGGGTCGACTATATGAATTCTTTGTCGTCATTGTGCCATATCTTTTGTATATATATATTTAAAACTAATTAGAACTAATTATTGTTTATATTTAAAAATAATAATTCATAATTAGCTTGCTATATGCAACTAATTGATGTGCGTATAGCCAAAATTAAAATTTGCTACATTCATGCCCAGTCTGTTTCTCCGGTGAATGGTTGATCCGGTGAGCCCGAGGCTGACATAATGCACTCAGTTTTCACGTAGTGTTGTGCGAGTTAGTGTGGTGTCATTAGTATTTTTGACGGAGTAACTATTTTAAGGTTAAATTATGAGAAATTGTGGTGCTTATAGCCCAAATTCATAATTTGCTACATTCATGCCCAGTCTGTTTCGGTGAATGGTTGATCCGGGGAGCCCGAGGCTGACGTAATAAACTCAGTTTTCACGCTAGTGTTGTGCGATTTAGTGTGGTGTCATTAGTATTTTTGACGGAGTAATTTTAAGGTTAAAGTAGGAGAAATTGCGGCACGTATATCCAAAATTGAGGTGCCTTAAACAACTCCCTTTTATTAATTTATAAATACGAGGAAAGATATTTTGTAATATATTTGTAAAGTTTGGAAACTCAGGGTCTGTTTGGCTCGCCGTTGGAGCTCCGGGAAGATCACAGCGAATACCATCAGAATGCGCACCTCCTTTGTTTTTCCGTCTTTCCCCGGTTCTCAGCCGCCGCCCTCTACGAATGGTAAATTACCGCCGTTCACTGTCGTTGCCCCTACCTTGAGTCGACAATGCCAGTGCCGGAGCAAACTCACCAAAGCCCTGCAGCCCTCCCAAACATATCATCTGAGAACCACCAGGCACCAGGGAGATGAAATTAATAATTAATTAATTAATTAATAATAATAATAGTAATAATAATAATAATATATGGTTCACTGTGTATTTACTGTCACTGCATCTTGATAGGTATCAAGCTTTCAAAGTACATTGAATTGTCCTAGTAGATTCTCTTGCCCTCCAGTCCATCTAACTATTCATTATATATAATAATAATTATTATTTTTATTTTTATTATATATATTACAGTAAATTTAAAAATATTTAGTGAATAATAATAATGAAATAAAGAATTCAAGTAGCTGGAAATTTTTTTGGGTGTGCATGGTGTGCAAATATCTGTAAGCCGAGAGTTTTTATGCATTAAATCAGTTTTTTTTTTAAAAGTAGATTTTTTTTAAAAAAAATCATAAAATATTAATATTCTTATTTTTACACTCATTTTTGATATCATCTTACTCATATTTCAGCTACATTACAGCAGTAAAATGATAATACAGTGGTAATGCATGATTTTATAGCCGGAATCAAAATAATTAATATTTTTTGCGATTATTTTTAAAACAAAAAAAAATATCAAAATCAAAATAATTAATTTAGCGTGTAAAAAAATACCTGAAAAACGACAGGATCTTATTACCGTAAACAGCGGAGCGAAGCGTGGATATGTAATTAGAGTGAAAGCATGGAGTAAAATGTAAAATTATCAGTTGCTTGCTTGAGAGTTGAGATGCTTCTTCTGTGGCTGAAGCGACTTCATCCGGACACGTGTACCTTGATCCTGCCAGAACGTAAATGGCGCCCACTACTTGGACCACAGGATAACGCTGGTCCCTCGTCCCGCCAGTTCTTACGATATCTATCTTTATTTGAAGGCGAAATTACCAAATAAACCCTGATGTTTTTTTTAATGTATTTTTTAAACTCTGCCCCTGAACTTGTATATATTTGAAAATTGAAAGTACTTTTTTAAAAGTCTCCAAAAACACTCAAAACAGGACATCAGTAGCTTTTATGGACGAAAGGGCTTACACGATGCTTACGTGGCACTGGTATAAGTCCTAAGTGGCGCCTATGTGGCATATTAATTTCATCTAAATTCTTAGGCTCATTTAAGCGCGGGGGGGAGAGTTGAGTCGGCTCGAATTCTCGATGAGCCGGCTCGAAAAAAGTTTGAGCTCGAGCTTGGTTTTTTTAAAAAAAATAAAAAATATAAGTAAAATTAGGCTCATGAGCCAAAAAAACTCGTGAGCTGCTCGAGCTCAATAAGCATGCATTGTGCTCGAGCTCGGGCCAAGACATGTGGGTTAAATTTTACCAAGCTCGACTCGTCTGCACCATGGTGGTCATGTACATGTGGGTTAAATTGTCCTTTGTTAATGCCCACCTAAGGAACTCCATCCACTTTTATGTTCAAACCGATGATGTTTGTTAGGCGATCTTTAACGAATGACAGTTTAACTCATGCATTTACGAACGCCATCACCGTGCCAAACAGAGTCTTACTTTGTTCCTCTAAAATAGTTCCAATTGGATCGCCAAAATGAACTGCCTCGAGCAAGTAAAACGCTTGGGAGCCGGGCGTGCGATAAACCCGAGCGAGGTTTGGACTTAACTATTTTTCATTTCTATAGGTTTTTACACTGTCTGAATTGTATTTAGTTTTGATGGGATTGATCCCAATTTATAGAGAAAAATGGACTGAAAGTAGCGGATTCCCCACTCTCCAACTTACATAGTGGGAAGTTACGCGTGATAACTGCCACACGCACGATCCACACACTTGATCTGTGTGATAACTACCGTGCACGGGATCCAATCCTCCACGATCCTGTGTGTCGGTCTACTCTTACTTTTGGTTCGGATCCGAATTTGAAAACGTCATGCAAGGAAAATACTCAGCTCTATTAATGACGTTAATTTAGTCTCTCTTGCCTAAAATTAAACCACCACCATTATTACTATATATATATGTTAGTATATAAAGAATGGAATTATTTTATTCCTATTTGATTTTCTCATACAAGGAGGAAGAGAGGAATCTATTCCTTATTTATTTTGGCATGTAAGAATGGAAATTTGTGGAGAAAGAAGACAGCCGCCCAAAGGATCATTCGGAGGAGAAGTTGTCGGCCAATCCTGCTCGTGTTGGAGGGAGGAGGAGTCGTCGCCGCCGCCGCCGTCTCACTCTTGGTGCCGCAAGGGGTGGGAGACCCCTGTTGGATGCCGTCGATTGTTGCCGTTGGTGCAACACCGTGCGATGGCGGCGGAGCATTTCTCTCGTGTGAGATTCTCGATGTATCCACCGGCTTTGGAGGAAATAGCCACCGGTTTTGGAGGAGATGATCTCTACCAGTCTTGGAGTAGATGAGGCGGTGCGGGCGTGGCGGCGAAGGCTTGCGGTGGTGCAGTGGCCTTGACGAAGTTTCTCTCCGGTGGTGCGGACATGGCGGCGAAGGCATGCGGGAGTGCAGTGGCCTTGATGGTTTTTTTCTCCGGTGGTGCGGCTTGGCGTCGATGGCGTGCGTGAGTGCAGTTGGCCTCGACGGTGCTTCTCCGGTGGAGGCGGGTGGTTTGGTCGTCACCCGACGACGAAGGTTCTTAACGAACCTTGTGCGTCCGTTGTGCTAGCGGATTGCAGTCCAGATTATTCTCTATCCCGCGGATTGAGCGAGTCCGGCTCCTCCGCGGTGTTTTCTGGAACGGACGTCGGTACACTTCTTTATGTATTTTATTGCAGTAGTTACATGATTTATGTTTGCAGAGTTTGTTCAGATTTGTACGTTCTTGCAAACCCAGTATTTATTTGGTTGTACCTGAGGATAGTTTTCCGCGTTATATCCCAACAAGTGGTATCAGAGCCAGGTTCGGTAGGGGGCTGATTGGACATTCGAGGAGCGGTTTGACTGCGGTGGGTGACGACTAGGTCCGCTCCCCATCTTTTCAAATCTGACCTTTGAATAAATCATATCTCCTGGTCATGCCGTAGGACAACCATGATAGGGAAGAACGTAAATTTGGACGGTGTTTATTTGAAGAAGTGCGACAATGGCGGATTTGACCTATGACAGGTGGCACTGCATGAGAAGGTCATGATAACCGCAGATATGTTACAGGGAGAAAATTATCTGTGGGAACACGATGTATGTTCAGACAGTTTCTGTGTCAGTTAGAGGCAACTGGTGTAGAGACGGAGGAAGATGTGAAGACTCATTTCACCTCTTACCTCGCTCACTTTTTTTTACCCCGCCTTAGTGACGATGCTCTTGTATGAGAAGGATATGGTAAAGCTGGTAGCGGTCACGATCGCAGTGCTATCCAGACAGATGTTTGTGGGCCCTACTCCCGAGGGAGGTCACATCTTGGCAGCAGTGGATGGGTAAGGTGAGGCAGTTTGACAAGGGATTGAGTGGAGCACGATCTCGATCCGGGCCAAAGGAGGGTATGGTATTTTACCAGTGCAGACAGTGCAGTCACACAGGAGATCGAGTTCGCAGCGTGCAAAAGGGTCTGGAGACCAGGGTGCGGACAGGGTGACAGCTGGGTCAGGATGTAGAGTGATGTCGTCCCCACCATCACTGAGAGTCTGAGCGACTCTGATAGCAGGATGTTTGCCATCACTGAGCGGATTGGATTCAGGTGGCTACAGTTGGGTGGCTCGAGGTGGAGTCCTTAGGGTGGATTGAGGACGTACCATGCTCAGGAGAGCTGTGTAGCGCGGTAGTTTGTACCGACTGATGGGGACCACGATACGAGGTGGTGCGCCCATGTTTTTTGTGGCCGACATGGTGGATTGTCGTGGTGGTGCAGATGATCGTCCTTTTGGGACTCGAATTTTGCGAGTCAGTTTCTATGATCACGTTGCGACGACGTTCACCGGTTGAGCCAGAACAGAGATGAGTTTACTAGAGCAGGTCGACTGATGCCTCTGACTGAGGCGATGCTACGTGCAGAGTTGCTTGGTGCAGTTGATGCTTTATGCAGGGGAGTGCTTCGTGCAGGTGGTGGCTCTGGATCCCGAACCAAGGTGATGATTCTTATTTTTGGTTCGGATCCGAATTTGAAAACGCCATGCAAGGAAAATACTCAGCTCTATTAATGGCGTTAATTTAATCTCTCTTGCCTAAAATTAAACCACCACCATTATTACTATATATATGTTAGTATATATAGAATGGAATTATTTTATTCCTATTTGATTTTCCCATACAAGGAGGAAGAGAGGAATCTATTCCTTATTTATTTTGGCCTGTAAGAATGGAAATTTGTGGAGAAAGAAGACAGCCGCCCAAAGGATCATTCGGAGGAGAAGTTGCCGGCCAATCCTGCTCGCGTTGGAGGGAGGAGTCGTCACCGCCGCCGCCGCCGTCTCACTCTTGGTGCCGCAAGGGGTGGGAGACCCCTGTTGGATGCCGCCGGTGGTTGCCGTTGGTGCAACACCGTGTGATGGAGGCGGAGCATTTCTATCGTGTGAGACTCTCGATGTATCCACCGGCTTTGGAGGAAATAGCCACCGGTTTTAGAGGAGATGATCTCTACCAGTCTTGGAGTAGATGAGGCGGTACGGGCATGGCGGCGAAGGCTTGCGGTTGTGCAGTGGCCTTGACGAAGTTTCTCTCCGGTGGTGCGGACATGGCGGCGAAGGCATGCGGGAGTGCAGTGGCCTTGATGGTGTTTTTCTCCGGTGGTGCGGCTTGGCGTCGATGGCGTGCGGAGTGAAGTTGGCCTCGACGATGCTTCTCCAGTGGGTGCGGGTGGTTTGGTCGTCACCCGACGACGAAGGTTCTTAAAGAACCTTGTGTGTCCGTTGTGCTAGCAGATTGCAGCCTAGATTATTCTCTCTCCCGTGGATTGAGCGAGTCCGGCTCCTCCGCGGTGTTTTCTGTAACGGATGTCGGTACACTTCTTTATGTATTTTATTGCAATAGTTATATGATTTATGTTTGCAGAGTTTGTTCAGATTTGTACGTTCTTGCAAACCCTGTATTTATTTGGTTGTACTTGGGGATAGTTTTCCACGTTATATCCCAACATCTACCGACCTCCGCCGCCCAGAGTGGGGCGGCCTCGGCCGCAGCCGGGCGGCCATGTAAGGGGTCGGCCTCCCTTGGCCACCCCTAAGCCGTCTCATCGCATGCGGCCTCAGCCGCAACCCCCGCAAGGGGGAAGGCCATCCCGTGGCCACCCCGACGCGGGGGGCCTCAGCCGCAGCCCCCACAAAGAGAGCGGCTGACCAGGTGCATGGGGTTCTCGGCCGAGGCCCCCGCCAAGGGGGAGGCCTCCCTATGGCTGCCCCGGTGCAGGCGGCCTCAGCCGCAACCCCCACGACGGGGACGGCCGCCTCGCGGTCGACCCGGCGCAGGGGGCCTCGGTCGTAGCCCCCGCAAAGAGGGCGGCCTCCCCGCGGAGGCCCCAGTGTGGGGGTCTCGACCGAGGCTCCCGCCAAGGTTTGGGGAGGCCAGGCATGGCCGGTTTGGGGTGGGGGGGGGGGGCGCGGATAACGGTCACGCCCGCCAGCCTCGGAGGCCGGCGGCGGTACCGGTCGTGCCTTGTGGCCTCGGGCTCATAGTCGCGAGGTGCGGCTACGACTGACTAGTCGGGGAGCCGGTCGGGAGCTCCCCAGGCCGGGAGGGATCAGTTGCCTGGGAGCGGCGACGATGGCCGACCATTTTGGCCGGTCGCAGGCGATTTCTACGGATCATTCGGGAATAGGGCGTGCCAATTGCGCATGCGGTGGTTACCCCATGATTCCCCACTAAATTAGTGAGGGTGGTGGAGGTTCAGCTAATCACACACCAATTTTCTTATAAATGACACCTTGCCCCATCAAATCTAAATCTTATTCAAACTAAGATTTGAGCTGGATTTGATGTTTTGTAATTGCAGGGGTAAAGGGTTTGTTTCTACTCTGTTTCTTTGTGATAGAGGCATAGAAAGGCGGCGCTTCAAATGAATACATCGGAGGGGTGGTGGGAGACGAAGTGGAGGGAGGAGGAGGCGGCCGTCGAGGAAGATGTGGATCGAGAAGGAAGCTTTCTGCTGGCCGGTTTCCACAGTGGCGCCGGCTCTTGTATCGAAGGAGATTGAGAAGGAGAATTCATGGGATGGGGGAGGATTGAGCAGGGTGGTGGTGATTTCAAAGCATTCGATGCCGCTGCCGGAGACTCCGACTGCGGTGATGTTGGTGCTAGCTCTGCTTTCTCTCTTAGCTTAAGGCGGTTTTGATTCTCCATTCTGAGGGGAAAGTAGAAGGTAGGATATTTTGGAAAGGTGGATTTTTGTTCTTTCAATTTTTTGAAAATCATGTTAATTAGGAGGTTGTGCATAAATGGAGGGAACCAATTTGAAGATCTAAGGGTTTAGATTTTCCATCAATACATCTAAGGCTCCATTCGTTTTGCGGGAATTGAGATGCGGGAAATCAATTCTGATTCCCGCAGGAATTGGAATTCAAGTCAATTCCAATTCTGTTCTTCGGCTAATTGTATGAATTCTGTCATCAGAATTGGAATTGATAATTTTGATGTTCGGCTGTATGTCTGATTTCAATGATTGGAATTGAAATTTTAATTTTATAACATTAAAATTGACAATATATATATATTTTTGATTTAAATAGAAACTAACATCAACAAATAATGTCTCGCATCACCAAAGTTCACAAAATTAAAAACATAGTTTATGACATAAATTAACATTGCAATATATTTGGACTACATAAAATCAACCCCGTAAATGTAAGCGTAGCCAAGTCCTCCTGATTGGCAACGACAAAGCCATGAACATGTCACTCTTGATGTCGTCGACACTCAGCATATCGATAGCTTGTATGTCCTCGTCCTCAGTCAGATCAGTGATAGCTGCAATGGCCTTATATATCCTGTCTGCCCTTGAGATCGGTTGTGTCGGTTGAGAAGTAACACTGCTCTCGTCTTCCATGTTTCTCGCTATTGCTGAAACAACATCTACAATTATGTCCGCCGCAGATGTTTTCTCCTTCTTCTTGGTCTCTGGCTCGATCTCCTCGACCACATTATCGTCCACTGAAACGGCAATATCAATCTCATTCATTGCCTCGGATACAGTTGCAACATTAGCTCATGTAGCTTTATCAATCCCACATATCATAACTAAGTCGCCCAAATTCACGATCACCTTGCTACGATAATGCTTTACTGTCGGGTGTGCCTACAAGTTTAGAGTTGAGGAGACTCATTAAATTTTAAATTGACAGAAAATATAAATTTAATATTTAACTTACAATATTACCTGAACATAATTTGCCCAAACATCTTCGCTGTCTACCTTCACTATATTGTGCTCCCAATCCCATCCAAATCCACTCGTATCTAGCATTGCCGATATCTCTTGGTAGTATTTATTCCATGTTTTTATTCGCGTAATTATTTTCTCCTTACTAATGTTGACGTTGCAAATCTCCTTTAATGCTTGAATTGTCGATGTGTACTGTTGAAACCGGAAAACCGGTCTCTTGTGGAGTTCGACCCTTGGGGAAGGGGTGGCCGCGCACCTACTTCACTCCTGCAAGAAAATGACAAAGAAAAGGGAAGGAACAAGGACTAGACCAAGGGCCCGGCGTGGAGGTCCCACCACACACCCGGAAGATCTTAGAGCGCTTCCCCTCCTTAGCCAAATGCCGGGCTAAGATACCTCAGAAAGCGCTAGTAGGCCGGAGAATTAGTAAGCATGCCTTCTGAGGTACCCCTTGGGTCCTATTTATAGGAAAAGATGGCCTGCCAATATACAACATTCACTGTTTTCGATGACTGCAGGCAGACCAAAAGGGGAATCATAGTAAAAGCATGCCATGGCCGAGATGCGAGCTGGACCTGAGGGGGCACTCGCTCGGCAGGGGGCCCGACTCGCCTCGCCCTGGGCCTAGGCGGGCACGTACTCGACGGACTGTACTCGACTATCGCTGAGCTCGGACTCGGTACGGCGATCGCCGAGCTCGGACTCGGCACGGGGATCGTCGAGCTTGGCTCGACTACCGTCGAGCCCTGTTCCCGCACCCGAGCTCGGTCTCGGCATGCCGGGCTTCGTTCGGCCATCGTCGAGCTCGGCTCGACTATTGCCGAGCTCGGGCTCGGCATGCTGGGTCCAAGTTGGTCTGAGCCGACCAGTTCAACTCCTGTCGACCACTCGCGGGATCCGGGGTTGTACATAATCCCCGCTCTTTGCGAGGTTGGGACAAGCTCGGAAAGAAACATCCAACCCCATAGGATCCGGCGAGTGCGGCAGGGGCAAAAAGGAATCTTCTGGTAGGCCCCACAGGTAGCTATATATATGTACCCCTGCGCATCTGGCTGACCTTTGCCCTTCCCCAAATTCTGTCAAGATGCCGCTCCCCAAGGAAGTCTTAGAACGACTCGCACGTTCCCGCGAGGAGATTGCTGCCCAGGCCGCGGGGCTGACCAACCTTGAGGCCCCTGCTCGCCGTTTTGCTGATTTTGGCTCGGCCAAGCGGGCGAAGCCCTTTCCTCCGGGGGCCGTACCCATTCTGGCCGACTTCACTGCCGCCTTGGGGAACGGGGCCGGTTCCTCCAACCAGCCGGTTCTTGGTTCTTCCACTAAAAATCTCGTGGAACTGTCTTCCGACCGGGAGAACAGCGGCGAAGCATCCACCCCTCGGGCCAAAAGTATTCCTGCCAGCTCGCCACGGCAGGATCCCGAGGTCAAGGAGCCGGGCTCGCGAGAATTGGCGTCGCCGAGTCACCTCCCTTCCCGGCAACCTTCCCCTGGATCCCTAGTCGTGGGGAGGGGTGCCGGGATCATCCCTATTCCCGGCTACCAACTTGCCCCTCAAGAACTGCTGGGGCGTGGCAAGGACCTGCGCCACTTCTCTCCTCGCGCCAACCCAGAGGAGCCAGGCTCGCGCGGTTAGTTTCCGACATTGCTCTCCTGTTCCGGGGATATTTGTTTTTCTGACCGTCTTTCAGTTCTTCACCCAGAATTTCCCGGCCGAACGGAGGACGGCGAGTCCGTGGATCGACCTCCTTACTCGCCCCTCCCTTCTCCAAGCGCCCTGGACGCCTTCCTGGACTCCGAGGTGGGCAGCCCTGAACGCGCAAGACGGGAGCGGAAGGTTCTCAAGAAGCTGGTGCGCGAGCTCCACGACCTGCGGAAGGACAACAACAGGCTGCAGTGGGAGTGCTCGCGTCTCGCGGACGGTGCTGGAGTCAGCCTGGCGTTCGAGGAGGCGTCTTCCCTGGTGCTGATGGATGAAATTGACGAGAACCTGCGGGTGATAAATAGGAACATGGGGCGACTTCGCGAACTTCATGCGCGGCGGCCTGCGACGGCGGGCCGGCGAGACCGGGGAGAATGAAACGGCTCCTCTGTCAGCCGGCCGGTACTCGCCCTCGCATGGTCCTCGCGCCCTTATTTATATTTTTTCTTTTATTTGTTCTGAATGATCTGCTTGTAATAACTTGGAACAACTTTTCAACCACTTTGTATATGTAGACGCTTTTTCAATATTTTGGTGAGTCTTTTCGAATTCCCCCTTCGGGGGTCTGGCCGGCTCGCAGGACTTGCGAGGAGAGGGTGGCGAGGTGGCGTGGCGAGACCGGACCGATCGGCCGACTCGCCCTCCCTCTCGCCCTTCTTTACCTTCTTCTATAAATAGATCTTCTCACCTACCCCCGAGGCACGCTTTTATTGCTTTCGAATCCTTGTTTCGTCTCTGTCTTCCCGAGCTCGCGATTTTCCTTTCCTCTGCGACCATGGTCAAGACCAACCCTGACGCGGACGGTCGGTCTAAGTGCGCCCAGCACTTCGTTGATCATTGCTTTTTCGAGGGGCACATTACAGAGGAGGAGCTCGTCGAGTTCACGGCGGCGTTCGTCCCCCCCGGCTTCCATGCTCGCAGGCCCGCCGAGCAAGAAGCCATCAATTCCTTCCCGGAGGGTGAGCTCGCCTTCCCCATCTCGCACTTCGAGGTGGGACTGCGCCTCCCCCTCTGGCCAGAAATCCTCCAGATCCTGAAGTACTACGGCGTGGTGCCCGCGCAGCTGAATTCCAACGCCATTGCTATGATGGTGGCGTTCGCCTGCTTCCTCCGCCAGGAGCGAATTGAGTTCAACCTCGCGGTGTTCCGCAAGTTGTTCTCTTACAAGGCTACCCCCGACGGGGTCGCCTACTTCGGCGGGTCATTCATCAAGGTTCGCGAGCTAGCGAACAAGAATCACAATTGGATGACCCGACTCGTCTTCATTAAGGGCGAGCTCGGCAACATCCCCTTTCGCCCCCTGCAGAAAAGCGAGGACATATATCGTCCTCCTTCCCTGTCTGGTAGCGACGCCGACCTCCACAAGTTTTTTCTCCACAAGGACTTCGAGGTCGCCTTCCTCCGCCGCGGCCTTGATTCGCTTCAGCCCGTTCTCCCCGGCGAAGGTACATCTCGCTCAGCCCTCTCGCGAACTTTATCAAGGTGGATCTTATATCATTTTTCCCTCTCTCTTTTTTTTGACTAAGTCTTTCTCTGCAGGGGAACGGGTTCTGTCGGAGCATCCGCCGTTCGCCGACTCGGGGATATTCTCAGATCCTCTGGAGCTGGCCCGGGCGGCGGCACTGGCTTGTCGCGAGGAGCAAGCGCGAAACCAACTCCCCGGCAGGAAGCGCTTGGAGTCCGGGGGGTCAAGCTCGCGCCACGAGCCTTCACTCCCCAAGAAGAAGAGGGCGAAGGTGGTCTCGCGCGGACGGCTGCACCTTCCTCCGTCGCCTACCAAGTTCATGAGCTCGCCGGAGGCTCTGTCTGACGAGCCGCCCTTGAGTCCGCTGAAAGAAGCCTCCTCCCCCCGAAAGGGGAAGAAGAAGAGCGGGCCGTCCTCCGATTCCACCGGGGAGGACACCCTCCGCGAGCCCAGTCTGCCGAAGGATCACCCCAACTTCGGCAAGGGGTGCAAGAGCAAAGATGCGGCTGGCGAGCCCATCTTGAAGTGGGACGAGGGGGCTCACCGAGTTTCCGTTTCTACTCGCGCCCCCTCCTGGGGAGCCCGCCGGCCGCCTACCGCCCACGCCTTCGCCTTCGGCTTCGGCCTCTACAGCCGCGACAGCGCCGAATCGTACAAGAAACTTACCCCCAGCCAGCTCGGCTACGAGGGGTTGCAGGCCCACCTGCGGGCCTTCGAGCTCCATCACATGATGGTCCGCCGCGGCTTCCAGCTCAGCAATGCCCTACTGACTGCCGAGCAGGAGCGCGACCTGGCGAAGGAGAGCGCGGCTGACGCGGAGAGGCGGTTCGGCCTCGCCGATGCTCTACTCGCGAAATCCGCCGGTGGCTTGGTAATCACTGGGTGCCTCTGCTTACCTTGCTTAGGATTATTCCTGCGCGTGTTCTGAATTTCTAACCCTACAGGACGCCAAAGCCGCTGACGCGATGCGAGGCGAGGTGGCTCAGTTGCAGGCTCAGCTCGCTGAGCGGGAAGCCCAGCTTGCCGAGCAAAAGATATACTCCCGCGAGCAGGAGGCTGTCGCCGCCCGGCTGGGGGTGGAGGTGGAGGAATTGAAAGAGAAGAATAAGGGGCTCCTGGGAGAGGTCCTCCGCCAAGCCGACGCTCTCCTTCCCCCGGACGCCAGCGAGCCGGCCTTCCCCTTCAAAAGGCCCCGGGTGTTTGGCGAGTCTGATGTCGCGGAGCGGCTGCGAGTCAACTCCGTCGAGGCTGCCGAGTGTCTCCTACAAGCCATGAGGGGGACGGGGATTTTTGCGGAAGGCTGCGAGGAGGTCACCGTCCGGGAGCTCCTGCCAACCCTGTTCCCGCCCAGCCCGCTCAGCGAGAAGGAAGATAGCTTCGACTCGCTCTTTGCGGGGGTGGGGGAGAAGGACGCTCGGCTTGGTGGCGAGGAGGACCGCCACTCGAGGGGGGAGGGTGAGAGCTAACTTTTGTTTTCTTCTCTCTTTTTTTTTGTATCCTGCCGAGGCGGGCCTTGTACACTTGTAATGATGAATCAAAGACATTTTTCACAATTTTACTATCTTCTTTTTAAGCTTACTTGCGATGTTATACCCGCGCGCTTGGTAGAGCGACCTCGCCCGTAGAATGTCTTGAGTTAGGACCAGCCCCCCGCAGTGCTTGCGGCGAATCCCTAGGACACGTGCTCGCGCCATATCCTACTCGCGCCTCACCTTCCCCCGCCATTTCTCGCCTCAGTTTTTCGACAATTCAGACAAGTGAAACATCAGGGCGCGTCTTTCGCCGAGTTAACTGGAGCGAGGCTAGGCTCGCTGGAGAGAGCCGCTTTCCTTCCCCGGGGTCTGGGACGGGACCAGGGCTTCCTTAGTAGCGAGCTGGGGAGAGAGGGGGGGGGGGTAGGATATTCCGAGCTCGCCGTCTTGACTGGCGAGCTCGCACCCTGGTGTTTTTCTCGGGCCAACTCCCAGTCTCAACTCCAGGGTCGTAGCGATGTCCATCGAGACTCGGCCGTGCCAGCTAGGTGGGAGCCTGGCAGGGGAGTGACGAGACCTAACCCCAGAGCGAGAAGACTTAGAAACTTTGGCCTCTCCCGGGTGCTACCACCGGGCCAGTCAGCTAGGTGAGAGCCTGAGGGCGGGTGTTGGACATCCTCCGGGCTCAGCCCCAGAGTCATAGCGATGTCCATCGAGACTCGGTCGTGCCAGCTAGGTGGGAGCCTGGCAGGGGAGTGACGAGACCTAACCCCAGAGCGAGAAGACTTAGAAACTTTGGCCTCTCCCGGGTGCTACCACCGGGCCAGTCAGCTAGGTGAGAGCCTGAGGGTGGGTGTTGAACATCCTCCGGGCTCAGCCCCAGGGTCATAGCGATGTCTATCGAGACTCGGCCGTGCCAGCTGGGTGGGAGCCTGGCATGGGAGTGACGAGACCTAACCCCAGAGCGAGAAGACTTAGAAACTTTGGCCTCTCCCGGGTGCTACCACCGGGCCAGTCAGCTAGGTGAGAGCCTGAGGGCGGGTGTTGAACATCCTCCGGGCTCAGCCCCAGGGTCATAGCGATGTCCATCGAGACTCGGCCGTGCCAGCTAGGTGGGAGCCTGGCAGGGGAGTGACGAGACCTAACCCCAGAGCGAGAAGACTTAGAAACTTTGGCCTCTCCCGGGTGCTACCACCGGGCCAGTCAGCTAGGTGAGAGCCTGAGGGCGGGTGTTGAACATCCTCCGAGCTCAGCCCCAGGGTCATAGCGATGTCCATCGAGACTCGGTCGTGCCAGCTAGGTGGGAGCCTGGCAGGGGAGTGACGAGACCTAACCCCAGAGCGAGAAGACTTAGAAACTTTGGCCTCTCCCGGGTGCTACCACCGGGCCAGTCAGCTAGGTGAGAGCCTGAGGGCGGGTGTTGAACATCCTCCGGGCTCAGCCCCAGGGTCATATCGATGTCCATCGAGACTCGGCCGTGCCAGCTAGGTGGGAGCCTGGCAGGGGAGTGACGAGACCTAACCCAAGAGCGAGAAGACTTAGAAACTTTGGCCTCTCCCGGGTGCTACCACCGGGCCAGTCAGCTAGGTAAGAGCCTGAGGGCGGGTGTTGAACATTCTCCGGGCTCAGCCCCAGGGTCATAGCGATGTCCATCGAGACTCGGCCGTGCCAGCTAGGTGGGAGCCTGGCAGGGGAGTGACGAGACCTAACCCCAGAGCGAGAAGACTTAGAAACTTTGGCCTCTCCCGGGTGCTACCACCGGGCCAGTCAGCTAGGTGAGAGCCTGAGCGCGGGTGTTGAATATCCTCCGGGCTCAGCCCCAGGGTCATAGCGATGTCCATCGAGACTCGGCCGTGCCAGCTGGGTGGGAGCCTGGCAGGGGAGTGACGAGACCTAACCCCAGAGCGAGAAGACTTAGAAACTTTGGCCTCTCCCGGGTGCTACCACCGGGCCAGTCAGCTAGGTGAGAGCCTGAGGGCGGGTGTTGAACATCCTCCGGGCTCAGCCCCAGGGTCATAGCGATGTCCATCGAGACTCGGCCGTGCCAGCTAGGTGGGAGCCTGGCAGGGGAGTGACGAGACCTAACCCCAGAGCGAGAAGACTTAGAAACTTTGGCCCCCTTGGGGGTTTAAGCTGCGAACCCCTTTACCCTCACTATTTTGACAGAGTATAGAATACGACAATGAGATTTGTTTTCATTCTTAAGGCCAAGATATTTACAATTTTTTCAAGGGTAGAAACGTTTCAGATCGTCGCCACTCCAAGTGTGGCTGAGGGTGTCCCCTCTTGCATCTTGGAGGCGATACCCCCCCGATTTCAAGACCTCCTGCACAATGTAGGGGCCCTCCCAATTGGGGTGGAGTTTTCCCACAGCGGCTGATCTCCCTGCCGCGTCCACTTTTTTCAAGACAAGGTCTCCCTCCACGAATTGCTTGACACGGACGTGTTTGTCGAAATACTTGGCCATTCTTCGCTTGGCCTCCTCCTGCCTGACGACGGACAAGTCGCGTAGTTCTTCCACCATATCGAGGGAGAGTCGAAGCTCCTCCTCATTCTCTGACCTCCATTCTTCCCTTCCGGCTCCTGCCTCGACGACCCGAGGCGTCTGGACCTCGAATTCGATAGGTAGAACGGCCTCGCAGCCGTGAGAGAGTTTGAATGGTGTCTCCCCTGTGGCCGTATTGGGGGTGGTCCTCAAGGCCCAGAGGACTGATGGAAGCTGTTCCACCCAGCTTCCCCTCAAATTTTCCACTTTCTTCTTTAAGAGGTTCACAATGATTTTGTTAGCCGCTTCCACCTGCCCGTTGCTCCTGGGATGGTGGACAGAAGCAAACCGAAGGTCAATCCCCAGCTGTTCGCAGAAGCGAATGAACTCCGTGCTGGCGAACTGAGGTCCGTTGTCCGTGACGATAGCCTGTGGCAGCCCATGCCTGCAGATGATCTCTCCCCAGATAAAGTTCCTGACTACCTGAGAGGTTACCTTGGCTAGAGCCTTCACCTCCATTCACTTAGAAAAATAATCGATCATGACCAACAAGAACCTCCTCTGCCCGCTGGCCTGAGGGAAAGGTCCTACGAGGTCCAGCCCCCATATGGCGAAGGGCCATGGTGCCATGATGCTTCTTAATCTCTGAGCCGGCTGGAGCTGGAGCGGGGCATATAGTTGGCACTTATGACATTTTTTTGCGAATTCGGCTGCGTCCTGACCGAGGGTGGGCCAGAAGTACCCTTGCCTGACGATTCTCCCTTCCAGGGTCCGACTCCCCGAATGACTTCCACATTCACCGGAGTGGACTTCCTCCAAAATTTTGTGCACCTCTCTTTCGGCCACGCAACGGGCCAACATCCCTGAGAGGGTCTTGCGGTACAACTGTCCCTCACGTAGGAGGTAGTATGCCGCCTTGTGCTTGAGCCCTCTTCGGTCCATTCCCTCCGGGTATTCTCCGGTGGACAAGAAGGTGACGAAGGGATCCATCCATGAGGGGTGCTGTTCTACTTCCATTAGTTCCCCCTCCTCGATGGAAGGTCGGAAGAGATCTGTAATGGTGCCTCCCATCCGTGGGCCGTGCTTTGCTAGCTGGTCGACTGGCTCGTTTTCCCCTCGCGGCACGTGCTTGATTGAGAAGGTCTGGAAGGTCCCAATGACTCCCCTTACCTTCATCAAATAGAGCTGCAGGGTGGGCTCCCTCGCCTCAAACTCCCCTTTGACCTGGGAAGCCACCACCATGGAGTCGGTGAGGACCTCCACGTCATGCACCCCCAAGTCTCTTGCCAGGCGCAGACCTGCGATCACGGCTTCGTATTCGGCTTGGTTGTTGGTGATAGGAAAGTGCACTACCACAGTCTGCTCGATCTTTATCCCTTGGGGGCTTTCCAAGATGACCCCAACCCCTAAAGAATGCTTCCCCGAGGCACCGTCCACCCTGACTTTCCAGGGGAGGGGGCGAGTGAGTCTCTCCTCCGCCACCTCGACCACATACTCTGCCAGGAAGTCAGCCATAGCTTGGGCCTTGATTGAGAGGCGGGGGACGAAGGAGATGTCGAACTCGCTCAGTTCCACTGAACATTTGGCCAACCTACCTGAATGCTCTACCCCCTTGAAGATGTTGCGCAGGGGGTGGTCGGTCACTACTTGAATTGAGTGTGCCTGGAAATAGGGCCGAAGCCTCCGGGCTGAGATGATTAAGGCGAAGGCCAGTTTTTCTAGGATGGGGTAACGGAACTCGGCCCTCTTCAGTATCCGACTCACATAATAGACGGGGAGTTGCCTCTTCCCTTCTTCCCGAACCAAAACCGAACTCAAGGCTTCAGCCCCGACCCCTAGATATAGGAATAAGTTTTCCCCCTCCTTGGGCCCTTGGAGCAGGGGGGCCTGAGTCAGCTGTTTCTTTAAAGCCTGGAATGCCTCCTCGCACTCCGAGGTCCATTCAAACTTTCGACCCCCTCTCAAAGTTTTGAAAAACGAGGAGCACCTCTCCCCGGCCCGGGAGAGGAATCTACTCGACCCTGCCAACTTCCCTGTCAGTTGCTGTACTTCCTTGGTATTTTGCGGCGACCTTAGTTCCAAGATTGCCCTCACCTTGTCTGGATTAGGTTCTACCCCAGCGGGGGTGAGAAGATGCCCTAGGAACTTTCCCCGGCTCGCCCCGAAGACACACTTCAAGGGGTTCAGCCTCATCTTAAACTTGCGGAGAGTGGCGAAAGTTTCTTCCAAGTCCTGGATGTGGGAGTCGACGTCCAAGCTCTTGACCATGAGATCATCCACGTACACTTCGAGATTCTTCCCCTTCTGCTCTCGGAAGACCCTATCCATCATTTTTTGATAGGTGGCCCCCACATTCTTTAGCCCGAAGGGCATCATTTTGTAACAATAACATCTGTCTCCCGTGATGAACGAGACGTCTTTGACGTCAGGGGGGTGCATCCTGATTTGGTGATAACCTGAAAAAGCATCCAGAAAACTCATTACAGGGAAACCGACGGCTGAGTCAACCAGCGCGTCGATCCGAGGCAAAGGATAACAATCTTTCGGGCATGATTTATTAAGAAGAGAAAAGTCGATACACATCCTCCACCGGCCGTCTCCTTTTTTAACCATTACAACGTTGGAGACCCAGCCGGGGTATTGGATTTCAGATATGAAGCCAGCCTCGAGGAGCTTGGCGACTTCCTCCCTGATTGGCTCGGCGAGCTTGTCCGTGATGGATCTTTTTTTCTGCTGGATGGGGGGAGCCTCCGGGTCCAGGTTGAGGCGATGGCAGGCCACGTCGGGGTCGATCCCTGGCATCTCCGCGGCGCTCCAGGCGAAGATGTGCACGTTCCTCTGGATGCACTCCAGCATCCTGCCTTGAGCTTCCGGGGTCAGGCCTCCGCTGACGCGGACCTTCTCCACCCTGCCTCCAATGGTGAGGACCTCCATCTCCTCCACCTCTTCCGCCGCCTCCAGACGGGACTGCTCCTCCCATTCCTCGATACCTCCCCTTCCGGGGGCGAGGACCTCTTCCTCAGCCTCCTCGACGGCCATGGCCTCGGCCGACCCCCGAGTCTCTTCCGCGACCTCCTCCCAAGCGCGGCACTCTACCTCCATTTCTTTGTCAGCTTCCTGCTCCTCCTCCTCCAACTTCCGCCCCATCTCCTCGGCCCCCTCCAGCCAAGAGATGGAGTTTACCGCCGAGACGTAGCACTCCCTTGCCTCCTTAGGGTCTCCTCGAACCCGGATCTGGACCCCCTCGACGTTGAGCTTTAGACACTGGTGGAAGGACGAGGGGACGCAGCGGAAGGCGCTGATGAGGGGTCTCCCGAAGATGGCGCTGTAACTGCTAGGAGCGTCCACGATGACGAACTTGCAGTTGCGTGACTGCCCCCCTAGAGTGACATGGAGTCCCACTCCTCTCTCGACTTCTTTCCTCTCCCCTGAAAAGCCGAACAGAGGCCCGTCCGAGGCTAACACCCTCCTGGCCTCTACCTTCATCGCATCGAACGCCTTCTTGAAGATGACGTTGACCGAACTCCCATTGTCCACAAGGATTCGGGAGACAGTGAAATCCTCGATGGCTGTCTGGATAACCAGCGCATCGCAGAAGGGGTCCTCGTGACCCGGCAAGTCCTCTCTGGAGAAGGTGATTTTCTCCTCCGGGGGAGGGGATTGGGATGTGGAGCCAACGCTCCTCCGGTACATAGTGTGGAGGCTTGACTTACGGGAGGCCTCGATCCCGGCCCCCCCGTGGATCGCTCCGATCCTTCCTCGGGTGCCCACATCAACCCGGTCTTCACACCGATCCCCCTCCTCCCGAGGCCGGATCTCCTCTATCCGAACTTCCTGATGGTCTTGTTGTTGCTGTTCCCTTCTCCCTCTCATCTCGAGGAACTCCGGACACGTGGATGTGAGGTGCCCTTCTTCCTGATGAAAGTCACAATAGGGCAGGTCCACCCTGACCTCCCTCCTTCTCCTCGGCTGTCCTCTTCTTCTCCCCCTCATGGAAATTGCCATTGCCTCCTCCTGGTCGGGGAGAGGGGGTCTCTGACCCTGCCTACACCCCTGGGGGTTGTACTGCCCTCGGCCACCCTGGCGGTTATCTCCTCCCTGATAACCTCTTCGTGGTGCCTGGTCTTGCCACTCGGGCCTCCATCCCAAACGGTGGGTCTACTCCGGACGCACCCACCTGGGTTGCGGCTGCTGCTGCGGCTGCTCCCTCTGCCGAGGTTCAGCCCTCCTCTCCTCCTGAATTCGGCCACCCCTTGGCCTTTCCTCCTCCACGGCCCACTTGGCTAACCTTCGCGCAAACTCTGGATGTGCTGCCTCCATTTCGGCCTCCCTGGCCGCCCTCTCCAGGAGTGCCTCAAAAGACACTGGAGGTGATCTCTTTAGTTCCATTGCGAAGAACCCGTATTGGAGACCCAGGGTGAAGGCCACCATCATGGTGTGCCCCGGCATCTCCTGAACTTGGGACAGTTCCTCCTGGAACCTGTCCAGATAGCTCCCCAGGGTCTCTCCCACCCTCTGCTTGATGCGGAACAAAGACTCCGCCTCCTTCTTCCTCTTCTTAGAAGTGGTGAACCTCAGCATGAAACCCCGTCGCAGATCCTCAAAGCAGTAAATGGACCCGGTCGGGAGCTGGTGGAACCACTCTCTCGCCTTTTCTCTGAGGGTGATGGCGAAGAGTCGGCACTTGAAGCCATCTGACATCTGTCGAATAGAGACCATGTCCTCGAACCACTGGATGTGGTGGACCGGGTCTCCTCTCCCGGAGTAGTAAGTCATCTCCGGCTCGCGAAACCCCTCGGGAACTGGGGCTGAAGAAACGAACTCGCTGAAGGGGCTCCCCCCCTCAGCCGGGCGAGACGGGAACTCCCTCCCTGCAGTCTCGCCGAAGTGGTACTCGGCGGCCGAGCCGGGGAACAGAACTCGCCCATGGAACTCGCGCTCACCTCTCTCGGCGGGTTCCTTCCCTGGTCGCCTGAGCGGCGCGTCGTCGCCGAGTGCGGGAGCGGCGACCACCGGGACTGCCGGTGTCGCACTCTCAGCTCGCATGCCGAGGGCGGTCCTGACGAGCCCGAGGATCTCCTCCCTAAGCTCCGCCGGCACACTCGCCGCTGGGGGTGGGGGAGGGGGTGGCGAGTTGCCCCTGCCTGATCCTTGTCCTTCTTCTCCAGTCATCGAGCCTACAGAAGGTTTTCTCTACTAACCACTGTCCACGCTCACCGCACCAAAATGTTGAAACCGGAAAACCGGTCTCTTGTGGAGTTCGACCCTTGGGGAAGGGGTGGCCGCGCACCTACTTCACTCCTGCAAGAAAATGACAAAGAAAAGGGAAGGAACAAGGACTAGACCAAGGGCCCGGCGTGGAGGTCCCACCACACACCCGGAAGATCTTAGAGCGCTTCCCCTCCTTAGCCAAATGCCGGGCTAAGGTACCTCAGAAAGCGCTAGTAGGTCGGAGAATTAGTAAGCATGCCTTCTGAGGTACCCCTTGGGTCCTATTTATAGGAAAAGATGGCCTGCCAATATACAACCTTCACTGTTTTCGATGACTGCAGGCAGACCAAAAGGGGAATCATAGTAAAAGCATGCCATGGCCGAGATGCGAGCTGGACCTGAGGGGGCACTCGCTCGGCAGGGGGCCCGACTCGCCTCGCCCTGGGCCTAGGCGGGCACGTACTCGGCGGACTGTACTCGACTATCGCTGAGCTCGGACTCGGTACGGCGATCGCCGAGCTCGGACTCGGCACGGAGATCGTCGAGCTTGGCTCGACTACCGTCGAGCCCTGTTCCCACACCCGAGCTCGGTCTCGGCATGCCGGGCTTCGTTCGGCCATCGTCGAGCTCGGCTCGACTATTGCCGAGCTCGGGCTCGGCATGCTGGGTCCAAGTTGGTCTGAGCCGGCCGGTTCAACTCCTGTCGACCACTCGCGGGATCCGGGGTTGTACATGTACGTGACACTCTTCCAACCACTAGCCGCCTTGTTCACCAAATTTTGCTGCTCTAGGAGAGCAGTCGATAAAGCACAGTCCATCTGTGGTGTCCAGGGAACATATGTCCGTTCACTGGCTTTAACAGCTGTTCCTTTACCTTTATCCATTTAATTTCTACAATTCAATCAAACATAAAAGATCGTACTCGTTGAACATATTTAGAAAACAAATTATATCGACAATAACATCATATGATTTAAAAAATAACAACAATATAGCTTAATTAGACCATATGATTTAAAAAACAACAACATTATGTCTTAAGTAGCACCATATGATTTAAAAAAACAATAAAATTATAATCATAGAGTAACAAAGCAAGAGAACATCTTATAATCCACATCAAGCACGATACTCGTTGAACATATTTACAGCCATGTATCTTTAAAACTGGTCCACTCTAGAGTTGCTTGAACAGCACCCATTGCATCTGCATACTCAAAACTAGCGTGACTTGCATCTTGTTCTAAAATGTCTGCATCTACTTCAGCAAGCAATCATGCATTGTTCTCTAATCTCCTTTCTATCAGAAAATTATGGAGTATACAACATGCATTTATAATTTGAACCTGTGTCAAATTAAAAAAAATTACACTTTATAACCAAATAAATTATAATAGAATGAAGGTCCTCTTAATAATTATACCTGCACTTTGATATCATAGAAGGATCACCCTCTTAAAATTGCCCATCATTTTTTAAGGAGACCAAATGTTCTCTCAATAACATTTCTCTCTTTTGCGTGTCTAAGATTAAACAACTCTTTATAGTTCGTTGGATTATTGCCCTGTGTAGCCCACTCCTTTAGATGATATCTTGTTGACTGATATTGAGCAAGATAACCTGGACCGTTAGCGTATCACGCGTCCATAAGGTAGTATTTTCCTACCGGGACCTCAAAACGATCCGCTCTTTCGAGAGCATTACGCAACACTCTGGAGTCCGGAGATGAACCCTCTCACCCAGGTAATACATAAAAAAATTTCATGTTTGAGTCACATGCACCCATAACATTTGTTGTAATTGCTTGCTTCCTATTCCGATATCGACCGTGATCTTTGATTGGAACTGTTACTTCAATATGAGTACCATCTATGGCGTCAATGCAATCATATACAGTAAGCAATTATGTATTAATATTGTCTAAACAGATAACATACACACTCATGTATGAAAGAGATAAAATTCTCACGGAAAAATTATGCCATCTTTGTGCTCTTGATGCATCCGGGAGCTTGATAAAATAGGGGCTAACTTTAGAATTGCCCCTAACACAACGCTGAAATGTCTACTGATTGTATCAATTGAACGTAATAATGTTCCACTAACCGCACAAAATTTTTTTATTATATATGAGCTAAAATATATAAAAAGTACTAACAGACTCTCTCACTGAAACGTTTTTTGTGTCTCTTAGTAATCATCTCCCAATTAATATAGCGCATAGAGTTTCAAATGAGATTTTATTCATTCGAAGCAGATTAAAACAATTGATATACGTCCCACTATGTAATCGGGTAAACATGGGCGGATCTAAGGGGGGGCAGGCGGGGGCCCGGGCCCCCCCAAGAATTTTGGTAAAATAAATGATAAATTTGTGTTCCTCTCGTCGAGCCATTGGATTTTGACTACTTATACTTCAAAAACGGTGTTCGAATAAGGGAGAAAAGAACCCGGAAAGGTGGAGACATTTAATTTTTTTTGATTGGAAGATGAGAAAGTTTACAAGAAAGGCAACCGGTTTAATTAATTTTTGTGGAGATAATATATACAAATCTAGTTAATATAGTTGCGAACAATTTTGACCCCGCCAAGTCCACCTTCTTCTTTACTCATAGCTTCTTCAAAATCTCTGAAAGAAACACTATCGTTATCTTTAGCATGATATAACGCGACATCTTATTTACTTAACTCTTGTAATCTTGTTTATTTTCCCAGTATCTCGTTTATTACACTGTAAGAGTACACGAGATCAAAGCCAATTAATTTTAACTACGTGTTTCTTAAATTTTTTGAATAGTTTAGGCACCCGCTTGTTGAAATTCTCAATCTCTGCAATAGGAGCATGCGTCCACACTTTTACTTTGAGTTTGTTTTAATATGAAGTTCTCTTACTTTGAAGAAGAACTTTCATATGCTCTTAGAGATGTTGATGAGTGATGACGACAATAAAGTCGGACGAATATTTAAATACTGATGATAACATTGTACACTTTTATTGCAACTCATACTTTGTAACATGAAGTTCATCTTAAACATTTTCATTGCAACAATATTTTTTTCTTGAATTTATTTGCTTCATCACACAAATATTTAACCAGAACACCTGAATAAATAATTCAAATTGGAATTATTAGCACTCTTTATATTCTCACATCTCAAATTATTGAAATGTTAATATTATATATACTGCAACAAAGATCAGACCAGTATCACGCAATATTCCATTTGTCCTAAAATTGATTAAAGAATGAGCTCAGATGTCTCTAAATAAATAAACTACAATACGAAATTAATTTTTTATGACTCAATTATGATATCTCTACATGCACAAATTTTAGTATAGACATTGATCATAAAAAAAATTCTTCGCTTTTTGATTGGGCCCCCACTAATCAAACTTCCTGGATCCGCCCCTGCGGGTAAACAATGTCCTTCTTAAAATAGTTTTGGTATCGGCCTCTACAAGATCTCTTGCAATCCTGGGTTTCATCAAAACAACATAGGCCGCAGCAAGAGCTGCTGCCACTGTTGCTCTCTTACGTCTACGACATTTTTGTAATTCATCCATCTACATATAAACGAACAAGTAAAATTAAAACATAGATACACATACATACATACAATACTACGCACACATACACACACATACACACACAAGAACACACGCATACATACAATACTACTCACACATACACACACATAAACACATACATACACACACAAGAACACACACATACATACAATACTACTCACACATACACACACATAAACACATACATACACACACATGAACACATACATACACATGCATACATGCAGACAACCCTACTCTAGCAGTCAAATAATTACTCGGGCAAGTAAAACGCTTGGGAGCCGGGCGTGCGATAAACCCGAGCGAGGTTTGGACTTAACTATTTTTCATTTCTATAGGTTTTTTCAGTGTCTGAATTGTATTTAGTTTTGATGGGATTGACCCCAATTTATAGAGAAAAATGGACTGAAAGTAGCGGATTCCCCACTCTCCCACTTACATAGTGGGAAGTTACGCGTGATAACTGCCACACGCACGATCCACACACTTGATCTGTGTGATAACTACCGTGCACGGGATCCAATCCGCCACGATCCTGTGTGTCGGTCTACCAACCTCTGCCGCCCAGAGTGGGGCGGCCTCGGCCGCAGCCGGGCGGCCATGTAAGGGGTCGGCCGCCCTTGGCAACCCCTTCGCCATCTCATCGCATGCGGCCTCGGCCGCAACCCCCGCAAGGGGGAAGGCCATCCCGTGGCCGCCCCGGCGCGGGGGGCCTCGGCCGCAGCCCCCACAAAGAGGGAGGCCGACCAGGTGCATGGGGTTCTCGGCCGAGTCCCCCGCCAAGGGGGAGGCCTCCCTGTGGCTGCCCAGGTGCAGGAGGCCTCGACTGCAACCCCCACGACGGGGACGGCCGCCTCGCGGCCGACCTGGCGCAGGGGGACTCAGTCGTAGCCCCCACAAAGAGGGAGGCCTCCCCGCGGCCGCCCCAGTGTGGGGGTCTCGACCGAGGCCCCCGCCAAGGGTTGGGGAGGCCAGGCATGGCCGGTTTGGGGTGGGGGGGGGGGGCGGATAACGGTCACGCCCGCCAGCCTCAGAGGCCGGCGGCGGTACCGGTCGTGCCTTGTGGCCTCGGGCTCACAGTCGCGAGGTGCGGCTACGACTAGTCGGGGAGCCGGTCGGGAGCTCCCCAGCCCGGGAGGGATCAGTTGCCTGGGAGCGGCGACGCCGGTCGGCCGTTTTGGCCGGTCACGAGCGATTTGTGCGGATCATGCGGTAATCGGGCGTGCCAATTGCGCGTGCGGTGGTTACCCCATGATTCCCCACTAAATTAGCGAGGGTGGTGGAGGTTCACCTAATCACACACCAATCTTCTTATAAATGACATCTTGCCCCATCAAATCTAAATCTGATTCAAACTAAGGTTTGAGCTGGATTTGATGTTTTGTAATTGCAGGGGTAAAGGGTTTGTTTCTAATCGGTTTCTTTGTGATGGAGGCATATAAAGGTGGCGCTTCGAATGGAAACATCAGAGGGGTGGTGGGAGACGAAGTGGAGGGAGGAGGAGACGGCCGTCGAGGAAGATATGGATCGAGAAGGAAGCTTTCTGCTGTCCGGTTTCCACAGTGGCGCCGGCTCTAGTATCGAAGGAGATTGAGAAGGAGAATTCATGGTATGGGGGAGGATTGAGCGGGGTGGTGGTGATTTCAAAGCATTCGATGCCGCTGCCGGAGACTCCGGCGACGGTGATGTTGGTGCTAGCTCTGCTTTCTCTCTTAGCTTAAGGCGGTTTTGATTCTCCATTCTGAGGGGAAAGTAGAATGTAGGATATTTTGGAAAGGTGGATTTTTGTTCTTTCTATTTTTTGAAAATCAAGTTAATTAGGAGGTTGTGCATAAATGGAGGGGATCAATTTGAAGATCTAAGGGTTTAGATTTTCCACCTGCGAACAATCTGAACTCTAAAATGGATTCCCTCAATTTCGTCGGATATAGAGAGGATCCTAATACAAATTTTATCTTTGGCCCATATTTATAATTTATTTAATTTGTGGATATGAATAAAAAACTTTTTTGTTAAATATAATTACTGTGTATATAATGTAAATAAAATAGAAATAATTGTCTTGAATTTAATGAAGATTTATTCGAACTGGTAATATTTTGTTAAACGTTAATTTTGAATGATTTTTTTTTTGTTTGAACATAATTTAGTCTGCATTTATAATTTTTAAATCTGCATGCAAAATTAATCTGCATGTATTTAAAGGTAGTTAGCAACACACTAATTAAATTAGACGGAATGCACAACATTTCAAGAGTCTTGAATGCTCCCATTTTCAATTGTATACTATTTTGAGTCTTATAACTAATAATTTTCACCTTACATTGAATCAAATCTATCAATAGTAAATTGCCACGACTCTACTATTGTCCTCCGCCCTAACGCTATCATAAGTCTCCAACTGTAACACCACAATCTAGTTTAACAACAAATCAGTAGTTCGGTCGGGTCCCGCGATAAAAAGTAAACTAAGAAACAGTATTAAAATTAGTACACGAGCCGCCATCGAGCCCTAAATCCCCGATCTTGCTCCGCCGATCGTCTCCGCCGTTCGAGCAGTTGTCGTCGCTGTTGATCACAAGTTCTTCCAGATCTCCGGCGACAGAAGCTTAGGCTAGCATAGCGTCTCAGGAGTCTAACCAGAGATCCCTTGTCTCTTGATTCGTTGATCGGGAAAATCCTTCCCCTTCCGAATCGATCGAGACGACCGATCCTAGTGTGACCGTTGGAAGACCTTGCTTCCTTTGCTACGAAGGTTGAATCAAGATAGCACTGCAGCAGCTCTCCGTCGCCGCCGCTTATTCCGAGAACCTTGCCGCCGCTCCAAGCCGCCACCGGTTTCGGGAAGATTCAATCCAAGTGAGATCTAGGGTTGTGGACTCTTCGTTGACTTCAAGAACACGTCGTCGAACGAAGAGGGACACCTTAGTCTCCAAACGTCGTTTGTATTTCTTACAAGCTATTTTCAATTTCTTTGTAACGGACCGATTGTTCTCTAGTTGTAAGGGTTGGGTGCAACCCGGGTTGTGGGAGTGTTGACTCCTACGTGTGGAAGGGTTCCTTCCGTTAGTGCAAGGATTGGATTTCAATCCTGTTGGTGAAGTGACCGAGTCGTCCCTGGTTGGGAGATAGGTCGAAGGGGGAAAGTCGACGTACCCAAATTGGGGAACCACTATAAATTGTCTGTGTATTTTCTGTGCTTTGTTGTTCTGTTTTCTTGTGCAGGTAAAATCTTAATTCCGCAAATACGCTGCAAAGACACCTATCCCCCCCCATAGGTGAAGATAGTTGACACTAGGTGGACTTTCAAGTGGTATCAGAGGGAGGTTGCTCATCAAAAAGGTTCACACCTTGAGTAGAATCCTGCCACCAGTGTCAAGAAGCTGACAGACATCTTCCATGGACGGACTCAAGCACTCCGGCAAAATCCCAGTATGCACCAGACTGAACTTTCCTATCTGGAAGGAAAGAATCAGATTCTACATGGAAGCAGTCGACCCCCGGCTCTTTATGATAGTGGAGGAGGGACCTTACATTCCCACTAAGGCCTCCACCATTGATCCTACCAAGAAAGTACCCAAGAAGCTATCGGAAATGGACAAAGACGAAATGGTGCTGTTCGGACTTGACAAGAAAGCTCAGAACATCCTGGTGAGCGCAGTTGACGACTCTATGATGTAGAACTTCAGCAACTGCAGGACAGCCAAGGATCTCTGGAGCTGCCTGATTGTCTTAATGGAGGGCACAGATGAAGTGAGGGACGATCGGAGATCCCTCCTCAATCAGAAATATGAGGCCTTCAGACAAGGGCCAAAGGAGGAGATCGGAGTCACCTTCGAAAACTTCCTCAAGATCGTCAATGCACTCAAAGGATATGGAAGAGTGTTCACTGACGGTGAACTCAATGATAAGTTCCTTAGGTCCCTCACTAAGGAATGAGACACAAAGATCTGCGCCATCCGCGAGTTTGGCAGACTTGCGGAAACCGACCCTCAGATTCTGTTCGGGAAGCTCATGTCCTATGAGCTTCAGTTGAACACAAGGAAGGCTGAAGAGGAAGCAGAGAAAGCCGCGGCCAAGGAAAAGACGGTGGCCCTGAAAGCCATTCATTCCAGAAAGGGCAAGGGTGTTGTCTCTTCCCGTGCGTGGAAGAAAGATGAAGAGGAAGACTCGGAGCCAAGCTCCTCCGACTCAGAATTGTCTGAGGAAGACTTATCCCTTATCACAAGGGAATTCAAGAAGTTCCTCAAACTGAGGAATCAGAGAAAGAGAAACGGCTCCTCTTCGAGGGATCAGAAGAAGAACTATTCTTCTGACAGGTATGTATCCAAACCGAACAAACACCGCTCATCTGACATTATTTGCTTTGGTTGCAACAAGCCAGGACACGTCGTGGCCGACTGCCATCAAGGCAAGAGGGAGAAGGGAAAGGGAGAGGAGCACAGGTCCTCAAAAGACAAGAAGAATGAGAGGAGCTACATCGCGAAGAAGCCAAAGACGCTGAGTGAATCTGACACTTCAGATACCAGCGATGACGAGGAAGCCTACTTTAGGCTAATGGATCACTGTGACTCGGAAGGAGACTGCCCCCCATTTACGGGGAAGGTAAAAGCTCACACCCCTCTCTCTGTCTCTAACTCTGACCCTGAGTCTCAGGATGATGAACCTGAGGATAGCTCTTCTGCCCGTGAAGCTGAGCTCCTCGATAAGTATGAGCTTCTGCTCAATACTTTCCTGGAATGTCGAAAGAGAATGAAGGCTGCGAAGAAGGAAGTAAAATTCCTTAAAGGCGAAAGTGTATCCCTGAGGGAAGAGATCACCAGTTTGATCTTCCTCCGACAGGAGCACTTGGAACTAACTTCAAAGCATTCGGAGTCTCTTAAGCTCCTTGATCTCAAGCAGGAGGAAGTCGACAAGTTGGAAGAACTACTTGCGGCAGAAAGGAAGATCGTCAAGAGCTTTTCTATGCCAAAAACTGTTCTTCCATTAGTTGATACCTTCTCTGCTCAGGCCAAAGGAGCTGGCTTGGGGCATGTAGGGGTATCCGGTTCCTCATCCAGGAGAAACAGGAACCGGAGAAAGAATAAGGCCGCCAAGAAGGCCTCTGTTGCTGAAAAGGGAAAGGCCCCACTCAGTCCTGTTGAGTTCAGAAAGCCAAGTTTTCCCTACAACCAACATGACTTTGAGTCAACCTTTGGTCATCATTTCCGGCCCTCGGTTGCAAAGCCTAAAAGCCGATATGATGGTTGGAATTTTCCCCGCAATTTCGGTGAGAGTGTCTTCAAGGCACCTTATGAGGAAATCCACTTGGGAAATTATGGTCAATTCTCTAGCGGCCATAATAGAAAGCAGGCACCAAAAGCCAAGCCTGTTATACTGAAGGAACCGAAGGTGAAGAAATCATGTGACTGCAATCACTATGATGCCTCCACCTCCAGATCCAAGGCCCCAGCTGTACCCACCATTCCCAGGGTGAAGCAGGAGCTTAGGAAGAGGTACAACAGATTTGACCGTTGGTGCTGTGGCAAAATTGGTCACTTTGCCGTGGATTGTTGGTTTAATCCAAGGTATAACGAGACTCCTTATGTTAGCAGTGCGAGGCCGACCGCTCGTGGGGCTAACCAATCGAGGGGGAGTATGCTAACAAGGAATCTAGGACCCAAGTTCGATTGGGTTCCTAAGGCAAATTAATTCTGTTTTGCAGGAATGTCCAAAGGCCAACAAAACTCCCATTTGGTATTTGGACAGTGGATGCTCCCGTCATATGACTGGGACTAGAAGCCTGCTGCGGGAGTACTCTCCAGTCGAGAATGGACCCAAAGTCATCTTTGGGGGATCTGATCGGGGAGTCACCAGAGGTTACGGTATGATTTCCAACGGTATCCTCTCTATCTCTGACGTAGCTTATGTTGAAGGGTTAAATCATAACCTGATCAGCGTAAGCCAGTTATGTGATAAAGGGTATGACGTTAAGTTCTGCAAGGATAAATGCCTGATAATATCATGTGCCTCTTCGGAGACAGTATTAACTGGCATTAGGAGCAGAAATATTTTCTGTTTAGATTTCCTTAGTTTAGACTCTTCTACCCCTGTATGCCTAGTAGCAAAAGGCAGTGCATCTCTTTGCGAACAATGGCACAAGAGACTGGCACACATTAATTACAAGACAATTAATATGCTATTTTCCAAAGACTTAGTAAGGGATGCTCCCATTATTAAGTGCATTAAAGATAGTCCATGTCCTGCATGTCAAATGGGCAAGCAGACTCGGGCTACCTTTAAGGGCATCCCAGACAAAGATTCCTCCAGATGTCTTTATCTTCTGCACATGGACTTGTTTGGTCTTATGCAAGTTCATAGCTTAGGAGGGAAGTCGTATACGCTAGTAATTGTAGACGATCACTCTCGGTTTACGTGGGTGTTCTTTTTAAAACGCAAGTCAGATACGTTTGACGTCTTCACTAATTTTGTCAAGCAGATACAGAACGAACTTAACTGCTCCGTGGTCAAAATCAGAAGTGACCACGGAACAGAGTTTGAGTCTGGGGCTATGACAGAGTTCTGTGAAGAACTTGGTATCTTTCATGAGTTCTCCTCCCCTCGCACTCCCCAACAGAACGGAGTGGCGGAGAGGAGAAACAGAACACTCATTGAGGCGTGCACGACAATGTTGAATGACGCTTCTCTCCCAGAATACTTCTGGGCTGAGGCTGTCAATACGGCTTGTCATGTACAAAACTGGGCGTTGATTAACAAGAGCCATCGTAAGACTCCCTATGAGCTACTGAAAGGCAAGAAACCAACCATGTCTTACCTGAGGATCTTTGGCTGCAAATGTTATGTACTGAATAATGGGAAGTACCCGCGTACTAAGTTTGGTGAAAAAAGCTTCGAAGGCATATTCATGGGCTATAGTAGCCACAACCGGGCTTATAGAGTTTTCAACAAGAAAACCCTAGTGGTAGAGGAGTCAATAAATGTTGTATTTGATGAAAGAAGTTTGCTTAATTGCAAGACTTCTAGTCGTCTTCCTGAAGATGCAGGTGCTAGACTCGAAAGGTTGCAACTGGATGAGCCCGAGAAAGATGCAACTCCAACATACGTCAAGGTGTCCACTTCTACGCAGATCGGAGAAGTTGAAAATCAAAATGGAGCAAATCCTTTAGAAGAAGGAGATGCCCAAGAAGTAGTCGAATCTCCTGACGCCAGACTTCTACAGCTCAGACACGTGAGGGATCATCCCAGAGATCAGATTATCGGAGATCCTCGTGACGGGGTCAGAACTCGCCGAGGTACTATTAACGAGATTTTGCATCTTAGCTTCCTGTCACAGGTTGAGCCAAAGAAGTTCGACGAGGCGAACAAAGATGCTGCATGGATTTTGGCCATGGAAGATGAATTGCATCAGTTCGAAAGATGCAACGTTTGGACGCTTGTGCCCAGACCACAAAAGCAGAATGTGATTGGCACCAAGTGGATCTTCAGAAACAAACTGGATGAACATGGTGTCATCATAAAGAACAAGGCCAGACTAGTGGCTCAAGGTTACCGACAGGAGGAAGAGATTGATTTTGACCAGACGTTTGCACCAGTTGCACGGCTCGAAGCAATCCGGCTATTCCTAGCCTATGCCTCCCACAAAGGATTCACAGTTTATCAGATGGACGTGAAATCGGCTTTCTTGAATGGAGATTTGAAAGAGGAAGTATACGTCGCTCAACCTCCAGGTTTTGTCAATCCTACTTATCCTAATCATGTATATTTTCTTAATAAAGCGCTATATGGCTTAAAACAAGCTCCTCGAGCTTGGTATGAGACATTGTCTAGTTTTCTTCTTGAGAACAAGTTCTCTAGAGGAAAAAATAGACAAAACATTGTTTCTCAGGGAAGTCAAAGGCAAGATTTTGCTGGTGCAAATCTATGTTGACGACATTATATTCGGCTCAACTGACAACAATCTTTGCAAAAAGTTTTCCAAACTTATGCAAGGAAAGTTTGAAATGAGCAGTATGGGGAAGCTGAAGTATTTCTTGGGACTTCAAGTGAAACAGTCTGAGGAAGGAATCTTCATCTCTCAGACGAAGTTCACAAATGAACTCCTCAAGAAATTCGGAATGGAGAATGCAACCTCTATGAGGACTCCAATGGGATCCACTATGTCTCTGGATAAGGATGAGAAAGGTAAACCTTTCGATGAAACCAAATACAGAAGCATCATTGGATCCCTGCTCTACCTTACTGCCAGTAGACCGGATATCATGTTCTCCACATGTGTTTGTGCCAGATATCAGGTGAACACTAAGGAATCTCATTATGTCGCTGCAAAGCGAATTCTTAGATACCTTAAAGGTACTCCCAATCTTGGCTTGTGGTACCCGAGAAACAATGATGTCGAGCTAATAGGTTTTTCAGATGCTGATTTTGCAGGGAGTAGGGATGACAGGAAAAGCACCTCCGGGACGTGTCAATTCCTCGGAAGAAGGCTTATCTCCTGGAACAGCAAGAAGCAAAATTGTGTCGCAACCTCCACAGCAGAGTCTGAGTACATCTCGGCAGGAAGCTGTTGCGCACAACTCCTATGGATATGGAACCAGTTAGCAGACTATGATCTCCAGTTCAAGGAAGTACCAATGTACTGCGACTCCTCAAGTGCAATTGCTATCGCAAACAATCCAGTATCGCATAGCAGAACGAAGCATATTGAAGTGCGCTACCACTTCATTCGGGAGCACGTGGAGAACAAGGACATCTCTCTCTGTTATGTCCCCACGGATAAGCAGATTGCAGATATTTTCACAAAGCCCCTAGACGAGGCCAAGTTCAGTCTCTTCAAAACTGAATTAGGGATGCTCAACTATGAGGAATGAAGACTCCAGACGCTCCTGGCTCGTGCATCTAGGGGGAGCATCTGCCAGAACCTCAAGTGAAAACATAAGTGCACGAACTGAGGGGGAGCATGGTGTCAGGTGCACCAGACCCAGATTTGCAGAAGCCGAAAAGGGGGAGATTACCCTCTCGGCTAAGGCTAAGGTAGCTCAATGTTCTAGTTTGCTCTCAAGTAACTGGTAATGCATATCCCTATCACCTCACTTTTAAGTTTCGGTTTTTCATTCCAATATGCTCTAATCACCTTAGCTTGTAGGGTTTAGGCTTCTTCAAATAGGGGGAGATTGTTGGGTATTGCATCCTCAATGTACCTGATTTGAAGAAGCCCCTGTGCAAGCCAAGGTAAATAGACAATGTATTTGATGAAATATTTTTTAGTTGTGCTTGCAATTATTCCACGCTAAGTACACACCAATGTCAGGATGCAGTGGGTCAATATACACGGGTCTGTGCAACGTAATCCCTCGTTGAGCAGATCAGTGTGTTGGCCTACGTGTACTCTCTCTATTGGGGTATACTTAATTTCAAGTACAGGGCTATGATAAAGCAAGAGCAGACAAGGAGCAAGGATGGGCCAAAGACTAGCTCACGGGACGAAAGACGAAAATCGTCTAAGTGTAATTCGTCGAGAATCACTAGGTGATTCTCGCCGACTCGTCGAGAATCACCGACGAATCACTAGTGATTCTCTACGAGTCGTCGAGAATCACTAGTTGATTCTCGCCGGGTTGGGCCGGCTGTCTTGATACAGACAGGAAAATTATCTAAGGCAGAATCATCGAGAATCATTATGATTCTCGCCGATTCGTCGAGAATGACCTTGCATTCTCGACGATTCGGTGAGAATCAAAAGTGATTCCCACCGATTCTCCCCGGCCCCTACAACCTGTGTTGCCTGAATTCACTAAGTAGAATTCGGCGAGAATCGTAGGTGATTCTCGCCGATTCGTCGAGAATCACCTTCGATTCTCGCCGATTTTGACTTGGCAAATTTTCAGAAAATTCTGGACCGGTCCACGTTACCTGCAGCTGTTTGAACCGGTCTTTGGTCTTTACTGTGGTGGGACCCACAACGGTCATCTCTTGACCTAATATATATATACCCCGTATGTATGAACAAAAAAAAACACACGAAAACGCAAATTCAAAAAGGACGAGCCGCCATCGAGCCCTAAATCCCCGATCTTGCTCCGCCGATCGTCTCCGCCGTTCGAGCAGTTGTCGTCGCTGTTGATCACAAGTTCTTCCAGATCTCCGGCGACAGAAGCTTAGGCTAGCATAGCGTCTCAGGAGTCTAACCAGAGATCCCTTGTCTCTTGATTCGTTGATCGGGAAAATCCTTCCCCTTCCGAATCGGTCGAGACGACCGATCCTAGTGTGACCGTTGGAAGACCTTGCTTCCTTTGCTACGAAGGTTGAATCAAGATAGCACTGCAGCAACTCTCCGTCGCCGCCGCTTATTCCGAGAACCTTGCCGCCGCTCCAAGCCGCCGCCGGTTTCGGGAAGATTCAATCCAAGTGAGATCTAGGGTTGTGGACTCTTCGTTGACTTCAAGAACACGTCGTCGAACGAAGAGGGACACCTTAGTCTCCAAACGTCGTTTGTATTTCTTACAAGCTATTTTCAATTTCTTTGTAACGGACCGATTGGTCTCTAGTTGTAAGGGTTGGGTGCAACCCGGGTTGTGGGAGTGTTGACTCCTACGTGTGGAAGGGTTCCTTCCGTTAGTGCAAGGATTGGATTTCAATCCTGTTGGTGAAGTGACCGAGTCGTCCCTGGTTGGGAGATAGGTCGAAGGGGGAAAGTGGACGTACCCAAATTGGGGAACCACTATAAATTGCCTGTGTATTTTCTGTGCTTGGTTGTTCTGTTTTCTTGTGCAGGTAAAATCTTAATTCCGCAAATACGCTGCAAAGACACCTATCCCCCCCCCCCTCCCATAGGTGAAGATAGTTGACACTAGGTGGACTTTCAGTATATCTTCAATATTTTTTAAATAAAATATTTCAAAAAATATGTAAGTAAATTTGAAAATACATTATATAACTGTATAAAAATAAAAAATGCACTGCAACAATTGACTTCAAACTGCACAAATGTCAAATCATACCACACAATTTTTATGCGGTGAAGTTTTGTTCGGTCCAAATCGACCCCTTTTAGTGCAATTGCGGTTTGGGTTCAAACTGCACCAACTTCACTCGTGATAGTAAGTATAAATATTATAGAAAAATTATAAAATAATAACAATATTATAATAATATTAATGATAATAATAATAAACGGGTTGCGGTTCGGTTCTACTTCGGTCCGGTTCAGATCGGATCTAAAAATCTTAAAACCGCTTGAGACTTGTATGTTGTGGTTCCGGTTCCAGTTCCGGTTCCGGTCCGGATAATAAAATGTAAGAACCACACCCGGACCAATGTTGTTCACGGTTCCAAAATTCAAACCGGAACCAGAATAATTTGTGACGGTTCGGTCTGATTCTTTGCGGTTCCGGTTCGATTCCGGTTCGGTTTGCGGTTTTCGGTTTTAAGTGATAGCTCTATACGGACGAACTACATGCCATATGAAAGTGAGGTCGCTGATCTGAAGCTTTAAACTTATTTAGCACCATTCTTTTTCATCCTTATTGATCATTTGTAATTGTATTGCGTGGCATGTATTACATGATAATGGAAAACTGGTTTAACACATTGTGCTATGCCATGCGGTTAATATTTTTCTACGCACACTGGAGTAACTTAATTATGTTTACTACTTGAATAATTAAATTACGCAAAAGTTCCTCTAAAATGCACGACATAGTTACCGAATCGGGGAGAAGGGGTCGGGACCGGAGAAAGGGGGTCAACTACACAAGAATTACTAATTATTGCAAGCAAGTGATCAAAATAAAAACATACCTCTTCTCGACGGCGGTCTGATCAATTATGCTCATGATCGGATCCTGAGATTAAAAAAGTGTGATGGGTAATTAATTGAGTGTTATACCAACAATTAATGTTGAGCAAGTCTAGCAATACATAAACTTGCTGAACATCAAGTAAAATAAAAACTCAGCCAAAACTTAAAGTAAAATTAAATCAAAATATTACAGTCCGATTAATATTCTCACAATTTAGGCTCCGTTTGGCATGGTGGTGACGGTCATAAACATGAGGGTTAAATTGCTATTTGTTAACGCTCACCTAGGAAATTTCATCTATGTTCAAACGAATGATATTTGTTTAAGTGATCCTTGACAAATAACGGTTTAACCCATACGTTTACAACCGCCACCAGTGTCAAACAGAGCGTCAGTGAAGTGTGTCACCATAACTCAAGAGAAGCATCTGTGTTCATTGTCAAAAGTGTGCTGGAATAGCACATTTATTAAATGACATGTTTCCTGAAAGCCTAGACTTTTTTCTTCTTCTTGAATCATTTTGGATTTCCAATCTCATATCTTCTGTCAGATTCCTTAGACCACAAAAGAAAATTATGATGCCTATGGCCAAAGCTGACTAGTAAAGGGCAACCCGGTGCACAAAGGCGGACCCGTGCAACGAGGGTCCAGGGAAGGATTCACCAAAAAAGTGAAATGTAGACCAATCTTAACATGCATTTTTGCAAGAGATTGTTTCCAGGACTCAAACCCGTAACCTCAAGATCACATAACAACACCTCAATCGGCGTGCCAAAGTTGAAATTAGAGCACCATCAAAACTCCCTCACAAACTATCATGTGTTCATTTTTTGAGAAAAATCCAACACCATTTCAAATTTGAATTTCGTTGAACAGTTCTTGAAATCAACACAGCTTTATGTTCAAACAGATGATTTTTGTTAGGTGATTCTTAACGAATGGCGGTTTAACCCATGCATTTATGACCACCACTACCGTGTCAAACGAAGCCTAAATCTCATGCATCATAAATCTTAAAATCATAAATCCATGAATTTCTGACATGGCCCCAAACAAAGCAACTGCATAAGGCTGCATGAGTTTCTCAAACGCATTACATAGTAGCTGACGCTTAAATTCTATCACAATTTTCAGGAGTAACAACTCAATTCTTTAACACATTACTGTACATGAGAATCGGGACCAAAATTAATGATTTATACAGCAATGAATCAATATTTACAGTCAGCTTCTACGTGCGGCTCAACACAGCCCAGCAAATTAGCACAACTATCATTCTCTATTTCAAGCAGACAAATAATAGAAACAAAACTACGGCCATGAGTGGAGGATGTGAATGCTAAACTTCGGCAGGAACAATCTCTATCGAAGAAGCCGATCTGTTGGAATGAAATTTCGAGGAATTCAAGACATCCTTTTCGTGGCAGTATGCGATCAGCGTCCTAACCACATGTCGGTATTTTCTCCTGTAAGTCGGAAATTTTGAAATGGTTCTGCTCATGCCGACCAACCTACCAAAATTGGAATTTCTCAGAGAAGAATTTTACTGCACAGTTAAAAGTAACAAATATTCAAACAAAAAAAAATTTATATTTCTCACGTACCAGGGTCCTATCCATTTGGGATCAAATCCATTTGGTAGTCAAGATCCATTCTCAGGGGATCCAACGGGATAATTAATCCAATCATTTTATATCAAATATATGTATAGGGAGAGTTAATTACTGGGACCTCCCCTGCGAGTTTGCATAATTAAAGATACCTCCCCTCTATGTTTTAATATTACAAAGACCTGCCCTTCAAAATTGCCCCGTTTACAATCTCGCCCTTCCGTCCAAAATTTTCACCCAATTTATTGAAATGTCATATATACGCTTACTCTAAATCGGCCCTAAAGGTCTCATTTCCGTCATTTGACATTTTCTGATCTCACTTTGCCCTATTTCAACGAGACGTGCACTTTGCAAAAACGGTGCAGGTTGTCTTCTTCAGACGGAGGCTTGCTCGATCTACTTTGATCTTCTTCGTTCTCTTTGACTGTGACCCCCTACACTTTCATGTCATTACAAAGGGTAAAATAGGAATATAATATATTTTATTTGCTGAATAACATACTTTTCATCCAACTTTTTTAACATGAGGGGAAGATTGTAAACTTGTGAAACTTGGAGGGGAGGTCTTTGTAATACTAAAACATAGAGGGGAGGTCCCGGTAATTAACCCTATATATATATATAATTTTTTTTACACCCTTGGCTAAGTAAGGAGGGGATCTTGATCACCAAATGGATACAATCCATTTGGTCCAAATGGAGAAGATATCGATCCGTTCCTTGCATGTTCTGCCAGTATTGAAAAATCTTCACAGAGAACAATAGGTCTCAAGTGCGCATTGAAGGATCTTTGCAGAATTATAAAGGCATCAAAATGCATATTCTAGCTCATTAATGGACGCATGAGAGAGAATCTTGGGGCTATAAAGTAATGTAAATTAATGAAATTTCAAATGTCAAGTGAAATAAGAGTGAGAAACTCCATACCTCCTGCTGATGGCCTGTATTTGAGCAGTCTTTAGAGCATCCTGGGGAACCACAGAACCATTTTCCCAAGATTGCATGCCCACACTATCACCATTAAATAGGACCAACTTCTCCAAGAACCTCACTTCCTCCACTTCCAACTTTAGAACCTTGATTTGCTCCTTGAGCACCATCACCGGTTGGAAAAACCAATCTAACAGCCGGTCTTGGGGACGATTTAGGTAGGTGACTTCAATGCCGGTACTCAGCATTAACCAATTGGAACCAGATTCAATGGAGAAGAGCATACACCGTAAGAATGCATAAGAAGGTAAACCTAAGCCGACAATATCTAGTTTGCCTTCATTTGACCTCAGCCAATCATTCAGCTCAACTTCTGTAATTACATTTGCATCAACGAGTTCTTTGCCTCGCATTTCGCTGGACTTCATCCAATCCTCCCATATCTGTTGATTCAATTGGAAAATAAACATCATAAATATGAGTAAGGACACATTTGTTTCACTCAACTAGATGGTATTTAGAACTGTTTTTTTTTACTTAAAAGAGAATTATGCATCAAAAGCAAAAAACAACTTAACAATGGAAGAAAAAATTCTGCTTTCCCATTTTCCATAGTCTCTACCATACCATTTCTTGTTATGTTGCACCAATAGCCCATTAAGAGCTAGTTTTCTTTGACGTCATGGTTGCAGCTCAGTTACAGAAGCGAATATCCATGATGTTTGTTTTGTATAAATTCTTCTTGCAAACTCAATGTTCTAATTATTTTGGAGATAGAGCATTTCAATTTTAACCCATCCTTCCATTAATTATTTGACTTCCGTGGTCAGTTTTAACTCACTTCACATCCATATGATAGCGAGTTTCAAAGAAAATTAAAACTCGGCATCATATACTTTCTAGCAAATATATGTTTTAACTCGAATCTAAAACTTTGATCCAAACTACTTCCAAACAAATATCAAAACAATTCAAGTGTACATAACAAATAAAGTTGAGACTGTTACCCCAAAAGTTTAGGACCAAATGAACATACCAAGAAATAGTTAACCATGGCACAAGATTGACAGAAATAGTTGATATTACAAGAAAAGACAATCTATAGTAGCCTTATAGAAAAAAGAAGAGGACCACAAAGAGATAGTGTCCATGGGAGACAAGGATCTGCTCCACGAGGAGGGTCGTGGCCATGGGAGATCTTAGGGGACTCCTTTGTTTCACTTTGCTCACTTGACTGAGGCATCAGAGGATGATTCTCATGGAAGCTTATGCCTTGACACTACTACTCAACCGACCATTTTCTCTGTGAGAAAATAGGCTCTTCATCAGTTGATGCACGGCCTTTCGTCTGAGTCTACCTCTGCCTCTGCGCATGTCTTTGCTCACACAGGTTCTCTAGGTGCCTACTATGCTACTAGCCTACTACTCGACCTTTCACTCACTAGATTTTTGACTTTGGAGCCACAGATCATAAGACTGACCCATCTTCAGATTTTGCGTCTTACTTCCCTCTATATGGCAGAGTTAAAGTGAGTATCACAAGTCGCACTTTTTTCCTTTATTGCGGAAAAGGGATTCATCCACTGCTCTTACCAACCTCTACCTCCACCATCTGCCTTTGCTTACACAAGTTCTCCAGGTGCCTACTTTGCTACTACTCGACCCTCCACTCACTTGATTATTGTCTTTGAAGGCGCGGATCATAAGACTGCTAATCTCAGGTTTTGCGTCTTCCCTCTATCCAGCAAAGATAAAGTGAGTATCACAAATAACTCTTTTTTCCTTCATTGCAAGAAGGGGATTCATCCATTGCACTTCGCTCAATGTATCTTATGTCCTTCACATTCCCAATTTTACCCACGGTTTACTATCTATGAGTCATTTGACAATCTCTCTGCATTGACTAGTTAGATTTTTAGTTGAATTGTGTCTTTCAGGACCTAAAGATGGGGAAGATGATTAGATCTGATAGAATGCAAGACAACATGTATGTGTTTGACTCCTTTAGTGTCACTCCATCTTCGAAGGCTCTCCATACTGCACGGTCCTCGACATTGATCACCTGGCACCGTCGTCAAGGCCACCCCCTTTTTAATACCATACAACATTCATTTCCTACTATCCCACCATAATTTTAGAACTCTTGATTGTGATGTATCGAACTTGCTAAACATCATGTTACTTTACCTAGTACTTGTAACAATTTAAGACTCTTGTGGGTGCAGGTGCAGAACTCATGTGGGGAGCCGAGACAGTGGAAACAGGAATAGGTTTGTGATGATAATATCAAAAGAAAGATCCCCACACTTATATAAGTGAGGGGGAAAAACGTACAAAGACTATAATACCCTTATGGGTAAATACAAGACAAAAAACTAAAAAACAACTTGATTTCAACTCTCCCCCTCAAGTTGGATGGTAGATGTCTATCATTCCGAGTTTATGAATATCATTAGTAAAGGCATCGGAGCCAAGACTCTTGGTGAAGACGTCAGCTAACTGATCTCTGGAATGGACGAAGGGTGTGACTAGGCTTCCTTTGTCAAGATGATCTTTGATGAAGTGCCGATCCACCTCAACATGTTTGGTCCTATCATGTTGAACTGGGTTGTGCGCTATGCTAATGGCAGCTTTGTTGTCACAGTACAAGGATATGGGAGCTTCCTCCTTAAGACCGAGATCTTGCAATAGTATGCTCAACCAAAGGCCTTCACAGAGACCCTGAGACATCGAACGGTACTCAGCTTCAGCACTGGATCTAGCCATCACACTTTGTTTCTTGCTACGCCATGTAACCAAGTTTCCTCCAATGAAGGTACAATAACCTGTTGTAGATTTCCGGTCATCATGACATCCAGCCCAATCTGCGTCGGTGAAGACCTCGATCCGCAGATGATTGTTCTTCGAGAACATCAGCCCCCATCCTGGTGACTTCTTTAAATACCGGAGAACACGATAGGCAGCTTCCTTGTGTCTGACCCTTGGGGCATGCATGTACCTACTCAGGATCCCAACAACATATGTAATATCAGGGCGAGTATGTGAGAGGTATAAGAGCTTTCCTACCAACCTCTGATAACTAGGAGCATCAGTACGATCACCATTGCTGTCCTGATCAATCTTATGGTTCTCCTCCATAGGTGTGTTAGCAGGGGCACACCCAAGCATGCCAGTCTCTGTCAGCAGGTCCAACACATATTTGCGTTGGGAGATAAAGATACCCTTGTAAGAACGGGTCACCTCAATTCCTAGGAAGTAGCGTAGCCTTCCCAGGTCCTTTACTTCGAACTCGGCTGAGAGAAGTCCCTTCAGCTTTGAGATTTCATCTGTATCGTTTCCGGTGATCACGATGTCATCAACATAGACAATTAGCACAACAATTTTCCCTTCATTCCTCTTGACAAACAGTGTATGCTCAAAGTGTCCCTGCTTGTAGCCAAACTTGATCATGGCCTTGTGGAATCTGCCGAACCATGCCCTCGGAGACTGCTTTAGCCCATACAGGGACTTCCATAACCGACAAACAAACGTCTCTTGCCCCTTCTTCACAAAACCTGCGGGGAAAGACATGTACACTTCTTCCTCGAGGTTACCGTGCAAGAATGCATTTTTAATGTCCAGTTGATGAAGCTCCCAATCTAAGATCGCAGCACAAGATATGATCACACGGATAGAGTCCATCTTTGCTACAGGAGCGAAGGTCTCTTGGTAATCAACCCCCTGAGTCTGAGTGTAACCACGAGCAACCTATCTAGCTTTATATCACTCAACTTTCCCATCCTGATTTTGCTTACTGAGAAAACCCATCTTGAACCAATGAGTTTCTTGCCGAGAGGGAGAAAGGTGACATCCAAAGTGTGGTTCTTCTCCAAAGCTGACATCTCTTCCTTCATCGCTTGGGCCCATACTGGGATGCACAGTGCCTTCTGCCATGTTTTAGGGATAGAGATCTCAGACAAGGAAGATATAAATGACTGATGAGGCTTAGAGATATGATCATAAGCAACATGATTAGAAATGGGATGTTCAGTACACCGGGCCTTACCACGTAGCCGAGCAATGGGAACATGTAAATCAACATCAGGATCTGAGTTCGAAGACAGCATTGGCAGCGGCGGGACGACAGTGGGTTGTGTACCTGGTTTTCGACGATGATATACATGAGGTAGAGGAGCGATGAGTGAAGGATGATGAGAGGGAGGTGTATGAGGAATATCTGTAGTGGATGGCGTAGTGGAAGGTGTATGAGGGATATCTGTAGTGGAAGTAGGAGGAATAAAAGTGAGAGGAACAGTACCAATGACAGGAAGAGGGACAGTATCAATGACCTCATCCTCCTTCTCCCCCTGATGACAAGGAGTCAAATCAAGGTAATATGATTCGTCCTCGTGGAACGTCACGTCCATGGTACAGAACGTACGTCTGGTTGGAGGGTGATAACACCTGTACCCCTTGGTAGTGGTAGAATAACCAAGAAAGACATATCGGATAGCTCGAGGATCGAGCTTATCACGAAGTGGCTGGTGAACATGAACAAAACAAATACACCCAAATATACGAGGAGGAAGAGATGAGGTATGAACAACAGTCTTAGAAGCAAGACGAGCCAGAGGTGTAGCAAAATCAAGAACCCGCGAGGGGAAACGGTTGATAAGATGAGTAGCCGTCATGATGGCATCACCCCAATAGGGTTTCAGAAGGTGCATGGTGGTGAGAAGGCAGCGGGCAACATCAAGGAGATGCTTGTTTTTCCGTTCTGCCACACCATTTTGGGTGGAAGTGTAAACGCAAGTGGTTTGGTGGATAATATCATTGTTCGAGAGGTGGCCCCAAACACACCACGATCATCATATTCACTCTCATTGTCACTACGAAGGACACGAATGGTTCCATTGAACTGAGTTTGTATCATCTTATGAAAGGTTTGGAAGACAAAAGCGACATCACACTTTTTTTTTAAAAGATAAACACAAGTAGTACGGGAAAAACAATCAATAAACGTAACAAACCATCTATATCCAGTCAAAGAAACAACTGGGGAAGGTCCACAGACATCTGAATGTATAACAGAAAAAGAAATACTACTAGGAGAAGACAAGTGTGATGATGAATGACGCACATATTTAGACATTTCACAAACATCACATTTAAAATTAGAAACAAACTGAGATAAAGCAGGAAAAAGTTTCTGAAGATAAACAGGAGACGGGTGACCAAGACGCAGGTGCCAGCGTCGAGCGTCAGCAGTAGTAACAGCAGAAGAGGACAGAGCAAGGGATGATGGTGTAGCATCCAGGTAATGCAGACCACCGCGGTTCCTACCACTGCCAAGTATCCGCTTCGTACCCAGTTCCTGAAAAATACAAGAATCAGAGAAAAAGGTTACAGAACAGTTAAGAGATTTTGTAAGATTGCTAATAGAAAGTAAACTGCGGAGAAACGATGGAACATGCAAAACCGAAGTGAGAGGAAGTGTAGAAGAGCATGAGAAATTGCCCTTGCCAGCAATAGGAGACAAGGTGCCATTGGCGGAGACAACCTTGTCCTTACCAGACAAGGGGGTGTAGGAGTAAAAACCTGTAGAGGACCCGGTCATATGATCAGTAGCTCCTGAGTCAATAATCCACTCAGACGACGGAGTCACAGCAACATGGGCACTGGGCATCGCAGCAATGGCAAACAAAGAGGAATTACTCGGTGTAGGATCAGACTGAGAATGTAGAGAACGGCGAAGCGCATCCAATTCAGACGTGGTGAAATGATCTGGGAGCTGGCCATGAGGACCCCCTTGAATCTCAGTGGAGTAAGCAGAATCAAAAAAACGGGTGTCAGTCTGACGGTGTCCACCACGGCCAGGACCACGCCCACGTCCACGACCACGGACATATCCAGGTGGAGCAAGGTGCGGGTGAAGCTTGAAGCATGCTTCCCGAGAATGTCCCCGTCGGCCACAATGGTCACAGGTGGGAATCTGGGTGGTATGGCTAGAACCACCACGACCTGTACTGGCAAAAATCGAGCGGTCAGAAGGAGGAGTCGCTGTGTTGAGAGACCTTCGACGATCTTCATCACCAAGAACCATACTGAACACCTCCCTGAGAGATGGGAGGGGTGAACGATGAAGAATATTGGTGCGAACCATATCCAGCTCCATGCTCAAACCCATCAAGAACACATGAAGACGAAATCGTTCATCTCTTCTTTGCAACAGAACTGCATCGGCAGTGCAAGCAGGGGTAAACTGATCGAAGTAATCCAACTCCTGAGATATACGCTCAAACTCTGAGTAGTAGGTGGAAACAGTCATAGATCCCTGTCGTAGTTCCAACATACGGCGGGTCAGCTCATAAACCTGAGTGGAATTCCCGATCTAAGAATAAGTCTCCCGCGCTCGAGTCCAAATCTCGTAAGCTGAGTCCATTAGCATATAACTGCGGTATACCTTTGGAGACATAGAGTGGAGAAGCCAGGAAACCACTAGGGAGTTCTCGGAATCCCAACGCGGCCAGGCTGGATCAGTCAGGGGGGGTACCACCTTGGTCCCATCAATGTATCCAAAGAGCTGGTGGCTGCGAATAACATGCTGCGCCGCACGAGACCACTCGAGATAGTTAGTGCCATCTAACGACACCGTGGTGATCTTCAAGGAGCTAATATGACCAGAAAGTCGCTGGAGTTCACACATCTGGGAACCTGAAGACCGCTGGGTTTCCCCCACTTGGGGAACAGTAACACTCGGTGATGGAGAGACACCACCAATGGAAGAGTTATCCATGGAAACAGTGGAATAGAGATCAGATCAGAGAAGGCACAGTTACATCAGATCTAAAAAAGATGTGGGGGAAATGGCAGCAGCAGCATCCGGAAAAAGGACTGGATCTGAAGAAGACATAGAAGGAGGCAGTGCAGGAAGCATGCAGCAGCAGCAGGAGATGCCAGGGAGCAGAAGAAGATGTCGCAGGAGGCATTGCAGGAATCCGGCAATCGATGCAGGAAAGCAGCAAGAGTCGCACGAGCGGCGGCTAGCGGATGCAGGAAGCAGCGTAGGAGGCGATGTCGGGAACCCACGCTGAGCAGGAGGCGGTGCGAGAAACCCACGAACGATCGGAGAAGCGGCAGGAGGCGGTGCGGTGGGCCGGATGCTTCATGGAAGGACGGCGGCGACGTCCTTCTCAGCAACCGGCGGTGGCTTGGAGGCCGCCCGGCAGCCACATTAGAAAGGCAGCAGCGATCGGTGAGGACGAGCGGAGATCGACGCGGAGCGGCGTGCGAGCGGGAGGCGAGTGAGCGTGACGAGGGGCGGCTAGGGTTAATCCCTCTAATACCAAGTGGAAATAGGAATAGGTTTGTGATGATAATATCAAAAGAAAGATCCCCACACTTATATAAGTGAGGGGGAAAAACGTACAAAGACTATAATACCCTTATGGGTAAATACAAGACAAAAAACTAAAAAACAACTTGATTTCAACTGAGACCACAAAGAGAATCTCTTGCACGTGCATAGCTAATTGAAAAGACAAGCCCACAGAGGTGAAAAAAATTATTGAGCTTAAGCAATAATTTGATATCCTAAATATTAGAGGTGATTATTAAAACAGTTGGTGGAGTTGTGTTGGAAAAAGTTCGTAGTTAAGCTGGGAAGTGTTGCAGGTAACGATTCAGCTTAGAATGAGTTGAACCAAAGCAGACAATACCTTTGATATTATGGGTGTTGAGTTGTTACAGGACTATTTTCATATCATCCATGCTAATGTTTGGAGACCTGCCTCAATGCTTCTATTTCTGAATGTTATTGGTTTATCATCTTTTGTATTGGTATATCATTTTTTTATTGGTTTCTCGTCTTTATTGACTATTTTTCTCATACTACCTGGGTATACTTGATGACACATAAAAATGAGGTTTTTCAAAAAATGATTTCAACCAAGTTCGTTACTACCATCAAAATTTTGCATGGTGATAATAGTAAAAAGTACACTCCTAGTTTGAGAAACATTTGGCCAACCTTGGCATCATCCATCAAACTTCTTGTTAATGTGGTTGTATTATCCTAATTATATATATATATGGGTGTGACTGAGTCTATTGAGCACAAGAAGTTACTTTTCATCAATCGTAACCCTAACATGGTATCAGAGCACATCCGCCGCCCGCGCTAGGCTTCCGTGCACATCCGCTTCTGTCTGCCCTCGCGCATCCGTCGCGCTCCCGTCGCAACTTCCGTCGCGCATCCGCCCTCGACAGTCTCATGTTGCATCTCCCGTCGACAGTCTCCGCACAGCAGCAACATTCGCAGCCGCCTGGTCTCTTCCATGACCTGACGGAGGCGTGCTCCATTCCGATGCCGCCTGTCGTCCTTCTCTAATCAGCTGTATGCTTCTGATTGCTGCCTCTTCTTGATGTTGTCGCAAGTTTATGTCGTCTCCTCCTGCTGGTTCCTCTAGTCTCCTCCGGATCTCCCTCACATGACCTAGGGTCCATCAACCCCTCGTTCTCCTGCTGCCCTTGGCCATGGGTGACTCGGCTACGAGCACCACTCAGACGACTGTTCCCTCAGGGGATTCTACCAATATCTTTCCTCCTAATGCGAGGCTGGCTACTACTATCCTTACCTCCTCCAACTTTCAGTTGTGGAAAAAGGGGGTTACTATGTCTCTAACAGGCATCCGACGTACTCACCACCTTACTCGTCTACCTACGCGTGCTGTGGGGAGCGCTGAATACGACGATTGGTACAGTGATGATTGTCGTATCTTTGCCCTTCTTCTGAGTTCCATGGACCCTTCAGTTCAGCAAATGTGCAAGAACTGTGATAGCACCAAGGAGTTATGGGACACTTTACATATGATGTTTTCCCAGGCAAACAACCTTTCTCGCCTTGGTGAACTTTTTCCCAAGATGGCTGAGCTACGACAAGGAGCTCGTCCTGTCACCGAGTACTTCGCCGAATGGAAGGTCCTTGCCGATGAAATCCTGGATCTGTGGGAGATCCCCTCTACCCGTGAAGGACGTCAGGCTCAACGTGAGCACCTTGTTCTCATCTGGCTTCTGAACGGACTTGATCCGAACTTTTCAACAACAAGGACAGAAATGCTTGCGAGTCCTTCTACATTGCAGATTGCTAGTGTGTACCATCGGCTGAATAAAGCAGGCTCTGCCTCTTCCCCAGCTGCGCTACATGTTTCCTCCAGCGAGTCAATGGCACTGGCCTCTCGAGGGGGAAGGGGGACTAGCCGAGGTGGTCGATCTGGTTCTGGTCGTGGTCGGGAGACTGATACGCGACATTGTACTCATTGCGGACGTCGTGGCCACACGAAGGATACTTGTTGGCTTGTGCATGGAAAGCCAGACTGGGCGTCCAAGACCTCGTCATCTTCACCTCGATCGGCTCACGTTGCCGACTCGACACTGACACCACCAGGTCCCCGCACTGTTCAAATCTCTGAGGATGAGTATCGTCACCTGCAGGCTCTCCCGATTTCTTCTCCAACTCATAGTGTTGTTGTGGCCCAGACAAATTAACCTGTTTGCACCTCCCAGCGCCCCGTCCAGTGGCTGGCAGATTCTGGAGCTTATGATCACCTGACTAGTTCTTCAGGTATCTTACACTCATACCATCCTCATTGTGGGTCCTCTATCATTGTTGCAGATGGTTCCACTGTTCCTATCGTTGGCTTTGGAAGCTGCAATGTGACACCGGAGATGCCCCTATCCTCAATTGCTAATGTCCCTCAATCTACTTACAACCTATTGTCTATTAGTAAGCTTACTCGTGATTTAAACTGCACTGTTATCTTCACATCTTCTGGTTGCATTTTTCAGGAACAGTCGACGAGCCGTATTATTGGTAGAGGGAAGCTGCGTGGTGGTGTTTATGTTCTGGATGAAGTTTCCCACCTTGCGTGTTCAGCTGCTTCTGCCAAACTCTTGGACCTCCACTTTCGTCATGGTCACCCGTCTATGCAGGTCATGCGTCGTTTGTATCCTGAGTTTGGGAACGTTTCCCATCTCAGCTGTGAGTCGTGTTTGTTTGCTAAACTCCATAGAGTTAGCTATGTACCTCGTTTGGATGTTCGTGCGTCTGCACCTTTTGATTTACTTCATTCTGATGTTTGGGGACCGTGTCCTGTCCCTACGTTGTTAGGACACAGATATTATGTTACCTTTATTGATGATTTCTCACGCATGACTTGGGTTTACTCAATGAAAAATCGCTCTGAAATGCTATCAATTTTTCAACATTTGTGGAATGAAATTTTTACTCAGTTTTCTATTTGTCTGAAATGTCTCCGTACTGATAATGGGAGGGAATACATGTCCCAGTCTATGTCTAACTTTCTCTCTGACAAAGGCATCATACACCAAACCAGTTGTCCTGATACCCCCCAACAAAACGGGGTTGCCGAACGAAAAAATCGCCACCTTCTTGAGGTTACCCGTGCTATTCTCCATCATAGGCAAGTACCCAAACACTTCTAGGGAGATGCTGTTCTTACTGCTGCCCATCTCATTAATCATCTTCCTACCCATATCCTTCAGGGGGAGACACCATATCACATCCTTTATCCCGATCACCCGGACCTCCTCTACCTTTAAAGGTATTTGGGTGTGTTTGTTATGTTCGGGATGCCCGTCCCTCTGTTTCTAAACTGGATCCTCGCTCTCTGAAGTGTATCTTCCTTGGATACTCTCGGACTACCAAGGGATATCGATGTTATTCTCCGGAACTTCACAAATATATTCTCTTTTCAGATGTCGTCTTCCTCGAATCTGACTCTTATTGTACTACTGGCTCTCTCCTTCCCACTTCACTTTCTGATCCCTCCCTTGATAATATGTCGGTTCCTCGTCATGATTCTACTCTTATCTCTCCGACCGACATATTGTGTCCCCTTTGGGGACAAGTCTACTCTCGTCGCTCTTCTGATAGAACCGAAATGTCACCACCTACCCCTACCTCGACCACTAATGGCACAACAAGTGTTCCTCCAATTGCACCTACTAGTGAGCACCTGAGTCGAACTGAAGTGCCTGCTGCTCAACCTCCGGATAGTATCGAGCTTCCTATTGCTCTCCGAAAGGAAAGTCGGACTTGCCAGAATAAACCTCTCTATGTGAGCTCTTATCAGGGGTTGTCTGCCTCTCATACCGCTCTTCACTTGACTTTGGATCAGCACACCATTCCTTCAACGGTTGGGGAGGCCAAAACTCACCCTGGATGGATGGCTACTATGCACGAGGAATTGACGGCACTTCAACAGAACAATACTTGGGAACTTGTTTCTTTGCCTCCAGGCAAGCGTGTCATTGGTTGCAAATGGATATATTCTGTTAAAGTAAATGTTGATGGCTCTCTTGCTCGCTTGAAAGCCCGCCTAATTGCCAAAGGTTATGCCCAAACTTATGGCATGAATTATGAGGAAACTTTTGCTCTCGTTGCCAAGATGTCTTCTATTCGTATCGTGATCTCTCTTGCAGCCACTCACCGGTGGCCCCTTTATCAGTTGGATATCAAGAATGCGTTCCTTCATGGGTCCTTGGAAGAAGAAGTGTATATGGAACAACCACCTGGGTTCGTTGCTGCGGGGGAGCGTAACAAGGTGTGTCGTCTCCTTGCTTCTTTATATGGGTTGAAACAATCCCCGCGTCAGTGGTTTGCTCGTTTTCGGTCTGTTGTAACCAAATTCGGGCTTAATAAGAGTATCAAAGACTCGTCTCTTTTTTATCGAAACTCCTCAGCTGGTACCGTGCTTCTAATTGTGTACGTTGATGATATTGTCATCACGGGTAGCGATTCTAAAGGGATAACTGATCTCAAGGCGTTCTTACACTCACACTTCCAAACCAAAGATCTGGGGCATTTGCGATACTTCCTCGGGATAGAAGTTGCTGATCATGACGACTCCATCTTTGTTTCTCAACGTAAATATGCTCTCGATCTGTTATCTGACCTTGGAATGTCTAACTGCTGCCCTATGGATTCTCCACTTGAACCAGGAGAAAAAGGCCTTCATGCCGAGAGCAAATCATTTGAATCTCCAGAGAAGTATCGAAGAATAGTTGGAAAACTTAACTACCTTACTATGACTCGCCCTGATATTGTCTGTGTTGTGAGTAAGGTCAGTCAGTTCATGGCCACCCCAACTATCTCACAATGGGACTCTGTTCTCCGTATTGTCAGATATATAAAGAAGGATCCTGATCTAGGAATATCATACAAGAATCGTGGGCATTCTAATATAGAGGTTTACTGTGACTACGACTGGGCAGACTGTTTAGCCACTCGGAAGTCTACCACAGAATTTACTATATTCATGGGAGGAAATCTTGTCTCCTGGAAGAGCAAGAAACAGACCACTGTCGCCAGATCTAGTACCGAGGCAGAGTATCGGGCTATGTCACACACAGTTGTCGAGATCATGTGGATCAGACAGACCCTTTGTGAAATCGGATATCCTGTCCAAGACCCAACTCCGTTATGGTGCGATAATCAAGCTGCAATACAGATAGCAACTAATCATGTGTTTCATGAACGCACAAAATACATCGAGATCGACTGTCATTTCGTGCGTGAGAAGTATGAATAAGGTCTTATTTCCTTGAGCCATGTGAAGACCGGGGATCAAGTTGCTGATATTCTCACGAAAGGAGTTACTAGGGTCAGAATGAATTTCATATGTAACAAGTTAGGTCTGGGAAGTTCTCACGACCCAACTTGAGGGGGAGTGTTAATGTGGTTGTATTATCCTAATTATATATATATATATGGGTGTGACTGAGTCTATTGAGGACAAGAAGTTACTTTTCATCCATCATAACTACACTTCTTATGTTTACTCCCCGACTTATAATGGAGTTGTCGCCTCTTTGTAACAACCCAGTTGTATGTTATTGTAATAATAATGATAATAATAATAAAATAATAAAAATAAAACCCAATCTGCCCCCCCCCTCTCATTTAACCCGAGTTGCACCCCTTTCTTTTATTCCCGCATCTCGGACCTTGTTCTTTCCTGCAAGCCGCACGCCGACCCCGTCTCCTGCAAGTGCGCAACCCCGCCCCCGATTCTTCTTCCTGTGGTTGGCAACCACCGCCTCTAGGACCGGCGCCTCCCCCTCTAGCTCCCCCGCCGCCTCTTGCTTCTCCTGTCATGGCCGACATCTCCTCCTAGTCTTCCTCCTTGGCCGGCCTCTCACCTCCAAGGAGATCGACGGCCCCTCTTTCTGAAGGTTGGCAGCGGTTTTTCTCGCCTCCTGGTGGCCGGCAGCCGCCTCCTCCCTCTACTCCAAGGCCGACAGCCGCTTCTCCATCTTCCTTGAGCTCCGTTTACGCCTAGGGCTTCGCTCAAATCCTCCACTCCGATTTTTGGGCTCGGATTTGACTTCTGTGGGTAATATTCTCCCTCCTCCCCTTCTCTATTCAGAGTTCCATGAACTTTTCTTGGAAGTTGTCTCCAGAATTGTGTTTCAGATGTTTGTCTCCTTATAGTTGTCTAACTGTGATATGTTTGTATTTTCCGGCGCCGCTCCTCGATTCAGTTGGTGGGACTCAAGTGAAGTCCTCTCCAAATTAGAGTTTTTCCATACCGAAATGTCGCTAAGTCTTTGTCTCTGCATGGAATCTCTTCTCTCCCCACTCTTGAGGGAGGTAAATCTTTTAGCCGCTCTTGGTTTAGTTATGTAACGAATAATTGTCTGTGCTAGTGTTTGATTTCCTTTATGTCAACATCATTTTTGTTTGCCCTTGTACAGGTTCGAAATTAGAATGTTAACTTTGCTCGTGCCAGTTGACCGCCTCCGTCAGATTTTGCTTCAGCCTCTCTCCTGCAAACATTGAATTTCAATTACTTGGTCTGTTCTTATAATTATACGAATTCACCCTTGATTATTTGTGTTGTCAAATGAATTGAAATATCGAATATCTAACCCGACAAGTTTATATTTTAGGGTTAATATGTTTGAAATGTCATGAGATTGTGATCACAGATAATCTTATTTGAATATTCAGTTAGATGAGCGGATTTCTTGTTTGTTGTATAATACGAAGAATTTTGGATTTTTGGGAACGGTTAACAAATATCATAATGAGATTTATTAAGAATTTATTAATTGCATCATTTGGATTCACACTAATATGAATTGTATCTCATTTTATGGATAATTAAAAGACTTATAGTTCTTGTGAACTTGAGCAATAATTATTTTGAAGGTTAACGGTTAAGATTCCTTGTTACGATTAAATGATTGATGATTGTGTCATGCTCGTATATATACACACAATTTTACTTGGAGGATATTCATGTCTGAAAAATGTTTAATCTAAATGAATATTTAGTGTCCAAGAAAGTAGAGTATTGTAATCGTATCACTCGTAAATACTTGAACCCGCTAAATATACTGCTCTTTATCCAGTTTTGTTTGTGTTATCGAATCTTGTGACAACAAACCTTGTGTCATCGAATCTGGTTTCTTAGGTCTGTTCTAAGAATTGGGTGAATGCTGCTCCGCAGCTCAATTTTTCTCTTGACGCATTTATGAACTCTAATTTTGTACAACTGAATCGCTAAATTTGTATCAGGTCTTGATATGTTAGGAAATCTCCTAAATCATGAATCCTTACAAACATTAATGTTATAACAAATCCTTAAACTGTAGCGTCTAACTGGGCATCTGTCTGCCGCCATGGTCACGACAAGCAGGATTACTTTTCCGACAAGACTTGCACGCAAATTTGATCGTGAACCATGTGCGCCCGCTATAGCACATACACCCTTCATCGATCACGACTTACAACATATTACATAAATAATTTTAGGCTATTCTCCGGAGTAGTCTAATACGCTAACTTGTTCTATTTAGCTCTGTTATTTGTTGATCATTAGATAGTTTTACTTCATGAGAAACTAGTACACTCATGCATTTCTATTTCTATTACGGTTCTGTACTTTACTTTGCTCACTCTATTTGTTTCAATGTTCTGAGGTTTTTCCTTTTTGTTTTGGAAACTCGAGCCCGATCAGCATTAAGTTCCAGGTTCTATGTTTACATTTCTTTTTCTGTCAAATAATTTTTTTATGTAATAATTACAATCAGACATTTTCTCTAGTATCATGGACAACTGCTAAGCTATTTAAATACTTATGTACTAGAATTTGAGATTTATGCATGTGCACCCTCTGTTGAATCATAATTGCATGAAAACTGTATCAGTGCCCTATAAAACATGATTTTTACAAAATGCATGTGCACTTAAAATTCTCACTGTTTTAAAACTCTAATAGCCCGTTCGGCGCGCCGGAATTGGCTTTCTGGAATTGGTATTGGCTTTCCAGAAAGCCAATTCTTGTGTTCGGCGCGCAGGAATTACGACGGCTTTGGTTTTTATATAAAAACCACAGTTATTCATGTTAAGTTAAAAATTTGGCCCCTGAAAACCTTACCCCTCACGCGTATTTTTCCTGGCTTTCACGCTTCTGCCTCAAGCCGACACCTCCTGGCTGCTGCCCTAACCCGCGCGATCATCCCGGCGTCGATCCGCGGTAGGTTTTCCGCTTGATTTTTACTCCGGCTTCCTCTTCTTCGACTTCCTCTTCTCCAGCTTCCTCTTCTCCCGCTTCCTCTTCTCCGGCTTCATCTTTTTTGGCTTCCTCTTCTGATTCCGGTTTTTAGCTTCTTCTTCCTCACCGTTTTTAGCTTCTTCCTCACCATTTTATTTTCTCTTCCTCTTCTTCGGCATCTTCCCCCCTATTATCGCAGGTTTTGCTCACTACGGCTTCACAGTATGGACTGCTCCATCATACGCAGAAGGTAGAAGGCAGGCTTTGCTACTATTAGTAAGTATTTGGTGGATCACTCCGGCTATTTTTGAATTAATGGTTTGATCTCAGATTTTTTGTTATAGCAGAAAGGGGATAGGGTCAGATTTTCTGTTTTTGATCTAGGTTTGATCTTAGATTTTTTGTCAAATTTTCTGTTTTTGATCACAGATTTGATCTCAGATTTTCTCTTATTAGAGAAACATGTAGACTTACTCATTTATTGTTTGGGTCATAAACCCCAAATAGGTGGAAGAGTGTGGCTTTGACAGCTGCTATTACGGCACTAAGAGAAATATGTGGCGTGGAAAAAAGCAAGGACAAGTTAACAGCACGTCTAAAGACTGGAATAAGTACTACGTCGAGGTTAGCGCGATGTTGGACACGTCCGGGTTTGGTTGGGATTGGGAAAGGAACATAGTGAAGGTGGACAGTGAGGAAGTATGGGCAAATTATGTGAAGGTAACATATTTTTAATTAATATATATATTTACAAACCCATTTAATTGATATTATTTTAAGTGTAAAATAATTTTTGAATTTTACTATTGCAGGATCATCCTTCAATGAAATATTATAGAGAAAAAGTTATTGTGAATTGGTTGGATTTGGCTGTGTTATGTGGGACTGACAGAGCGATTGGTAGTCATGCTACCACCACATTAGAGGCGGAAAAAGAAATATGCAGAGTCCATGGCAGAAAAAACAACTAATACACATGAGACGGCTAGAGTGGATGCAGAAGGGAGCAGTAGAAGGAGGAGAAAGAGAGCTGGACAAAATGACTCGGTAGTAGTGGCCATTGAAAAATTGGCCGACTCCGTGCAAGGTGCGGTGGGGACCATGACTGCTGGTGATGTTGACGACATCTACGTCGCACTTACTCGGATGACTGATTTATCTTCTCAAGATTTACTCAGGGCGATGGATATACTGTGTCATGATAGTGTCAAACGTGACATATTCAAGAGACTCTCGGACGAGTTAAAGGGCACATGACCGCAAATGCAGTTTGATCGCTAGTTTAATGTTACTATTTATGAGTCATGGACTATTTATGTGGTTTTGTTGCTATTTCGGAACTTTTATTTGTGGACGATGTTTTAAGATTATTAGTACTTTCATTTCAAGTATTATTAGTATTTAGATTTTGGGGACAATGATTAAATTTTTACAAAAATAGTTTCTAAAAATTGCAATTCCAGAAAGTCAATTCCAGTGTGCAGCCGAACAGCTTTTACATATCAATGTCAATTCTGTTCACTGAAAACCATTCTGCAGCCGAACAACATAATTGGTTTTCTGCACAAAATCAATTCCTGTAGATATTGATTTTCTGGCCAAAGCCAATTCCAGAAAACCAATACCTGCGCGCCGAACAGACCCTAAAAGCATCCGCATAACTAAAATCAAACTGTTTTTCTCCAAATAAAATAATTTAAAACTATTTTAAGTATTCTCTGCATCCTTTTTAGCAAACATGGTTTTCTTTCCGTCCATGCCTGTGGCATCACGATCCGCCCGAAGCGCACTCTTACTTTTGTCGAGACGGGTCGTGACACTCTTAGAGGTTACTAGGTGCTTCTTCACCATGCACCTTCCCCAATATTATGGGAGATGTCATTCTCACGGTGGTGTATCTTGGCAATCGCATGCCTACTCGAATCATAGGGATAGTACCCATATGCTTGCCTTGGGTATAACCTTCATTCACCTCCAACCCAAAATCTTTGTATGTGTTTCTTTTGCCCACACATATGACATAGACCGCTCTCGGCTTGACCCTCATGCCCTCAAATGTGTTTTTCCTTTGCAATTCTTCAACTCAGAAAGGATTGTCGTTATCATCCACTAACATAGTAATTGTTTTGTAATGGAATAAAGAATATGTATCTCCATTTAAATAGTGTTGGAGGAAGTAATTTTATATTCACTATGTAATTGCGGAGTTGCCAGATATGTAATCCCATATATATATATATATATATATATAAGCACACCAAGATATATATATATATATATATATATATATATATATATATATAAGGTTTTCAATCCACTCCCTTAAATCCTGTTCTTTCAAATTCAAAACCTCCCGTCCCGCATACATCCGAACCATTCAATATAACTCTAACTCCATAAACGGCCAGCTTTTTAATCTCAGTCATTAATGGAAGAGATATTTCTCCTCCTCGAGAAACAAAGAGTGAGTAGAGATGAAGAACCTCACTCCATTGAGGTGGTGCCGGAGATATTTATCCGGTGAGGGATGGGTTTTTCCCCCTCCATAAGTATCCCCTGTTTTTTTCTCCCCTTTAGCCCTCCTAATCTTTAAAAGTGAGCTAGTCCCGGTTGCTTAAAGAGTAAAGGAAAGAGAGACGGGGGAGAGAGAGTGGGGGAAGAGAGAGCAGGAGAGATGGCGTGAAAGAGAGAGGGAGAGAATATGGTGGCAGGAGAGACAGAGAGATGGCGTGAGAGAGAGAGGGAGAGAGAGGGAGAGAGAAGAGAGAGATGGCAGTGGCAGGAGAAAGAGAGGAAGGCAGGGAGGGAGATGGAAGTGAGTCCCACTACATTGAAGAGAGAGAAACAAAGAGTTAAAAATAAAGAGAGAGAGAGAAAAAGAGAGAGGGAGGGTGAGCGGAGGTAAAGAGAGGGAGAGAGAATTTGAGAGAGAGAGGATGGCAGGAGAAAGAGAGAGAGAGAGAAAGAGAGGGAGGGGAGAGAGAAAGAAAGTATTATGGCAGGAGAAAACGAGAGAGAGAAAGAGAGGGAGGGGAGAGAGAAAGAAAGTGTTTTATGAGATGGAGGTGGCAGTTGAAAGAGAGAGAGGAAGAGAGGGGAGAGAGAGGGGTTGTGCGAAAAATATCATAATTTAATATTAAGAACTTAATTAAATATAAAAAATGTACTGTTGCGCGGGACCGTATGGCGAGATGCGGGCGATGCCCGTCGGTGGAGGGAGGGGAGAGAGAGGGGTTGTGCGAAAAATATCATTAATATAATATTAAGAACTTTGGTGCTGGTGCGGCGCCTGAGTGCTTCGGGGGCCGCGAGTGGCGGGTGCGACGTCGAGCTGGTGCATTGCGTCGAAGCGGGCAACTATGCGGCCGAAGGATGCCCGGAGCATCAAGCGCGGGCGAAGCCCGTGCGCAGGCGGGCGAAGCCCGCCTGATGCGGTCGAAGGCCACCCGAGAGCATCGAGCACGGGCGTAGCCCGTGCGAAGATGCTCGTATATATATATATATATATATATATATATATATGGGTAGCCTCTTTATAATACTAATTTAATTTCTTTCCCCTCAACACGTATTTGTACATATATAGAGAGAGGAGTGAAAGGATAATTCCATTTTATGATATGAGACTACATTCTTGAGAAAGAAAGAACTAGTGAGCTAGTGAATGGGCCTTTATATGGGTCTTATATTTACATATTTCTGCATTGCCCATACAAATCGTAAAAACGAATTTTGGTCATGAATTGGATATATAGTGATCGAGGTAAGACCCTGGTGAGGATATCAACAACTTGTCAAGCAGCAGGAACATGCTTCAAATCAAATTTACAGAGTTGAACCTTTTCCCGGATGAAGCGATAATTGACCTCGATGTGCTTAGTACGTTCATGAAACATCAGATTCTCGGCAATATGAATAGTAGCTTGACTGCCACAGAAGAGAGAAGCCGACGATGAGAGTTTAACCCTCAGATCTCCCAAAAGACTTTCCAATCACGCAAGTTAAAAAATGGTAGAGGACATTGAACGATACTCAGATTCCGCAGAAGAGGGTCCAACCACAACTTGCCTCTTGCTCCGTCAGGTGACCTGTCAACCAAACTAAACACAGTACCCACTTGTGGAACGACAATCATCTAGAGAGTCGGCATAGTCAGCATCAGAGTGGGCGACAAGAGATAAAGAGGAGGAGGGCTTGTAGACAAGTCCTTGTCCCAGAGCAATCTTCAAGTACCGAAGGATGCGCTCTATAGCTTGGAGATGAGAAACCCAGGGAGTATGCATAAAGCGGTTGATCACCCTAACGACAAAAGATAAATCGGGTCTCGTAATAGTGAGATAAATGAGCTTGCCCACAAGAAATCTATAATACTCTAGGTTAGAAAGAAGAAGAGTAGAGTCGGAAGCATGAGCACATAGGCATGTGGTTGGCATCTATAAGAGTGTATGAAGGCTTACATCCACGCTTTGAGGGAAGTCAACAACCTTCCCATTGGACAAAGTCCCGACAAGGGTTAGTGATAGTGCGCAATGCCCGACATAGGTGTATTCCCGCAGGAGGTGGTGATTTGTTGCCCAGTCGGACGATCCGAGTCTGTGGTTGCGTTCGGATGTTCGATCCGAGTCGATTTTATATATTACTTTTTATGTTTTGAGTTGTACTTGACGCCCGATCGGCCCAAACAGTATGAGCTGTCCGATTCTAGTGCTTATGTTGATCTTACGGTTATGCAGAGGTTATGATTTTTAGGATTATATATTTATATATATATTGTTGGTGTCTTTATGATCTAAAAGTATTCAACAAGTTAGTCTCGCTGCCAACGTAGTATGAGCTTATAGGGTCGTACATAATAACGTACGAGAAATTGGATAATAGGTTGAAATTGCTCAACTAAAAAAGGTTATGGGTACAAAGGGAGATATTGTTGATTAGAAATTGTTTGCCAGTTTGTCAACAAAAGGGTTGGCTGAAAATGATAGTCCAATGTTGACTGGATGCAGTCGATTTTCATCAAGCCAATCTAGCCGGTGCAGTCGAACTTCATGAAGCCGATGCAGTCGAACTTCATGAAGCTGATGCAGTCGATGCAGACGAACTTCATCAAGTCGATGCAGTCGATGCAATCAAACTTCATCAAGCTGATGCAGTCGAATTCCATGCGATCGAATTTTCATGAAGTCAAATTTTGTCAAACCGATGCAGTCGAATTCATGCAGTCAAATTTCATGCTCTTTGACAGCTTGTTGTTTTGGTTTTGAGACTAAGTTAAAATTCGACTGCACGCGCTTTTTTGTCAGATTTTGAATCTTGAACTCGGTTCGGCCTTTTAAGGTGCAATTACTGTTTAGACCAAACCAGATTCACTGAACATTATATATAGATATAATTTCAGGGTTAGGGAAAGCTTTTTTCCCCGATTCATTCTTTCTCCCGAGCCCTAGCCGCGGAACTGTTCTGTGACGGTGACCTCCTTTGTGAATCGAGCCCAAGCGCTGACGGTCCTCTCCAGTAAACGAACCTAGCAGTTCGTGGCAACGAAGGCTTCAATCATTTCCTTCCAGTTTACCCTCGCGTGACGACGGTGAGACATTTCTCCTGTTAGTATGGATACCCGGAAAGGTGCAGACATTTCTCTGAACTTTCGGACTCGACGGACCAGAAATCTCAGGACTAGGATTCCAGATCAGAGCCTGAAGTTTTCTGGAGCACTTTGGCCAGAGCACCTTGGTCGATTTCTGAATCATCCCCGTACAGTAACGGTGAAACCCCGACGACGGGCTCCTTTGCGAATCGAGCCCTAGCGTTGGTGGTCCTCTCCAGTAAACAAACCTAGCAGTTCGTGGAGACAAACGCTTCGATCCTTTCCTTCCAGTTCACCCTCGTGTGACGACGGCGAGGCGTTTCTCCCGTTAGTGTGGATCCCGTAACGGTGCGGACATTTCTCTACACTTACGGACTCGACGAACCAGAAATCTCTGGAATAGGATTCCAGATCAGAGCCTGAAGTTTTCTGGAGCACTTTGGCCGAAGCACCTTGGTCGATTTCTGAATCATCCCCGTAAAGGTACTCGCAAATCCTAGTCGTTCCTTCATTTCTTGTTTTACGGATTTCACAAGTTCCTACTCTAGTTTGTGTTTGCCTAGAGTTTTATTCCGTTGCGCATATGGTGATGTGTTGTTTACCACATTTTAGAAAACTCAACAGTGGTATCAAAGCAAGGTTTCCGAGATCCAGTGCGTGTAAATCGTAAATTTTAGAACTGTTCTAAAACCTAGATTTATTCCTGGAACATCAAATGTTGAACACTTGTGATTTTGTGCGATTTTCATGTTTCAGAAATATTTTTCCCTTAACAATAACCATCCCTTTTCATGGTCTGTGAAACCAAAAGTCTTAGATATTGAATCTGACATTGAGAGACGAGTTTGTCTACTGTCATATGATTGATTGCTTGTGTCTGTATCCAATACATGTAAATCCGAAGATTTAGAAATTTTCTAAATGTTCTGGTTTAGCCCCTTTTACATCATGTGTTGATAATTTTGTTTTGCGCACATCTGAAATGTATTTGGATTGTGAATGTTGTAATTTTGTGTATTTGCACAATGATTAAGTGTTAATCAATCATCTAAATCTCTTAATCAAATATTAAGTGTTCAGATGACTTCCGATGGATGACAATCTTCCTGCCTCGATCGATAAGTGTGATCTTGTCAAAGCAATGTGCATTAATCTATCTTGGTAAGAGTGCAAACGGATATTGTGATATCTTACTGTCAACATCGGGTCAAACTTAACTAGGTGACCTTAAAGGTTGAGTGCTTAGAGGCATAGGGTTGACAAGCACCATATGACAGATGCGGATAAAGAGTTATTCACCAACCATACAAGAGTTGCATGATGATGCAATTAGCAAAGATTGTCTACCTAAATAACCACTCTATGGGTGATCAGCCAAAGATGACTTATGGAGTTGGTGAAATACGGATCTTGTCTCTTAGAGAGTAGCTCGCATAAATTCTCTGAATTGATATTGAGGGTTACAATTTGATTAAAATAGTGGAAATTCTTTTAATTAAAATCCATATTAAAATATAAAAATGTATTTTGAAATATAGTACTAAAATTTTACTTTGCATAAATTTCTTGTAGAATTTCCACGGCAAGTGCATCGCACTCCACCCTGTCCCTGAGAGCTATCCTTGAGAAGGACACGCTGAGCGGGACAAATTTCCTAGACTGGTACAGAAACTTGAAAATTGTTCTCAGCCAAGAGCGTAAGTTCTATGTCTTGGAAAAAGACCCCCCCTGTGGAGACAGACGTCACTGCACTTCGTGCAAATAAAGATGTTTATAAGAAGTATGGTGGAAACTGTCTGGATGCCGAATGTCTCATGTTTGCAAACATGAACTCTGAGCTTCAGAAGCAACATGAGAAAATGTGTGCTTATGAGATAATCGAGCACCTTAAGAAAATGTTTCAAGGGCAAGCTTGACAAGAGAGATTTGACATATTCAGGGCGTTATTTCAGTGCAAGATGGGAGCTCGAGACCCAATTGGGACTCACATACTCAAAATGATTGGGTACATAGAGAACTTTGAAAGATTGGGGTTTCCTTTGAGCCAAGAGTAGGCTACTGATCTGATCCTGCAATCGTTGTCGGACAGTTATAAGCATTTGTCATGACGACAACATGTATGAGATAGACAACACACTGCCCGAGCTCCTAGGCATGTTGAGAGTTGTCGAGATCAACATGAAGAAGGTCAAACCTGCTATCCTCATACTGATGGTGCATAAATGCAAGGGCAAGGGAATAAAGAAGACTAAGGTGGGACCATTCTTGTCACGACGTCAAGGCGAACCAAGATGAGCGTCGGGCGCATGGACGCTTAGGCGACAAGACAGGCGTTTATGCAATAATAAGACGAGCAAGTCGCAAGGCGACAACTTAATATAAAAAAAATCTAATACAGACTATAGGCAGCGGTTATTATAATAACCGTTGTCTATAGCCTGCCTGTCTATAGCCTGCCTGACAGACTATCGACAGCGGTTATTATAATAACCGTTGTCGATAGCCTGTCAGGCAGGCTATAGACAGCGGTTATTATAACCTGTCTGTCAGACTATCGACAACAGTTATTATAATAACCGCTGTCTAAAGGTTCTTTTTTTTACTTTGACAGATTGTTTACCAACACACAGTCACACAGATTGTTACTTCATACTTTCATAGCAGTAGGGACATATTCTAATATCATGAATTCATGATATCTCAAATCTCAATATATTTATACCATTAGGCAGTAAGCAACTAAGCACACAGATTCTGAATCTTCTGATATCAAGAATTCATGATATCTTCATATCTCAACACATTCATACCATGAAGTAGAAAGGACAAAAGTTCTGATATCATGAATTCATGATATCTCAATTCTCAATACATTCATACCATGAAGCAGTTAACAGTAAGAAAAACAATGTCACTCAATACAGACTTAAGAGAAAAAAATAACAGAAAAGTGAAAACAAAATATCATAGTATAGTATTATGGTCAAATCCAAAATATCTTCATCATACACAATAACATATTAGTATGAATAATGTTTTTAACATAAACTTTAAATAATCATAAGATCAAATAAAATCATAATCTAGTAAGTCGTCGTTGGCATTGCATGTGCTTGGTTGATTAGAGGTACTCGTCATTTGCCCATAATTATCATCAATATCTTTATCATCATTAGCAAATTCAAAATGATCTAAATCTTCATCCCCTTCAGCTATTAGATGAAGATTAGCTCCAGCTTCACTTCGTAAATTTCGAACCACAGTTCCAATAGCTCTCTCTACAGCTTCTCATGTGAGATTATCATCATCAAAAACTATAGCATCATCTGGTTTGATCATTATCCACTCACTACTCAAATCTAGCTCATCAAGCACTAAAGAGTTGTAATTTTTTTCGTTTTCACGTCTTTCTTGAAATCGTGCTTGTAGACGGCGATTATATTGGATGTATACAAGATCATTAAGCTTTTGATGCTCCAATCTATTTTTTTCTTTATGTGTGTATCTGAATCAAGATAATTGCAAATTTATTAGTAGATATAAAAATATTAAATTTTATATTGAATATTTGTATACTTATAAACTCAAAAGTACTCCAATTGCGCTCACAACTAGAAGAAGAACAACATAAGCCAAGTATGCGCAATGCTACCTTTGTAAGGTCAACATTCGGTCATTCATGTGCACCCCACCAATCCACTATTTATTTAAGACAAATATAAATTATTTAACATATAAATAATTTAAGAAAAAATAAAAACGTAATCAATACTTACTTGGATTTAAGGTGGTTTGTTGCCTAATAGCAATAAGCTTTCTAAAACTATTTTGAGATGTTTTGTAGTTAGTACTTTGCTCTGTAATCTTGTCTTATAATTCTTGATCAGACACTAGTCTTGTAATAATATCATTGAAAACATCTTGAAATTTTCAAGCATCATAATTATGTTTTTCCTCGTATTCAAAATATGTGTTTGGATTTAGAAACAAAGCCGCCCTATACAATTTTTGCTTCATTTGATTTGTCCGCCTATTTTCAACAATCTCAATAATCTTTCTTTATTATCAAAAAGTTCTTTGATATTTTGTTTAGCTTCATCCATTGTCACATATACTTCAGGCATAGCTGACTTTTTATCTCCATCTACTAATCGCAAACGGCAATCAGTGATTTTTCTCCTTTTATGCAATATTTTACTTCATTCTAAAAAACAGTTGAAAGTATTATTTCAACAATTTGTTTTCCAGCTTAAGTTTTTATCAAATTAGCGGCATTCCATAAAGGCGACACAAAAAATAATTTTAGTTTCTCTTCATGCTTAAGCACACTTTGTAGAGTAAGAAATGATGTTACAAATCTAGTCATTAAATGTCTCACTAGATAACCACTTATAGTAGCTCTTACTGCATCAAGTAAACGAGTGTGCCTTTAGATGAAATTTATAATCATTCTTGCTTTTTTATCACCATTTCGTTTTGTTGTAACTTATATCCTCTAACATGAGATCAATGCAATGAGCTGCACAAGAAGTCCAGAATAATGTGGGTCTTTTCTCCATTAAAATTTTACCAGCTGCCCTGTAATTGGAAGCATTGTCAGTCACCAACTGCACACAACATAACTTTGTATATATCGAAAGTTGTAGACTATTAAACTTGAAATATGAAAATTAGTAAAACCAAAAAATTTACCTGAATAACGCACTCTGCTCCTCTCTCTCTAATATTACTATCAAGCAACTCTAATAGCATTGTAGCATCTTGAATATGATTGCATGCATCTATAGAACCCATAAAATAGGTTTCTTCTGGACAGTTGACTAAAAAATTGATCAAATGTCTCACTCTCTTATCTGTCTAATCATCTGGCATAAGAGTACAACCATATCTCCTCCAGTATGTTTGATATGTTGTCTTCATCTCCTTAACTTTATCTTTTGTATTCAATAATAAAGGGACTCTTAAATCATGATAACTAGGGCATTTATAACCAGGTTCATACTGTTCAACTGCTTCGAGCATTACTTCAAAACTTCGTGCATTTGCAGCATTGAATGGAATTCCACATTCATAGAACCAATCAGCAACATAACTATCAACTCTCCTTTTCTCTTCAGGAGATCTAAAATATCTCTCAATAGTAGTTTGTGCAGCACCTTTAGCACGTCTTTCATCAACTACATCTTCAAGAGCACGTCTCATATGAGCATCAATAGGGCCCCTTTTTGTGGCAAGTGGATTACTTTTCTCTTTTTTGCACTTGTCCCAGAACTTGAGACAAATGAAGATTTAGTTTTAGATAATGTCGGGGATACATTATATGATCATATAGACTCTTTTTTTTTTGTTCACTCTCATTATCATCATCAGCAGTCAAATGCACATTGTTCTTTTTTATATTTTAAAGCTGAATACATCTCAGCTGCTATTTTAGAAGTAGTCTTAAAACACTTTGATATATATTCATACCCGCCACATAAGTGTTGCTTCAACATTTTGATACCACATTTAATCAGTCAATCACATAAATTACATTTAACTGTATTTTTATCTTTTAGATCGGGTCAATGTCCATACTTCCATTTAGTATTCTTTGACTTTGCTTTTCTTTTAGGATCTGTTTTGGGATCAAGATCATTATTATCAATGGATGGAGCAAGACTGTAGTTATTTTGGTCTTTCATCTTTCACAAACAAGACTTATAAAATACAGACTTAGTTCGGGCCAATGAAATAACTAGTTATTCTTAAGATAAAGAAATCATCATTCATCACATAAGGTATAGAAGTGTAGAATAATCAAATGAACTGCAGTCTACAATTATTCTACACATTGAACAATTTAAAGATCATTTAAATTATAAAAAATTAAGGATCATGCCCATTTACAAGACCATGTACATTTGTTCTACTTCTACACAAGTATGAAGTAAGTCAAGTTACTCAATGTGTTACATAAATAGATTTGCAATGTCAATCATGAATCATGTAGCACAATTAGTGATTATATAATCACAAATCTTATTTCGAATATTATCAATTTTTTCCTACGAAAATTGCATCACTCCATCATAAATCTGCAATAAAAAATATTTGTTAAAATTAATTCTACATAATTATTATCATTTACCAATTTACATGCACTTAACTTACCAATGATGACATTAACATTCTTCTAAGAGCAACAACTATGTCAATTATGTAGTACATGATATAATACTCACATTGAATATTATCTGGTTATTTTGGGCACTAAAAAAAAATTTGTTAAGTATTTTAATTAGAAATTTTTAAATATTAAAAAAAATTACAATACATATACTCATATAGGCTATAGCGTACCGGCTTCCACTTTAAAACCTTTGGTTTGTGAAAACTGGTATGTCGATCATTTGCTAAACCCTTAAATGAACTTTATAAAATATAAAAAAATTTAGATTATAGCCAAATCTGAATTCCAAATAGGAAAATAACAAATTAATAAACTTACTTTGCAATTACATTTTTAATATCAACGTAAATGTCTAGATTTATGTGATCAAACCAATAAACTGTATTATTATTGTAATCAATAATAGCCAACATCCAATGTTCTCTGTGAAACAAATAAAATAATTAATAACTTATTCAGAATAAAAAATAGCAATAATCATTGATACTTCATACTTACAATCTATGATAGGGCAAAAATAATAAAGAATCTGATTGGAGTTGACTAAGTCTAATTGTAAGATTTTCAGCTCGTGATTTTGAATGTTGTTTGGCATATTTATCATCAAAAATAAAAAATGGTTGTGGGATTATGAAAATATACACTTCTATTGTATGTAAATTTCTTTAATTGTGAATCTATGTACCTGTAAAAAACATGTAAATTCCAAATCAATTTATATATTAATAAAAAATCTTAATTTTGTAATATTTGATACTCAGTACTCACCTGATACATGATAATATGATGTTAACTCTAACTTTTTACATATTTAGAAAATCGTACAACTTTGAAATTTTAAAGTATGTACTTGTTGATTCAATCATAGTTATGAAACTTGGTAACATAATAATTGGTTCATTTGTATTCTATGGAAATAAAAAAATAATATTTTTGGCATCAATATTAAATTCAATGATTACATAAAAGTTAAAAATATTAATTATAATACCGGAGAAGGTAAACGCTCATGTGATGTCTCAGGTTCATATGACCTGAATTCAGGCTCCGGCTGACAAATCAAAAATAACAAAAAAATTATTTATTACCTGCTCAACAAAAAAAAAGTATGATATTTTATAAAAGTATAAATAATTAAACATAATAATTAATAATACATGAGATATGTCTTGAGAAGTTTCACGTGCAACTGAAACTATTGTGGACATAACTGTTCCAATTCCAGCACTAAACATACGCATAAGTTCTTCAATTTGATTCGTCATACTACTCATCTCTGCTTGATGCGCTTATTGTTGTTGGTTTATATAGGCTTGTTGCTCTTGTTGCTGTTGGCTTATATAAGCTTGATGTTCTTTTTGTTGTTGGCTCTATAATTCTTGTTGTTGGCTCAATCTTTTTTGGACTATAACTTCCACATATTCAATACAAGCTATTGAGCTCATCTCGCTCCGCCTATCATTCTTAAAAAAACTTTTAATGGTGGAAAAATTGCCACCAGCTCTAACTCTGCCCGGATGTTCTTTATCTAAAACAGATGCAAGGATGTCATCTCTTCCCTGTGACACTATTTCAGCACTTTGAGACTCTTGACTCGACAACTCATCCTAAGCAAAAGTAATAAATATTAATGCAGAATTGCATATAAGAAATTATATTTCACAAACAATATTACTATTGATAATTTACAAATGATGAAATGATATATTTACACTTACCATTTTAAATGTCAACTCAGCTGCATCTTTATTAATGTATTCACCAGTCTTTCTTTTATGACCGGCTTTCCATAACTCCGCACGTGAAATTGGTGCAGTTGCACCTTGTTCAACCTTGACAATAAAATGAAAATAAATTATCATATAAATTATTGAGACAATCAATTTTTACAATAAAAAATACGAGAGAGAAGTAGAGAACTAATACCATTCTTTTTTCTAATCAAGATATTCTGGAAGTAGTATGAAAAGTCTTTTGAATTTTTGCTCACTCTGTATTAACATTTTCTCATACACAAATAAATATTTGTTAATACTTAGATTGCTTATAAATTATAAAGTTAATAAATGATATAAAACATTGAATTTTAATAAAAACACATAACTATATATTCCAGAGTGGTGCGATGGTCGACAAAAACATCCAGTCTTCAAGAGTAATAAAGTTATACTTGACAGGAACATTGTATTGATGATCCAAATCAATATCTTTTACATAAGTGATAAAAAGTTTGGATTTCCAAGACCTCCAACTTTCACCCATGTTTTTTATTAATGCATTGCGAAGACCGTCAATATTATCAAAATAAATCTGAAAATAATAAATAATATTAATTAAAAAATAACTAAAACAACACAGTTATGTAATCACTGATGACAAAGTGACGTATATTTAATTATGCTCATATTTGATCTTTAACTTGTTTATCAACTTCCTTCCATGCAGCATATATAATTATCACATAACACCTGACAAGAGAACTCATAAAACTCATCAATTTATTTGTTTCAGGCCCGGGAATAATGCGGTCATCATCACTCATAGAAATAATAAGTTTCTTCTCCTCAAGCCTAAGCTTATTCAATTCATTCATTTTAGTGAAGCCTCTTGTTAACTTTGATGAAGATCTTTTATCAGTCATTTTCCTGTAATAAGAAAATCCTAAAAAAACTTTAAACCATCCAAAAACCCAAAACAAAATTCATAAAAAACCGTAATGATATTGATGTACTACCACACAATCACACATATAAATAATTAAATATATATGTTAGTGTTAAATGTTAATATATAACTATAGAGACGGGTGGTTTAGACATGTACAATAAGGGTTAAAATGCAATAATTAGGCAAATATATAGAGTCAGTGTATTTTTTAGGCTATCAAATACAAAAATACACATTGTGTTGTTTATATACATTTAGCATAGTCAAAACATGAGATTTGAAGATTCAGTGACTGTCTGTTACACAATATTTATATTACTACTAATAATAATAAATACATTATCAAAGAGCTCAAAATTGAGAAAATGAAAAAATAATATACATAAATGAAAATATGAGATATGTTGAAGAATAATCGTCAAATCGAAGCAAAGGAGAGCAAAAACTTTCACAAAATCGTCTTTAGGATTTTTCGCACAGAGCAGCGACTATAAGAACCAAAAAATCGAGGTAAAAACTAAAATTTGTGACTCACGGTTTAAAATAGATGGTATAGACAGCGGTTTTTACAACAGCCGTTGTCTATTTTAGGATTCAGGTTAGAATAGACAGCGATTTATATATAAACCGTTGTCTTATCTAGGGTTCAGGGGAGAATAGACAGCGGTTTATATATAAACCGCTGTCTATTCTAAAGTTCAGTAGATTAGACAACAGTTTATATATAAACTGTTGTCTATTCTAAAATAGACATCGGTTTATATATAAACTGCTGTCTATTCTAAGGTTCAGGTTAGAATAGACAGCGGTTTTTATATAAACCGCTGTCTAATCTACTGAACCTTAAAATATATAGTGGTTTATATATAAATCGTTGTCTATTCTACCATGAACCCTAGATAAACTGCTGTTTATTTCCATATTTTTTTTAAAAAAATAAGGCGTTCAACGCCTTGTTTACAATTGGGCGCATGAATGTCGTCTAGGCAATGCCTAGGCAACGTCATGACAAGAATGGGTGGGACCTAAGTCGTATCTTGATCTCAATTCTTCAGCACTGAAGAAGAAGAGCTTGGATAAGGAAGGAAAAAGTCACCACTTTGACAAGGCTGGACAATGGAGGAGGAATTGTCCTTTTTACATTGAAGATCTGCAAAAGAAGAAGGGAAGTGTGACTTCCGCTTCTAGTATTTTTGTTATAAAAATAAACTTTTCTGCTATTTCATCTTGAGTATTAGATACCGGATGTGGTTCTCATATTTGTACAAATGTGCAGGAACTAGGAATGAGAAGACTGTTGGGTAAATGAGAGGTGGACCTGCGCGTTGGAAATGGAGCAAGAGTTGTTGTTGTCGTGGGAGTTTACCGTCTTTCTTTGCTCACTGTGCTTATATTGAAACTTGATAATTGTTATTATGTTCCTGATATAACTCAAAACATTATTTTTATTTCATGTTTGAACATGAAAGAATTTTCTTTCATTATTAAGAACAATTGTTGTTCTATATTTATGAATGATGTTTGTTATGATGTAGCCCAACTGTTTAATGTCTTATATATTTTGAGCTTAGATCATATGATCTATAACGTACATAATACTAAAAGACTAAAAATGAATGACTCTAATTTTACGTTCCTCTAGCATTGTCATTTGGGCCACATAAACGAGAAAACGCATATCCAAGCTCCATAAAGATGGATTATTGGACTCATTTGATTATGAATCATTTGAGCGATGCGAGTCTTGTTTACTGGGCAAGATGACTAAAGCTTATTTCACTGGTCATACTGAGAGGCTAATGATCTTTTGGAAATTGTACATAGTGATGTATGCGGACTCGTGAGTTCTATTGCAAGAGGTGAGTTTTACTACTTTGTTACATTAACTGACGATTTCAGTAGATACGGATATGTGTTTCTTATGAAGAACAAATCTGAAACCTTTGAAAAGTTCAAAGAGGTTAAGAACGAAGTAGATAACCAAATGGGAAAGAGGATAAAAACATTTTGATCCGATCGAGGTGGTGAATATCTAAGTCATAAGTTTTGTGATCATCTGAAAGAGTGTTGTATTGTATCACAACTCATTACACCTAGAACACCACAGCATAATGGTGTGTCTGAGAGGAGCAATCGTACTTTGTTTGACATTGTACGGTCGATGATAAGTCATGCAGATTTGTCTGTTTCTTTTTGGAATTTTGCTTTAGAGAATGTTGTTTTCACTTTAAATCGTGCTCCAACGAAATCGGTTTTAAAGACATCATATGAGATATGGACTGGGAAACGTCCTAGTATGTCTTTCATGAAGATTTGGGGCTGTGAGGCATACGTGTGACGTAAAATGCATGACAAGTTGGAACCCAAGTCAGATAAATATTATCGTGTGGGGTATCCTAAGAAAACCAAATGATACTACTTTTATCTACAGTCTGAGGGCAAAGTGTTGTCGCAAACAGGTGTCTTCTTGAAGAAAAAGTTCTTATCAAGAAAGATAACCAAGGTAGAGCTTGAAGAAGTTCAAGAACAACAAGCTATGAAAGAATCTAAATTGGAGCCTGAGCAAGGACTACAAGTTGCTGTAACTAGAGATCCTGCTCAGGAAACACAAGTCCTACGTAGATATGATAAACCAAGATTTGAGCATGAGAAATATGGATTTCCCATGACTCAAATAGGTAATGTGTTGCTTATAAATCATGATGATGAGCATGCAACATACCAAGAGGCTCTGTGTGGACCGGGCTCCGAGAAGTGGCTTGAGGTCAGGAAATATGAAATGGTCTTCATGTGTGTAAACCAAGTTTGAACCTTGGGGGAACCACCTGAAGGGTACGACGCATAGGGTGCAGTGGGTCTTCAAGAAAAAGATCGACATGGATCAGAATGTACAGACATTCAAAGAGCGCGGCGCGGCGTCAAGGTACAATGTTACTATTCCTAAAGATCGCGTCCGTTAATTTGTGGGTGTGCCAATAACAGAATTAGCATTGTTTTGGGTAATAAGGGGGGGAGGTGGTTATCGAAACCAACCTCACAGTTTAGTTAAAAATCGCAGGCCGTAATAATATAAATCCCGCATCCCCTCTTCTCGGGCGAACAAACGCCAACCGACGGTTTCTCCCGACCTCGCCCGTTCCGCAAGCAACGACGCACGAGCCTGACGCCTCCCGCTGCCCTAGCCGACGGCCTTCCCCGCTCCAAAACTAATCGCCGACTTCTCCTCCTTCCTCCACGGGCGCCGGTGGGTGTTCTCTTTCCTTATATTGTCGTGGGAGAATCGATTTCACCCTAACCGGTGGAAGTTGAAAAACGTTTGGTTCCGGTGAGTTCGATTCCTCTCTTGTCTCTATTCCTTCATGGAAATCCTTCGATTTGGAAGTTAGGGCCTGTTTGGTAAAGCTGTGGCTGTGCAGGAAGCAGTGGTGGGAAACAGTGGTGTAGGAATCAGCTGTTTTGCTGTGGTGGAAAAATTTATGAAACTGTTTGGAAAACTGAATTTGCAGTGCTGTATGAAACAGTGGTGCAGAACTAAACAGTAATGAAAATTAAACAGTAATGAAAATTAAACATGGATAAAATTAAAAAGTTCGCATAATTTATGATGTTCAACTTAAAATTAACAATTTGTTCGACATAAATATTTGGGATACAGATTTGTGAACCATCCAAGCTATTTGCCACCTTTGTGAACCCTCCCAGCCAGGTGCCACATATTATAAAAGTAATTATATTAGGACGCACGTATGCGAACTCGACTCGTGCACGAGATAGGATGATTCTTTTTTGACCCATTCACGAGTACCTCGAAAGACCCGCAATAAAAAATATTAAACATTAAAATGTTAATATTAGCGTTTGCACGTGGAACGTGCCATCGGGAGACTCTTGTTTGTTTGCACGCTCGGACGCTCGCAGGCTAAGGCGGCCAAATAGTCCGATCTACCGAAGGCCCCGAACGGACCGCAACAATTATATTAGCGTTTTAATTAATTATCAAAAAAATTTAAATGCAAATATAATTTATTTATTAATATAAATTTATATAATATAATATAAATTATTATCAATATATTTTTATATTATAAATTATTATCAATATTATTAATATATAATATAAATTATTAATATATTATTTTAAAAAAAAAATAATTTTTTTTTAAACAACGCTGCAGCCCTGTTTTCAGGGCTGCAGCGCTGCCTGCCGCGGGTCCCCACCAGCGGCAGGTAAATTGGCGGTGGCAGCCTTGCCACCGCCAATGCTCCCTTTCTGTTTGGCGGAGCGGCACGGAAATCGGCTGCATGCCGCTGCTGTGCCGCTCCGCCAAACAAAGCTTTAATCTAAACTAGGTTTTCATCCTCTTGCCCTAATTAGGTTTTGGAGTACGGGATCCACCGCGAAATTGGATTTGGGCGCATTGAAAGCCTCAATCACTCCCACGTAAAGGTAATACACTATGTTAGCCTTTTGATTTTGGTTACCCTAGCTTTTTAGAATTTTTCCAACGAAAACCCTAAGGGGAAAATGTGAAATTTAGGGTTGTCTTGGATTGCATGATTTTGGTGGCCTCGGGGCAAGGTTCTGAAAGTCCCAAGCAGCCGGATTTCCTTCGGAAAAACAAATGTCGTCGCGCCGAGTGTACGAGCGCCGCACCACCACTGTAAGGAAACCTAATCCATGTTAGTTAGACGTAGCAAGAAATGTATTTTGTATACGCATGTGTAGATTTTGTACAAACATCATGAACATGCATAGAAAGGTGTGGTGGTAGGAAAACGGTCGCGGGAAATGTGTAGGATGACACCCTTCTCCGAGACCAAGGAAGTCAGAACATGAACAGTAACGTTAGGTACGAAACCTTTACCCGTGTACGTAAGTTTGGAATTTGTCCAACCAAGGACGTAAATGTCCCTTCTAGTCGACCACAAGAAAAGCAAGGGTCACTCAGTAGTACACTTAAGAGAAGTCTCAAGCAGGGTAGCATTAGACCAAAAAGGGTTAGTAAGCACACAAAAGTCTTCTTGTGCTAGGTAGAGGCGCACTACCTTTCTCGTAAGACATATGATACCTTATGAGCAGTATAGTCTTGGGAGTTGACTTCTCTTTGAGACAGTTTGTAGATTTGAGACCGTGTTCGCGCGACACCAGAATAATTGAGTTCGTCAGATGGTCTCGGGTCGTCAGATTTCAGTTGCGCGTTAGGAGCTACTCTGCCTTGAGTCTTTGTAGTAGAAGTGCAGGTTAGAAGCCACTTAGAACTCAAGTATAGACCTGACGTGAGACAGTACACTAGGTAATAAATGTCGGGACTTGGGTTAATGAAATGAAAGTCATGAATTTAGAACGAGTATGTGTTGACCAGGAAACATTATAAGGCATGAATAACATCTAGCATAAAGGGTTTTAATGCACAAAACTATTTTCTACAGCCATGCATTAATCGTATGAGAAAATGTTTTTAGTGTCACTAGGAGGAGTTATTTTTCCTTACTCTGACCCTTCGAGGGCAATGTTTTTACAGGTGACCCAGGTGAGAAACTGCGCCTAGGATGAGCGTTGTGGTGGCGTCAGTTTGTAGTTGTTTTCCCATTCAATTTTTCTTTACGTTCAGCATACACTTGTAGCTATGGATAATGTACCTTGTTAATGTTTTGAATGTCTTGTATCAGACTTATAACGTTATTTCAGATTTTCAGTCATTTCACTTCTATTCATGTTTAGTGGCTCTTTGAATCCAAATATCAGATATGTGGTTACCCTTAGTTTACTTCCTTAGCTTCCGTTATAAGTTTTAAATTCTTAATAATTGCTTCTTTTTACCTGCTGCATACTAGTTTTAATATTGTTTCCTAGTTCTCTTTATATCGCTGACCCGGCCGGATGGCTGATTATTGTAAAACTGGGAAGGGGTGTTACAAATTGGTATCAGAGGGAGGTTTAGGATCCCTGGACCCAAGAAAGATTCACAGAGTCATAGGAATGTGTAGGAGTAAACTTTTGTTAGTAGAGTATTTAAGTTGTGTTTAAGCCCTAGTTTTCGCAAGGGTACGAAATATATTGCTAAGCCAGATTTCACAGATGCATGATAAATAATGACATTTCTTTTATATGTTCTATCAGACACCACGAGTAAGTGAACCAGGTGAATCTTCATGTCAGGACCCTGCTCCTAACGCGACCATGAGAGACGCTGCCGTGCCACAGGTACCACCAGTTCCAGCAGCTCCAGACGGCACTGACATAACGTCTCATATTGCCAAGGCGGTCACTGTTGCCTTGATAGAATTTCAGAGAGGACTGGTTACAGGGTTTCCATCTCCAGTACAAGTACCAGCCACTGCACCAGCTCCTGCGCCAGCACCCGTGGAGATGACCCTGGAATGTTATTTGAGGAACTTTAGAGAGCTTCAACCCTCGAAATACAGTGGGGATGAGACCCCGATGGACACAGACGATTGGATAACAAACACCAGAGACGATTGAGATGGCCCCGATGGAGTGCCCGGAGAACAAGAAGGTTGCTCTGACAGTTTTCCTCCTCCGAGGTGAGGCAAAGGTCTGGTTGGACTAGTACCAGGCAGATGACCCTGCAGGTAAATTGTTATAAAAAATTTCCTCTTATTTTAGGAAGTGATACGTTCATTTTAAATGGTATGACCATACTTGTGGCCAGGTTGTACATCAGACATGTTTACGTGGGGCGAGTTTTCTAGAGCCCTTGCAAATTGGTTCATACCTCCTTTCGCACGACGAGGTCTCCAGAAGAAATATCTTAGGCATTTCCAGGGGGACAAGACTGTTACTGAGTACGAGCGAGAGCTTACCCATCTGGCTCGATATGCGGGCGTGATGCAGGGAGATCAGACTGAGAAGTGCAGCCGCTTTGTGGATGGCTTGCGTGATTCGTTGAGGCAGCCACTGATGACCATGGTCAACGCTGACTACAGGAGCTTAGTGGATACGGCTCGCAGGCTGGAGGCTGATCAGCAGAAGGTTCAGAAGTGTAGTAGTTTCCGTACGAAGCGGTCTCAAGATTCGCCTCAGCCGCAGCAGAGCAGGAATGACCGGGGGAAGAACGGGAACAAGAAGCAGAAGCCTGATGCTAAGAAGAGTGGTCAGTCTGGAGACATGAGCAAGGACTACCCCCCTTGTCCCAAGTGTCAGCGTCGCCATCCAGGAGAGTGTTTGGCCAGCGCAGGCGTATGTTACAAGTGTCGTCAACCTGGACACATAGCTCGCTACTGTCAGGAAGTTGGTACAAATCAGGTAATCAAAGCCTTGTTGTATTCATTATATTTATGTAATTACTGTAGATGACAAATGGAATTTGTTCATGCAATCGAAGTATGAGGTTGGTGGCTCAAGCAGAGTAGACAAGGGCAAAGCGTTGATGATCACTGATGGGAGACCACAATAGGGTCGAGATTTAGTGCAGCACAGAGCGTATGGGTTTGGTCAACAGGACGCAAAGGATCAGGAGGATGTAGTGACTGGTAAGCGTTTAATTTGCTTAACAAGTTTATTTAAATCCTCTGTAGTGACACTCTCTTCATTTTGTTGTAAATCATTCATGTAGGCATCCTTATGATTCGTAATTTACCCTCTAAGATTTTGTTTGATACGGGCGTCTCGCACTCGTTCATCGCGGAATCTCTAGTGCGTAAGCTGAATTTAGAAGTCTTTCCAGAGACAGTACCGCGGGAAGTCATGATGCCGAATGGATCCCATCTGCAGACCAGAGATAAGTGCAGGGTACCGGTGCAGTTTGGTGATACCGAGATTATCGTGGAAGCTTTACAGCTACCTATTGCAAGATTCGACCTGATCTTTGGAATGGACTGGCTTTCGGCAATCAACGCCAGGATTGACTGTAAGGCGAAGCAGATACAGTTTGAGGACCCCAACCAGACTGCGTTTCTTTTCAGGGCTTGAAGGGAGTAGTGAAGATGATCATCTCCGCATTCCAAGCTAGAAGGTGCATCAGTAAGGGTTGTGAGATGTTCGTAGTACTGATGAACGCGAAGGCTAAGGCTGACTTGTCATAGGTACCAGTGGTGCAGGAATTCCCCGATGTTTTCCCGGAAGAGCTCCCTGGTGCCCCTCCGGATAGAGAGATTGAGTTCCCGATAGACTTGCAGCATGGGGCTACACCAGTAGCCAAATCCCCCTATCGGATGGCTCCAAGAGAATTAGCGGAGTTGAAGAGCCAGCTGCAGGAGTTGTTTGACTTGGGCTTTATACGCCCCAGTACTTCACCTTGCAGTGCTCCAGTATTATTTGTGAAGAAGAAGGATGGTAGTCTGAGACTGTGCATAGACTACCGTGAATTAAACAAACTGACAGTAAAGAATAAGTACCCAATTCCCAGGATTGATGATTGTTCGACAAGTTGGTGGGATCGTGCACCTTTTCCAAGTTAGATTTGAAATCGGGCTACCATCAGTTAAGAATACGGGACGTCGATATTCAGAAGACGGTCTTCAGTACCAGATATGGGCACTTCGAGTTTGTGGTCATGTCGTTTGGGCTGACCAATGCCCCTTCAGTATTTATGGACCTGATGAACAGGGTATTTCAAGAGTACTTGGATAGTTTTGTTATCGTCTTTATCGATGATATCCTGGTGTTCTCAAAGAGTGCAGAAAAACATGTCGCACACCTCAGGATTATTTTGAGCACCCTCAGGAAGAACCAGTTGTATGCCAAGTTTTCAAAATGTGAGTTCTGACTTTCAGAGATTGCATTCTTAGGTCACGTCATCAGTCAGAAAGGGGTTAGTGTTGATCCGAAGAAGATAGAGGTCATTAAGAATTGGCCAAGGCCGACGACAATCTCAGAGGTTCGTAGTTTTTTGGGTCTAGCTGGTTACTACAGGAGATTATCAAGGATTTCTCAAAGATAGCCTTACCACTGACTTCCCTCACCAGGAAGGGTAAGGGCTTGGAATGGACAGTTGAGTGCGAGTTGGCTTTTGAGGACTTGAAGGGCAGGTTGATGACCGCACCGATTTTGAGTTTATCTTCAAGGCCTGACGGGTTTCAGATTTATAGCGATGCGTCAGGTCAGGGTTTGAGTTGTGTTCTCATGCAGCATGGAAAGGTCATAGCCTATGTCTCGAGACAGTTAAATGTGCATGAGAGGAACTATCATGTGCATGACTTGGAGCTTGCAGCGGTCATCCATGCTCTGAAGATTTGGAGGCACTATCTCTATGGAGTGCGTTGCGAGATCTTCACTGATCATAAGAGCCTCAAATATATCTTTGATCAGCGGGAGTTCAATATAAGGCAGCGCAGATGGTTAAAGTTTCTATCGGACTACGACGTAGACATTCAGTACTACCCAGGAAAGGCGAACGTTGTAGCTGATGCCCTTAGCCGTAGAGGTTCGTGTTTTTCCTTTCTCACTCAGCAGAAGGAGTTGGTGCGGGAACTGGAGAGACTGGACATCATCATTATGCCCTGTTCTAGTTTTGGTTCACCAAGTTCGAGTTGGATGGAGATTACTTGTGACATCAAGGATAAAATCAGGACAGCTCTATCCTTAGATCAAAAGATGGCAGAGATTTGAATCTCAGTGCAGACGGGTCAGAAGGAGAGATTCTTTATTCAGGACGATTTACTATTGCATGATGGCAGGGTTTGTATCCCAGATGTAAGTCACCTTCGCGAAGACATTCTATTTGAGGCACACAATTCCAGATATTCTATACATCCGGGTAGCACGAAGATGTATGCGGATCTCAAGAAGGTAGTCTGGTGGCCAGACTTAAAAAGTGATGTTGCTGATTATGTAGGGAAGTGCGAGAATTGCATGCTAGTTAAGGTCGAGTGTCAAAGGCCTGGAGGCAAGTTACAGGCACTTCCCATTCCCGAGTGGACTTTTGAGGATATATCAATGGACTTCATCCATGGTCTTCCAAGATCGCAGGGTGGGAATGATTCCTTATGGGTTATAGTAGATCGGCTCTCTAAGGTCGCCCATTTCATTCCTCTTAGGAAAACGGATCAAGGTCTGAAACTGGCACAGTTATACATAGATGAGATTGTTCGATTTCACGGTGTTCCCAAGACTATTGTTTCAGACCGAGATAACAGGTTTACCTCCAGAGAGTGGAGATACGTTCAGAAGCGGTTGGGCACCAAGTTACAATTCAGCACCGTTTTCCATCCCCAGACAGATGGACAGACTGAGCGCACAAATAGGACTTTGGAAGATTTGTTACGGATGTGCATACTGGACTTTGGAGGGAAGTGGGAGAAATATGTCACCCTTGTGGAGTTCTCCTACAATAATAGTTTTCAAACGAGTATTGGGATGACACCGCTCGAGGCTCTATATGGTAGGCGTTGTAGGACACCGTTGTGTTCGGCTGAAAGTGAAGAAAGATCTACCATCAGAGAGTCATGGATTGAAAAAACCACTAATGGATCAAGCTCATTCAAGAGCGTATGAAGACAACACAGGATCGTCAGGCCAAGTATCATGATCAGAAGCACAGATCAGTAGAGTTCAATGTTGGAGACTACGTGTACCTGAAGGTCAGACCAGTCAGAGGAGTTTCTAGAATAAAGTGGATGAAGAAACTGAGCCCCAGATTCGTTGGTCCTTTTGAGGTACTAGAAAGAGTTTGTTAGGTTGCATATAGGTTGGCCTTACCTGAGGAAATGAGTGGTGTACATGATGTATTCCACGTCTCCTATGTGAGGAGAGCAGTCAGAGATTCCAGTCAGATCATCAGTACCGAGTAAGCACCAATCGAGACAGATCTTAGTATTGGGGTTAGACCAATCGGAATCGTGGATTCAAGGATACAAAAGCTCAGGAATAGAGAGATTCGCACGGTCAAAGTCCTTTGGATGAACTGTGGTCGTCCAGAGTATACTTGGGAGCGAGAGGATGAGCTTAAGAGCAATGCATACTATTCTTTCCTCTTTGATTCGGGTATGGTTACAATTTTCGAGGACGAAAATCTTTATTATGAGGGGAGATTTGTAACATCCGTAATCTGACGCGAAGTTAATTTAAATTGTAGGGTCAAGTCGCGACGGATTTTGATTGAGACGGCGCCGCGTCAAGGTACAATGTTATTATTCCTAAACATCGCGTCCGTTAATTTGTGGGTGTGCCAATAGCAGAAATAGCATTTTTGGGTAATAAGGGGGGAGGTGGTTATCAAAACCAACCTCACGGTTTATTTAAAAACCGCAAGCCGTAATAATATAAATCCCGCATCCCCTCTTCTCGGGCGAACAAACGCAGGCCGACGGTTTCTCCCGACCTCGCTCGTTCCGCAAGTGCCGACGCACGAGCCCGACGCCTCCCGCTGCCCTAGCCGACGGCCTTCCCCGCTCCAGAACTCATCGCCGACTTCTCCTCCTTCCTCTACGGGCGCCGGTGGGTGTTCTCTTTCCTTCTAGTGCCGTGGGAGAACCGATTTCACCCTAACCGGTGGAAGTTGAAAAACGTTTGGTTCCGGTGAGTTCGATTCCTCTCTTGTCTCTATTCCTTCATGGAAATCCTTCGATTTGGAAGTTAATCTAAACTAGGTTTTCATCATCTTGCCCTAATTAGGTTTTGGAGCACGGGATCCACCGCGAAATTGGAGTTGGGCGCATTGAGAGCTTCAATCACTCCCACGTAAAGGTAATACACTATGTTAGCATTTTGATTTTGGTTACCCTAGCTTTTTAGAATTTTTCCAACGAAAACCCTAAGGGGAAAATGTGAAATTTAGGGTTGTCTTGGATTGCATGATTTTGGTGGCCTCGGGGCAAGGTTCTGAAAGTCCCCAGCAGCCGGATTTCCTTCGGAAAAACAAATTTCGTCGCGCCGAGTATACGAGCGCCGCACCACCACTGTAAGGAAACATAATCCATGTTAGTTAGACGTAGCAAGAAATGTATTTTGTATACGCATGTGTAGATTTTGTACAAACATCATGACCATGCATAGAAAGGTGTGGTGGTAGGAAAACGGTCGCAGGAAATGTGTAGGATGACACCCTTCTCCGAGACCAAGGAAGTCAGAACATGAACAGTAACGTTAGGTACGAAACCTTTACCCGTGTACGTAAGTTTGGAATTTGTCCAACCAAGTGCGTGAATGTCCCTTCTAGTCGACCACAAGAAAAGCAAGGGTCGTTCAGTAGTACACTTAAGAGAAGTCTCAAGCAGGGTAGCATTAGACCAAAAAGGGTTAGTAAGCACACAAAAGTCTTCTTGTGCTAGGTAGAGGCGCACTACCTTTCTCGTAAGGCATATGGTACCTTATGAGCAGTATAGTCTTGGGAGTTGACTTCCCTTTGAGACAGTTTGTAGATTCGAGACCGTGTCCGCTCGACACCAGAATAATTGAGTTCGTCAGATGGTCTCGGGTCGTCAGATTTCAGTTGCGCGTTAGGAGCTACTCTGTCTTGAGTCTTTGTAGTAGAAGTGCAGGTTAGAAGCCACTTAGAACTCAAGTATAGACCTGACGTGAGACAGTACACTAGGTAGTAAACGTCAGGACTTGGGTTAATGAAATGAAAGTCATGAATTTAGAATGAGTATGTGTGTTGACCAGGAAACATTATAAGGCATGCATAACATCTAGCATAAATGGTTTTAATGCACAAAACTATTTTTTAAAGGCATGCATTTATCGTATGAGAAAATATTTTTAGTGTCACTAGGAGGAGTTATTTTTCCTTACTCTGACCCCTCGTGGGCAATGTTTTTACAGATGACCCAGATGGGAAACTGCGCCTAGGATGAGCGTTATGATCGCGTATGTTTGTAGTTGTTTTCTCATTCAGTTTTTCTTTACATTCAGCATACACTTGTAGTTATGGATAATGTACTTTGTTAATGTTTTGAATGTCTTTTATCAGGCTTATAACGTTATTTCAGATTTTCAGTCATTCCACTTCTATTCATGTTTAGTGGCTCTGTGAATCCAGATATCAGGTATGTGATTACTCTTAGTTTATTTCCTTAGCTTCCGTTATAAGTTTTAAATTCTTAGTAATTGCTTCTTTTTACCTGCTGCATACTAGTTTTAATATTGTTTCATAGTTCTCTTTATATCGCTGACCCGGCCGGATGACTGATTATTGTAAAACTGGGAAGGGATGTTACAATATCTAACACCCCCCCCCCTCAAATTCACGGGAGATCATACACCGAAAATTTGGAGAGAAGAAACTTCTGTTGAGCCCGAGTCTGAGGCTTAGTGAGCAAATCGGCAAGCTGTCCATCGGTGGAAATATAATGAGGAACAAGAGTACCTTGCACACGCTGATCACGAAGAAAGAAGGCATCAACACCAATGTGTTTGATTGGATTCAGGGTAATCTGAATGGCTCCAGTTATATCACAGTAGAGAGTGGAATGGCCTGAAGGAGCAGCACCAAGATCAACAAGCAACCAACGAAGCCAGACAATGTCCTCAACTGTAGTGGACATGACACGGAGCTCTGCTTCTGTGCTAGAACGAGAGACGTCGGTCTGCTTCTTGGATTTCCAAGCAATGAGTAAAGAGCCCAAGAAGAGACAATAGTCGGTGACAGAACGATGATCAACAAGATCACTGGCTCATGTAGCATCAGAATATGCTTATAACTAGAGAGAACTGCTGCAGGGGTAGAATATACCACGAGTCATGGTAGCACGAATATATCGGAGGATACCCAGCAAATGAGCATAGTGAATTGTTGTGGGAGCGCTCACAAACTGACTCAGCACATGAACAACAAAGGCAATGTCGGGTCTAGTAATGGTGAGATAAATCAAGCTCATAACTAGATGACGATACCGTATCGGATCAAAAAGAGAAGAGAGCTCATTCAGACGCAGCTGAAGATGCAGTTCCATAGGAGTAGAATCAGTGCGAGTATCGGACAGAGCAGCACGGGCCAATAAGTCTGAGGTGTACTGTTGCTGAGATAACTGGTAACCAGTAGGAGTGACAGAGAACTTAATCCCCAAGAAGTAACGCAGTGTGTCAATATCAGTCATCTGGAACTGCTGCTGAAGGTGATGCTTGACAAACTCAATATTGGATGTATCGTCAGTAATAATCATGTCGTCCACATATAGTAGGAGAAGGGTCCATCCTCGTGATGAGGAGTAAACAAACAAAGCTGGATCATAGTGACTTGGCTGAAAACCAGCAGCAAGAACTGCTGAACTGAAACGCTCAAACCAGGCTCGAGGAGCCTGTTTGAGACCATAAAGTGCACGACGGAGGCGACAAACAAGGCCAGGAACAATAGAGAGACCTAGTGGTGGAAGTATGTACACCTCCTGATGCAAATCACCGTGAAGAAAAACATTCTTAACATTCAGCTGAAACAAGGACCACTGACTGACGGCTGCGACTGCAATGAAGGTCCTGATAATGGTCATGTGAGCCACAGGAGCGAAGGTCTCATCATAGTTCCGACAGTGCTTCTGCTAAAAACCACGTGCCACCAATTGGGCCTTGTATCTCTCCATTGTACCATCCGGGCGAGTCTTCACTTTGAAGAACCACTTGCAGGTGATAGGGGTTGTACCAGTAGGTAAAGGAACTAGATCCCAAGTAGAGGTGCGCTCTAAAGCACCCAACTCGTCATGCATAACGTCCTGCCACTCAAGAATCAAAGCAACCTCCATGTAGGTACAAGGCTCTGGAACACCACAAGTAGCCACTGTAAGGGCTGATAGGTCAAGCAGTTGAGTACTAAGGTTGAGCCGATCACGAGTGGGGTAGCGTGTTAGGGGCTCATCCATAGGTAGCTCACTGGAAAAGACCGAGAGCAGAGGGGCAAATGGCACATTTGTAGGACTAGACAGTCGAACATAGTGTCGAGCATAGTGTTGAGGAAGAGATGGGGCACGAACCTGGACAGAAGGATTAGGATACTGTGGAGATGGATAGGGAAGAATAGGGGAACGAACCTGAACAGAGAGGTCAGAAGACTGTGGAGATGACTCGGGAAGAACAGGACGGTGACCCTGGTGAAGACTGGGTGTGAGGTAACTCAGGGGAATGTGACACAAGCGGTGGTATGGAGAGAAAAAGAACATCATCAACTATAATAGAAGTGTGAGTCGAGGAAGAAGGAGACGAGGGCGAGGATGAAATGAAAAAGGGACGATACTCAACAAAAGTAACGTCTCGAGAGATACGAACACGAACAAGCTACAGGGTCATAGCACCTATAACCCTTGTGGTCAAGACTATAACCAAGAAAAACACAAGCGATGGACTGAGTAGATAGTTTGGTGTGCTCACAAGGAGGAAGAAGAACATAGCATAAACAACCAAACACACGTAGGTGATCATAAAGAGGACAATGACCAAGCTCAACGTAAATGCGAAAGAAATCAGTACGAGTACGCATCATATAAACTCATGTATAACGAGAGAAATCATCAACAAAGATAACATAATAACGATGACCGCTTTTTAAAATAAAGGGGACAGGACCTCATACATCAGAGTGAACTAAAGCAAAAGGAAAAGATGATCGAGACTCGCTGGATCGATATGAGAGTTGTAGTTGTTTGCTAAGCTTACAACTTGTACATGAGTGCGAGCGATCAATAGACACGTGACCTGAGAGACCCTGATGAACAAGATTCGATAGCCAAGCTCCACTGGGATGGCCGAGATGGTGATGCCACTATGGAAAGCTGACAGACAAAAGACAAATGGGAGCTGCAAAAGAGGAAGCTGGTAGCGAAGTGGGTGAAGGAAGCCGGAGATGGTTGAGCACATAAACCTCGCTACGGCGACGGCTAGTTCCAATGAGTGTCCCTGTGTGATGATCTTACACATTACACAAAAACACATCAAAAATAACAAGACAACCATGGAAAGCAAGCTGACTAACTAATATGAGATTCATGAAAAGTTTAGGAATATAGGCAACATCGGGAATGTGAAAATGGGTGGTATGTATGGTACCACAGCTAGCAATGGGCAAGGTGGTGTCATCAGCAATGATGACACGTATGTCAGAAGAAACAGACCGACGGGAATGTAAGGGAGCTGCATCAAAGGTCAAATGAAAAGATGCACCAGAATCAAGTAACCAGGAAGTCTTAGTGATACTTGTTGAGGCAGATGCAGCCGCTGAGTCGGTCTGAGAAACAAAGTCATGGCTGACAACAGATGTCGGGGACGAGGAGGCACGACTCTGAGAGAGTTGCTGAACGAGCTGTATGATCTGATCAGGAACATAGGTAGGACTGTCGGAGCAAGAAGCAGGATAGGAGCAACTCGATGAGGTGCCCCATGCTGTCTTTGGGCACGTTATAACTTGTGACACTCCGAACAAATGTGTCCCAAATTGTGACAGTAGTGACAACGGGGAACACGACGCTATGATGGCCCGGAGCCCAGTGGTACACCTGGCAAAGTACTGGGTGAAGTCGCTGAAGACGGACGATACGGAGGAGGTGCACTAAGGGCTCGTTTGATTGAGTGGTGTGAAAGGAGCTGGCGTGTCCAAACGGAGGTGTCGAACCGGAGGGGGGAAGCGGGGCTGGAAAAGCTCCGATTTGGTGGTTTTTCTTCTGTCCTGCGGGTGCAAACGGAGCAAATGCCGCTGGCGCACGTTTGTTTACCCGCCGCCCGGTGACATTTGCTCCAAACGGAAGCGGCGAAACGCCAAACCAAACGAATCCTAAATCCCGGGGAAAGAGGTAAGACCGGTGGATCAGGTACTCAGAAGCCATGTTGAGGAGCAGCGAGAACTTAGTGTGGCGAGTAGGCAGGGCGCATGCCTCCAAAGAGTAAATACGGGTCTCCTCAGTAACTACAGCAGCAAGACAGACACGTAGGTATGGAGGAGCAACCTGATGCATCAGCTGAGAATGAACAGATTCAAACTCAGGTCGAAGACGCATGAGGAACTCATGTATGCGCAGGTGATCCTTCTCCTCGACAATAGTGATGCACCGAGCATACGTGGGGCAACCAGAGGTAGACATCCCATCCAGCTGGCACGATAAGTCATTGAGCTCTGCAAAGAAGGTCTGAATGGGGCGGATAGGCTGAAGCAAGTGTCTGCACCAAGGAGTATTTCTGCGCCTGGATGTAAGGCAAATAGAGCTGGCGTAGATGGTCCCAGATCTCCCTGACGGTGGGAAAATCACATACAACCATACGAAAGGATATCTTAACAGACTGACAGAATGGCAATGATTCGTGCGTCATCATCATGCCATTTTTTTCAATCTGTCCCACTAGTCATAGGAGAGGATGTATCTGTACCACTAGTTACAGAAGGAGAGCAAGCATTGTCAAAGGGAATGGGTGTTGGAGCCGGAGTGGATCCATCAAGATGACACCAAAGTTGCAATCCACGAAGAAGCACTTGAATCGTGGAAGACCATTCCTAGTAGTTGGTCCCATTAAGGATGATGTCGGATTTCAGAAGATATGAAATCTGAGATGAGGCCATTGGACAAGCTGAGGCAGCAAGAGAAAAGGGGCCTCACGGGAGGTGAAGGTGTCAGGGAACAGCAACTAGGGCGCCGAACAGGAAGAAAACATCAGTTGTCTGGAGGATCGGCAAATATGAGAAGGCGGAGGGCTGGAGGAATGGCGAAAGTAGCGATGAAACACCTCCTCTGACGCCCGCAGACGGGAACGACGAACAGGATCGGGCAGTCAGTGGGATCGACGAGGCCTCGCGGGATGGAGCGGCGAGGACGAGCCGTCTTGTGGTGAGATCGACGATTAGCAGGAGGCGGGATCGAATGAAACGGCGGCATGTTCGGTGCAGGAGGCGGGATCAACGAAAACCTAAACCTGACTCCAATACCATGTTACCATTACACTATTAGGTCGAGCCGATCATGAGAGGGCTCCAACATGAGGACCCGGTTCTTTATATGTAGCATGTCTAACAACTAGGAGAGAAAAAATCATCTGTTACATGGCAGTGCAGTTAGTGAATCCATTTCATTACATGGCAGTGCAGTTAATGAACCAATCTCATTTTTATCATTCATAATGCATATTTATAATTCATCCAAACTAACAAACTCAGCATGCTTAATACAAATTCATCCAATTATTGAACTTGTTTTCCAATAATACCAAATATTTAGAACAAATATCCAAAATCCAGGCGGCAAACTCACTCGGTACGAAAGATACAGAAGCAACAAAGGGTTTATTTGGGAACCGGAGGGGGGAGCTGGAGTTATTTCAAGTCAAAAATGGGATTAATAATTGGCAAACTTAATAAATCAGAACCTAGTCAATGGGAATTAATTCCTAGTCAGCATCCATGTCATCTTTCCATCCTAATATTTAACGGCTTAACTAATTAGGACCTATTTCAAACTTGTAATAAAGTTTAGGGACTAATATCCAACAAAAAAATACCAGAGATCAATTTCAAACCACCATGAAAGTTTAGATACTGATATCCATTTTTTTCCTATTGCTCACATATCTCCAGCATCTACCAACTTTATTCCACTTACTGCTCATTCTATTTTAGAATTTGGAATATATGATGCATAAAAAATTCTCATTGACCTATATCCATCATAGGTTTGTAATATTTAAATTACAAGATTCAAACCAGGTCTCTCTATTCATCAATCTATCAACATTTAAATGTCATAAAATCTACAAAATGATTTCACTAGAACTTTTCATGCTAGGATCTTACTATTTCAATTGTGTCATCTACTTTAAACAAGAGTATCCATCTACAAATCTATCCAACATCATACATAATACAGTAAATGTAACATCCAGAAATTTACGTCACCTACTTTTAATTTCAAGATTTGATCACAAGAAATTTGATCGAGCAGGCGTCGCCGAGGGACAATTTAATATGATTAATTCCCCCCTACGGTTTCCTTCTATAACCGTAACCCTAAACCCATGCGTCCCTTTAAACTCCTGTGGACGCTCGGTAATTAAAAAACCACAGCACTCCTCTCACAGATGCTCCCAGCCGAGCATTGTTAGCCGCCAAGCTCGTGCTCCCTGCTGGGGATCGAGCCCCGGCCTCAACAACCTGCCGCATGGTGGATTCCATAGCGGAGAACTGGTTGGGGTGAACGGGCCGCGACCCTGATAAACCCCCTTGGTGGTGTAAGAACCCGGTTTTAGGTTATTAAAATAATATTATAATAATAACAATAATAAATGAATAATAATAAAAATTAATAACCTAATCTACTCCCCCCTTATAACCCGAGCCGCCCTCTGTATTTCCAGTTTGTAACAAACCACAAAAAAATAATAATAATAATAATAATAATAAAACAATATAAAAAGACCTAAAACTAACCCCCGGTCTAAACCTACCCCGCTCCCCCGATCTTAAATCCCGCAAGATACCGCAAACCGCATCCCGCACACAGCTCTTCACGATCCCGCCCCGGCAGCCCCGATCCCGGCCTCCGGAGCCTCCTCCTCCTCCGGTAGGCCTCCGGCGCCCCTCCTCTGGCTTCCCCGTCGCCTCCTGCTCCTTCCCCATGGCCGACGGTTACTGCAAGCCACCTCCCTTGGCCGACTGCACCCTAGGCTCCGTCGCCAGCCAGTAAGGGCAGCTGCCGGCTGCTTCATCTCCTCCTCCTCCGGCTAGTGAAGGCAAAGACAACATTCTTCTCCGGCGACTCTAGCTCCTCCTCGTTCCGGCTATGGAATTCGTTAGGGACTCTTAGGGTTTCGCTCGAAACCCCTCCTCGTGGATTCCTGAGCCCAGATCGGGTCTCCTTGGGTAAGAAATTTCATCAATCCCTCATATTTTATTTGCCCTAATTTTTTTAGGAGGATTTCCGCCCTCCGATTGACGTAATTTCGTCGGTCTCCATTAGATTTGTCGTGAATTCGACTAATTTCATTTATGTTTATGTTTCCGGTGCCGCTCGTCCAGTCTAGGTGGTGGGATCGCTCCAATCTTGGGATTTTCGCCTCCAAATCGCCGCCAAAATTCCCGATCTCTCGCGGTAGCCACTTCTCCCCTCACTCTCGAGGGAGGTAAATTTCTACAACCCCCCCCCCCTGTGGTGTGATGCGAATATCCAACGCATGTGCAAGTATAAAACTCTTGTTAATTCAATTTAAAATGCGTTTATGGATCCTGAACAGGTTTAGCTCAAGCTCCTAACCTTGCTCGCACCACTTAATTGTCGCTAGTTTTTTCGACGTGACCTTGAGGCAAGTAGAGAAATCTCTCTCGCTTGAAAACATGAAATTTATATTACTTGACGTGTTGCAATAAAATAGACCCTTATAAACTGAAATCGTCAAAATAATAATTTGTCATTATTAAATCTTGAATTCCTGAAATCATATACAACCATATGCAAATATTGAGGTAAGAGTGTTGTTTTGGTGTGACGCCTTGAATCAAGCTCCCGACTAACTGGTAACAGAAATCATTAGTCGATCATTGCAAGCACCGTCGTTGATAAGCCTTGCATCAATTTATACACTGCAATCCTGTACACCAAATGACAACACATTCACTCTTCAATATAGATCGCTTATGGTATTGCAGCTAGGCTAAACTCCGGAGTAGGCTATTAACGTAAAAGAATCTTGTTAGACATGGTTACTTGTCTGGTTGCTACATGTAAGACTAGCTCACTGAGCTCTAGTTTTCTTTACTTACTTTTTGCGTAAGCTATTGACTTGAATCATTATGTAACTTCATGTTCTGAGGCATTTTTCATTCTGTTTGGATTTGCCTTAGGTTTCGTGACTGCGCCGCCCGGTTCCTGAGATTTCTTCCGCCAGCTACAACTTCTGTTTGGAGGTTTCTCTTTGTCTAATGTATCAGCAGGTTCTATGTATTTTGCTTCAGTACTGTTGGGATTTTTCTGTTTATGTATTAGTTATCATCAGACATTTTCTCTTGTATCGTGGACAACTATTTAGGGCAAAACATTGTACTAGTTCATTTCACTTATGATATTCTACCTTTGTGACTAATTGCATTCATTTAGTCTTAGCACTACTTGTGCCCTAGTTTTTATAAAAGAAATGCATGGCTTCCGCACTAATCTAAAAAATCTTTTAAAATTCTTTCAAAAATAGCTGTTTTAAAAACTAGTTGTATAATTTCTGGTCCCGCCTTAGCAGGCATGGTTTTTTTTTCTCTGCATGCCTGTGGCATCACGACCCGCCCGAAGCGCACTCTAATCTTGTTTAGACGGGTCGTGACACAGTTCCCGCAAACCGCAGCCCTGTCGGCTAGGTCTCCCGATCCCGTCTCCTCCTCCAGCCCGCCGCTCCAACTTCGCCGCCTCCTTCTGCTGTCGCCGACTCCTTTTCCGACCCCTCCTCCTCTTGTCGTGGCCTCCGGCATCTCCTCTTGCTCTGCCTAACGGTTCTGCTCATCAACAAGGTCGCAGACATCGCTTCTTCTCCTCTCCAGGTCATCAGCAACGGCAAGCTTCTTCCTGGAGGCCGACAACTTTCTCCCTTCCTCTTCTCCTCCTCCGGACAGTGAGGGAAAAGACAGCGTTCTTCTCCGACAACCCTAGCTCCTCCTCGTTCCGGCCGGTGGATTTCGTGAGGGACTCCTAGGGTTTCGCTCGAAACCCCTCTTCGTGGATTGTTGAGCCCAAATCGGGTCTCCATGGGTAAGGAACTCCGCCAATTTCTTGTTTTCAGTTTGCCCTAATTTTGTTACGATAATTTTCGCTCTCCGATTTAGGGTTTCCGACGATCCAGCTTATGTCCATCGTATAACCCGCTAATCCCGGATTTGTTTGTGTTTTCTGGTGCATCTCCCCGAATCTAGGTGGTGGAATCGCTCCAAGCTCTCTCCGAATTAGGGCTTTTCGCATCCAAACGCCACCAAGATCCCCGATCCCTCGCGGTAGCCTCTTCTCCCCTCACTCTCGAGGGAGGTAAATTTCTAAACTCCTCTCATGTTGTGTAAGTGTGATTATCAAACGCATGTGCAAGCGTAAAAATCTTGTTTATTCAAATTTGATATATATTGTTGATCTTGAACAGGTTTAGCTAGAGCTTTTAACCTCACTTGCACCACTTAACTATCGCTAGTGTTTTCGACGTCACCTTAAGGCAAGTGGAGAACTCCCTCTCACTTGCAAACTTTGGAATTTAACCTTGTTATCTGCTCCCTATGATATTTACTAACGTTATTTTTGGTAAATCTCTGAACCCTCGTAATATTGTCATAAAATAATATGATAAATAATCACCTAAGTATGAAACTCGAAAAACAAATCTGTAGTTGTAAGCAAATCCTTGAACTGTAGTGTCTAATTGGGCATCCGTCTGCCGTCATGGTCACGACAAGCAGGATTACTTTTCCGACAAGACTTGCACGCAGATCGGATAGTGAGCCATGTGCGCCCGCTATAGCACCTACACCCTTCATCGATCACGAATTACAAAATTTTACATGAATAATTTTAGGCTATATCCCGGGGTAGGCTATCATTTCAGAAATGTCTGTTTGACTTAGATGTTGGTATATTTACTAGTTTTGTTTCAAGGTACATCAATGTTCGATTATGCTTGTTTGTTTTGCTCACAATTTAATTGATTAATTTGCTCATGGTTTAATTCCTATGTTCTGAGGCATTTTCCTTTTCTTTTAGATTTGCCTTAGGGTTCGTGACTGTGCCGCCTGCTCCTTGAGTTACTTCTCGTTCAGCTATAGTTTTTTCTGGAGGTTTTTCTTTTATAGTCGCTTACATTAGGTTCTATGTATTTGTTTTCTTTACTGTCAGTATGATTTATCATGTACTAGTTATTGTAAGTCATTTTCTCTTGTATTGTGAACAACTCCTAGGATGTTTCTGAAGTACTAGATCATTTTATTTATGACATATTTATTACTGTTGCTTATTGCATTCACTTCTGTTTCAGCACTGTGTGTAGCAATAAATTTTTCAAGGAAATGGATGTGCATTAAATTCTCACTGTTTTAAAACTTTAAGCGCTTCCGTATATTTATAAACCATAAATTGTTCAATCAAAGTAACTAATTCTAAAGCTATTTTCAGTATTCTCTGCATCCGCCTTAGCAGGCATGGATTCCTTTCCGCCCATGCCTATGACATCACGGCCCGCCCGAAGCACACTCTGACTTTCGTCGAGACGGGTCGTGAAAGCTGGACTCCAAGGTGGGCCCCTAGTGGACTCCAGGGTGGCAGACAGGTGGACTCCTAACCCAGCATCACATACCACTTTAGATAATTGTATTGACTAAGTTATTTAAGAATGCTTTGTAACTTAATTATGCAAGTTTCGGTGTCAGATCAGTTTAATTAAATTACTTGAGATAACGCAGAAAGACAATGAACAAAACTTAGAAATGTATGATAAAGTCAATAATTGAGTATGATACAATATACGTAATGTAACATGATTATTTACATTCACAGCAAAAACATATACAATCAAGTATATAGAATATTCACAGACGAAGAAGAAAAGTTTCAATCATGTAATAAAATTCAGATCAGTGATATCATTCTCATTTGGCCAGTAGTCCACATGATGAGCCTCAGACGTGGGGTCATCAGCCACAGTTCCAGACTTGGAGAATTTCAGATGCGAGTCTGTGCTCCACTCAGGGAGCACTCTAGTTCAGGGCATCTTCGGGTCGTCATTCGGGCTCCATAATCAGATTAAGTACAATAGATCGTAAAAGTAAAATCTTGCAGTCTGCATAGGCCTCAGATGTGGGGACATCAGCAACAGTTCCAGATTTGGAAGTTTTCAGTTGCGAGCTCATGTTCCACTCAGAGAGCACTTCAGTTCAGAGCATCTTCGAGACGTCATTTGGGCTCTATAATTAGACTAAGTACAATAAATTATGAAATATGAAATTTGATTAATCAATGACACAACACAACACCAGAGAAATCAACTCCAAGGAGTGTACCAACAATTAATTATGATCGGGCAACGACGGCGAGATCGGGCGGTGATGACGAGATCGGGTGACGGCGATGAGATCGGTCGACGTTGGCGAGATTTGGCGACGACGACAAGATCGGGGGCGTGATCAGGCAGCGACGAGATCGGGCAGTGGCGGCGGCGAGATCGGGCAGTGGCGGCGGCGAGATCGGGCGGCTGCAGCAAGATCGGGCGGTGGCGACGAGATCGGGTAGCTGCGGCGAGATCGGGTGGTGGCGGCGAGATCGGGCGGCGGTGGCGGCGAGATCGGGCGGCGGCGACGGCGAGATCGGGCGGCGGCGACGGCGAGATCGGGCGGCGGCGACGGCGAGATCGGGCGGCGGCGACGGCGAGATCGGGCGGCGGCGACGGCGAGATCGGTCATCGGCGGCAGTATCGGGCGGCAGCAGTGAGTGGTGGCGAGATAGGGAGGCGGCGGTGAGATCGGGTGGCGACAGCGAGATCGGGCGGCGGCGGCGAGATCGGGCGGCGGCGGCGAGATCGGGCGGCGGCGGCGAGATCGGGCGGCGAAGGCAAGATCGGGCGGCAACGGCGAGATCGGGCGACGACGATGAGATCGGGCAACGACGGCCATAGTAAAAAACTGAATTCCATGAAATATTTGTCTTTACCCCTAAGAATTGGTCATAGTACAAAATTGAATTCCATGGAATTGGACCAATTCCAATTCCGAGGGAATTCCTAACATTCGAACACTGGAATTGAAATTCTGTTGGCCCAATTCCAATTCCAGGGAGCCGAACGGACCGTAAGAGATCTGGACAAATTTCTGTCCAGATTTCTTAGTGAAATCTGGACAGATTTCTTAGTGAAATCTGGAAAGAAATTCTAAGTAGCTACTTATGTCCAGAAATTTGTCTAAGTAACACTATGAAATGGATAGCATTTGTCTAAGTAGCTACCTATGCAAACACAAAAATACCTATGCAAACAGAAGAATGAAATTACAGTGATCGTCGGCAGTAGGGATCGTCAGCAAAACGAACTTACAGTGATCGTCGGCAGCAGGGATCAGCAGGGATCGCCGGCAGCAGTGATCGGGAGCGGGACAGGAGCGGGAGCGGGACGGGATCGGGAGCGGCACGGGATCGAGAGCGGGAGCAAATGAAGCCTAATAACCTAAAATCGTGATTATACCGAACTGGGGCGTGCAGTACGCGTATCCGTACCAGAAACGTACCTGGTACGGTACGGGCATATTTTTGACGTATATGTGCTTCCTAGGTCTAATGTTTTCAATGAAACAGACATAATGTAAGCATTATGTGATTCAGATCTTATAGTGTTTTCCTTTATAAGTTGGCTCTGTGATCAATTTTGAGGTACCTTTGTCTACCCCTAACCGCATATCTTACTGCCGTTGAAAATTTTTTCAGTACTTTTATTTATACCTGCTATGTACCAGTTTTAGTACCGTTACTTAGTTTACTGTTTATCGCAGGGTCTGGCCGGACTGTTGATTTATTGATAAACTAGGTTTGGGGGTTACAGTAAAATTAATCATCATCCTCAATAGCCTTATTCCAACTATTTGGAGTAAGTAATTAGGGGAAATTATTACCAAAAAACACTTCACTAAGTATTTGGATGCTAAACCTCTTAGTGTAAGTTACTAATGTATGAATATTCTTATCTATGGTGTGCAATGGTAATACTTATGAAGCCCTCTAGTAAGAAAGGAGCATAAACTGAAATTGATTTTCTCTTTAGACAAGGAAAGCAGAAGCATAAATACCATCCTTAACCTTTTTTGTAGCTCTACATTGTGACATCAACATTAAACCACAAAACAAAATTACAGGGAAAACTTACCTGCACCATCTTCACTTCTTGGATTGTGTCTCTAACAGATCTAGAAGGAGCCAAGCTTGGTACAAACATTGCAGGTGCATCTTGACGTCCGGAGCCACCTTTTATTCCTCTTCTAGTACCAGCTCCAACAGAAAATTCTGATGAGTGGGATACTTTCTTTTTGCGGTACATGGGCCTGTTCAAGCAGTGAAACTACAACAATCATAGAAGAAAGATAGAATTCTGTGTCTTATAGGTTTCATGTTTGCATCTATGACACATAACTAGACCAAAAAGATATAGTACAGAACAATTACTTTGGAAGAAGAGAACCTTCTCTTAAATACAACCAATCATTTGTGTATTCATCAAACTCTGCAACAATGGCAACTACATAAGCAGTTCCTCTTTTGAAAGATCTCTCCTGCATCAAATTCTGAATGTCAAAAAATTCCTCTTAACATGTTCACTGTGAGAATTTGAAATATTAATAAATATTATTCCAAAATTATTAGCTATTACAAAGGAACTCTCCTCTTTATAGAGTAGAGGAAGAGAAAGAATTTACAATTGATGATGTGGGACTAAACAAAAAGAGAAAACAAACAAACAATGGCCCCCTTTCCATTGGGCTTTTTACAAACAGGCTTGGGATTCAGCAATATCCCTCAAGCTGAAGCACATATATTAAACATTCCCAGCTTGGCATAAATATCGGAAAAAGATGAAAAAACCGGCTGGTGAAACTGTCCGTCAACTCTTTATCTAAAGTAACAAACGGTGTAGAGAGCATATTCGTCTCATGATAACTTTCACTCTGATGAAGTGACAATCAGCTACTATATGTTTTGTTCTTTTATGAAATACAAGATTTTTAGATATGTAGATAACAACTTTATTATCACAGAACATCGGTATAAGAGAGTTGTAAGTTTCACCAAAATCTTTTAAAAGTGTTGTTAACCATTTTAACTCACAAACAGTCTAAGTCATACTTTTGTATTCTGCTTTTGCACTTGATTTGCACGCTACTGCTTCTTTCTTCTACAAATGATAAAATTCCATCTTACAAAGATGTAGTATCCTGAAGTGGATTGTCGATCACCCTTATCAACTGCATGGCTTGCATTTGAATATGCTTCAATATGTAAGTGATTATTTTTTTTAAACAACAGTCCTTTGCCCAAAGATCTTTTGATATATTCTAATATTTTTAATGCAACTTTCAGATGACACTATCTGCGTGCATAAACTGACTCGCCTTTCCAGCAACAAAGGAGATGTTAGGTCTAGCTGTATGGTAAGATAAACAAGTTTACCAACAAGACGCCTATAGCAAGTGATGTCGTGTAGAAGAGATGTCTTATCCCAAATTTTGTCAGTGCCCATAAGCAAGAACTCCGAGCAGGCTTGGTTCCAAGAAGCAATATTTCTTCGAGTCGATCTAGGTCATACTTTCTTTGAGAAAGAACTATGTTGTTATTGTGTCTCGTAATTTTGATTCCCAAGAAGTATTTGAGAAGACTCGTATCTTTTGTAACAATGCCTTCTTAAAGAAGTCTCTTTATTATCTCTACTCCAAAGGAGTCATCTCCGATAAGCAGAATGTCAGCTACATAGACAATAAGAATGACCAGTCTTTTGTCGGTCTTCCGTATAAAGAGAGAGCGGTCAACATTGCTTCGGAAGAAGTTAATGGTAAAGATGACCTGACTGAACTTGTCAAACCATACTTGAGGTTTTTGTTTAAGACTATAAATGGCTTTCCGAAGTTTGCACACATGAGAATCCTCATGAGAAACATGACCAGGAGGTTGTTTCATATAGAATTCTTCATGTACGTCACAATATAGGAAAAAATATTTTACATCAAGCAATTTGCCAATTCTGGTTGACAACGATGAGGAAAATACCTAAATAGTACTGATACAGACAACCAGAAAGAATGTGTCAAAGAAATCAACACCATATGTCTGGGTGAACCCAATGGCAACCAGACGAGCCATGTAGGGAACCACGGTGCCGTCAAGGAGAAACTTATTGACAAAGACCCAATGACAACCAACAACGTCTCTAGAAGGTAAACGTGTTCAAAAAGACCGGGCCTGGGGGGATGGATCGGAAAATTTTCGGTTAGGCCCGGGCCCGGGCTAGCCTACCCCGGGCCCGGGCCAAGGTCGGAGGGCCTAACAGGGCCCCCATCTTTGCTCAAAACCCGGCCCGGTGCCCGGCCCGGATCAGGCCTGTTTAAGCCGGGCATCGCGCCTAACCTGAGCCCGGGTGGGATTTAATTAAATCCTTCCTAAAATAGGCTGGATTGTAATATAATCCCGCCCAATGGGCGAGATTTATTTACCGGGCCCGTCTGGGCCCGACCCGGCCTGGCTTGGCATTGGGGGCCTTGGCAAGCCCCTAGCCGATGCTAGTGCCTGAGCCCGGCCAAAGCTAGGCACGGGCCCGAGCCCGGGTGGCAAAAGCCCGGGCTCATCGGGCTTTTTGGACACGACTGCTAGAAGGGGTAGGAACAACGGTCCAAGTGCCCCGTGATACCGAAGTAGAGATTTCTTCATACATGACCACCTTTCAGCAAGGTATGCAGAGGGCTTAGGTATGCAGAGGGCTTCATGATAGGTAGTAGGAACGATGTTGGTAGAGTGTTAAGACAAACTTGCTACAATTATGATTGAGATTTGCATAAGACATAACATTAGTAATAGGATGGTGTGTACTCCCCTTGACCCCCTTTCGCAAAGCAATGAGAACATTCAGGTTTGAGTTTGCTGAGGTGAAGGACCCTTCCGAAGAGGAAAGAGCTGACCAGGGAACAAATGGCGAAGACTCGAGCAAAAGGAATAAGTAGAGGAGGTGAGATAGGACGTTGACGATAATGATAAGAAAATGGTGAAAGAGAAGTAATATGGCCAGGAATTCGTATTGGTTGCGGGATATATGATGGAGAAGCATGAATAATAGGGACAAGTGAAACAAAGGTGGGAAGAGGGAAGGTTGTAGCGAGAGCAGGAGGGATCTCAAGAGGAAGAGACCCACCTTCCTGAGAGAAATAAGGAGTAGACTCAAAGAAGGTAATACCAACAGAAATATGTTGACGTTTGGAGATAGGGTTAAGAGAGTGATATCCCTTCTGAGTAAGAGAGTACCCCCGTAAAGATACATTTTGTGGCACGCGCGAAGAGTTTGTCCCAACTAGATACAAAAATGTGGACAAAAACAGTATAACCAAACATACGATGAGTTGGGGGAAAAGAAGTACCATCCAAATAAAGAACAGAAAAAGGTCTTTCCCTGAAAGTTAGAAGAAGGTAGATGATTAATGAGAAAGGAAGAAACGAGAATCACATGACCCAATAGAAGAGAGAAACATTCATCTGATATAGGAGTGTCCGAGCAACATCAAGAAGATAACAATTTTTCTTTTCAGCACTCCATTTTATTGGGATGTATGCACACAACTGGTCTGATGAATGATGTCATTGGAGGCACAGAAAGAGAATTGTTGGTTCAAGTATTCTTTCGTATTATCGGTCTGTATAATTTTGATGAGTAAACTAAATTGGGTCGACTTCATTATAAATTTTATAGAAAACAAAGAAGAGTTTGAATCTTTTTTTTAAAGATACACTCAAGTACATCGAGAAAAATCATCAATATCTTCCTCCAACAACAGATTTGATTGGATTAGGACCCTAGATATCCGAATGCATAGCATCAAAAGGACAAACATAACTTTTAAAAAAAATTGTAGGAAAGTTGTAAGTTGATGCTTGTCAAATTGAAAAGCTTGACATTTTAAGAAGAGTCTGACTGAAAAGATGGCAAAAATGGTGGATGAGACGCAGCGGAAGATGACCAAGATGCCAATAAAGTAGAGAAGTTGACACGGTAGAGGCGGAGAAAGTGGGAAGATCGTCCAAGTAGTAGAGACTTATGCATTCAGTCCCAATAGAAATTGCCCTCTTCAATTGAAGACTCTAAAAATAACACGTAATTGAAGAAAATGAGAGAGAGCATTGTAATTATTTGTTGAGTGCACTGGAAGATAACAAATTGCAAGGGAAATTTGAAACATATAAAGCGTTGTCTAAGTAGAGAAAGGAGGTAGTAGTAACAAGACCAGTTCCACAAACTGAAGCAGAAGAGCCATCAATCACAAATACTAGTGGAAATGCTTCATGAGATGAGAGAAGATAAGAGAGTTCTCAATCATATAATTTGTGGCACCAAAGTCGATGAGCTACTTACCCTACACAACAGCATTAATACTACAAGAGGAGGTGGCAATATAGACATTGTGCTTGGAAAACTAACCAGAGCCTCAATATTTACGAAGAGACCATCGGTCGAACTCGGGTGACAAAGTAGAAGCGGGAGTGAGCGGTGGTGTCGCTATAGTGCAGTGAAAGTGGAAGAACGTAGCGGAGGAGATGATATAAACTCGCACAAAGGCGTGAGCCAAGAGCTCGCAGAAAGCGCAAATGATTGTAGCATTTAGGAAGTCGCACGCAACCACAAAAGTTCAATCACGGGATAAGCTCATGACTAGAGCAGGGACTCACGGAAGGACATGTCAGGCTCTTGTCGTGATGTCGGAACTGACAAATCACAGACGACAGCACAGAGGATTCGCGGAAGTAGAGAGGCTGCGGGAGCAGAGCGGAGGAGGCGCACTGAGGAGAGCTTATTGATATTGTTGTTGTGAAGGTGATTGATCCCTATAAAAGGAGTACCAGTGGGACACCGTTGGTGTAGGAGCCAATCGAGGATCGGTTGAGAACGGCGAGCACAGCAAAAGTGGGGTCGGGCAAGGACAGAGAGATAGTAATTACGGTAAGGCGAGCATATAGTCATTCAAGTTCGAAGAGGCGTGATGGAAAAAGTCGGTGAGGCTCGCATTGAGGTCACAGACAGGATCGCAGATGCAGGGGATGCAGTTTTGGATGGCATACAGAGAGAGCTCGCAGGAAGTAGTGAATAGGAGGTCGTGCACAGTCCGAACTCGCAGAAAACACTCGGAGTGACGTCGGAGGAGCTCGCGAGATAACCCTATCAAACTCACAAGAACACCAAGGCCGATGTAACACCGCAGTCTGATGCGAGCGCGCTACAGATCTGCAGACCAATGACCACAGCCTCTCTCCATCGATCTGATTGGTCGCAGCCGCTAATTCCAATGACGGGTTGTTGGAGGCAGCAACCTCTCTTCGATGAGAGAAACTCAATAGTTAAGTGGACAGCGCGGGGAATTCCCGGGAGGTCACACATCCCGCTACTACTCTCGCCCAAGTAGGCTTAATTATAAAGTTTCTACACTCATCACCAACATGAACTAGATCAGAATCAACGAATCTATAAGTGATCCAATTTTGTTCATTGGGTCTGGATAGAGACCAAAGATCTTGAGCGACCGATCTGACAGAATAACTGAAAAGATAAAGATGTATCGTTAATTTCTTCATGGTTATTCCAAGTTCGAAGTACCATTGTACAAATCAGAATCTCATCCCTTGCATGAGTTCTTCTTCATATAGATATAGGATTTATGGGGCAAAACTGGTGATGAGTGGATAAACTCTATAGTTAAGAATGATTGGCTTAGAGTAGTAGCGGGATGGGTGACCTCCTGGGAAGTTCATGCATTTCCCACGTAACTATTGAGTTTCTCTCATCGAAGGGAGGTTGTTGCCTCCACTACCATTGGAATTAGCGATTGCGTCCAATAGATCTGTGGAGAGGGTTTGGGGTCACTGATCCGCAAACCAATAGCACGCCCGCAGCAGACTAGGGTGTTACATAAAACGTGCATGTTTTATGTAGTTCCCTGGTCTGCTGCGGGCATGCTACAGGTCTGCAGACCAGTGACCCCAAACCATCTTCATGGATCTGATTGGCCGCAACCGCTAATTACAATAGCGAGTTGTGGAGATTGGGTCTCGAACCGCAGACCACCATTTTGATGAGGGAAACCCAAACTAAGCAGGCACGGCAGGGACTTCCTAGAAGGTCACCTATCCCGCTACTACTCTCGCCCAAACACGCTAAACTATGGATTTTTCCACTTCTCATCATCAATCGAACTTTATGTAATATGCATCGGTCTACTGTGGGTGTGCTACAAGTCTGTAGACCAATGACTCCAACCCATATCCACAGATCTGCTTGGTCGCAGCCGCTAATTCCAATTGTAAGTTATTGAGGTTGGGTCTCGAACTGCAAACCTCCTTTTGATGAGGGAAACTCGAGTTAAGCGGACATCGCAGGAACTTCTCAGGAGGTCACCCATCCCGCTATTACTTTTTTCGAAGCATGCTTAACTATGGAGTTTTTCCACTTCTCATCAACAATTGAGCAAAACTCCATAGTTAAGCATGTTTGGGCGAGCGTAGTAGCGGGATGGGTGATCTCCTTGAAAATCTCTGTGATGTTCGCTTAACTTGACTTTCCCTTGTCTGGCGACCTGGCTTAGCGGTCTGCAGTGGTCCGTTATTATCTGCACTGGTTAACTGAAGAGCGGTCTGGTTCAGGACTAGTGGTTGTGCGGATTGCTAAGGTCAGATCCAGTTGAAGGTCAGGCGATTAGCTCCTCCCTAACCGCATGAGATGCTTATATGTTCTTCCCGTAGCTATGGTCTTTGTTGATCAGCAGAGACTTGACCGCAATCGGTGTTCGCGGTTCTCAAGCATATCCCTAGTGCGATCTGGCGGTTAGACTTTGTCTAACCGTAGCTTTCTTTCCTAGAGCTGTTTGCTGGACTATGTCGAATAGAGATCAGTGCAATCCTGTTAGTGCCTTTTCTCGCTCTGTATAGTCGTGCGGTTAGCTCATCTAACCGCACAGCCCAAGCGGCTAGATTTTATTTATTCGCCTAGTCGCTTGTGACAGACGTTGTATATTCTCACTCTTGTATTTTCTCTCTCTTCCCTATTTTCTATAAATAGGGGCATACTCATGTAATATGTAACTTTTTGGAGTAATAAAGTTATATTATTTAGTTCTTTTCGCACATGCTATCAGAGTTAATCGGTCTTTTGCTCTGTTTTTGCTTTCTCAGCTGTAGCACAGTGCAAGCTCTCTAACTTTTAAACCGCCTAATCTTCTCCTCTTGTCGCGCACCATTCTGTTGTTTCTTCTGTTCCGTGGTTTTCTCTTCTTCAGCGGCGATTTCTCTTCCGCTGCTTCTTGCCGCCCTCCCGCTTTATCTTTGTTATTCGCTATTCCTACGAATAGCCCTCTTCTCGCTGCCTCTTGCTCTGTTCACGCAGCCTCGGTCTATCTGCGCGGTCTCTTCTTTGTTCGCTTTCTGCGACGAGTTCTTTTCTGGTCTCTCCCTCTAACTGTGCGGTTAGAGCTTCTGCGCCAGTCTTCTTTCTTTACCCGCTGTGGATAGCTGCTCCGTGCGGATAGATCTCTCTTCTCGCTGCGGATAGACCTCTCTTCCCGTTTTCTCTTCTTTATATGGAGATGTATGATTTCTCTTCCTCTACTCTATTCGCGCCCCCTGTTCTGTCCGCTCTTGTCTCTATTTCGGGCAATTTGGGTACTTCCAAGCTCACTGGGCCAAATTATCCCGATTGGAGTGTTTTCTTTGTCTTTTTTTTACACTCATAGCGTAAGCGTCATCATCCTACTGATGACCCTCCTGCATATGGGTCTGCAGCTTTTGATAACTGGGATGCCCGTGACGTTCTGGTGAGAACATGGCTTGCTAATAGTCTATCTGATGAGTGTCTTCCCGTCATTAGACATGATGCGACGGTTAAGACTGTTTGGAATCATCTTGTTGCTATGTACTCCAAGGGAGCTCAAACTTCCCACATATATACGTTATATGCGGATCTTTTTTCCTGACCTGTCATGACTCCTGTTGGTGCTTATCAGGAGGTGCAGGCTCTTGGTGTTGAACTTCTTCAGCATCAGCCCTTTTCTGTTGATCTCGTTGAGCAACATAAACACTTTCAGAAGCTTCTGATTGTGTGTTATTTGCTTCGTTTGCCTGAATCTTATGATATGATTCGACAACAAATTCTTGGAGAGACTGCTACTCCAACTCTGGATATTACTGTTGCGCGCATTTCGGCTGTTACTACTCTTCTTCAGCGTCCTTTACTTGTCTCTCCGCCTCCTCCTAATATTTTTGCTCATCAAGCCCTTCGTGATATTCCCAGTGGTCGTGGAGGCCACTCCGATTACCGTGGCCCCTCTAGATATCTTTGTTCCCACTATGGCAAGAAATGTCACATTGTTGACCGCTACTAGGTCAAGCATCCTCATCTTGGCCCTGCTACGAGTGATACTAACTCGAAGAGGTCTCCTTCACTTTCTACCTCTTTGGGTAGTGCAAATATGGCCACTACGGGTAGGTGGCTCATTGATTCTGGTGCTACTAATCATATGACAGACAATACTCATCTTTTCTCTCAATTGGACAAACACAATCGGTCACCTCCGGTTTTTATTGCGGATGGTTCTTCATTCGCTGTGTTCAGGTCTGGAACAGTGCATGTCACTTCATCTCTTCATGCGGACGCTCTCTGTCCCAACTTTTCCGTGCAACCTACTTTATGTTACTTATCTATGTAAACAACTAAATTGCACGGCTATTTTTACCGCATCTACTTCTTTTCAGGATCCTCAGTCCAAGGAGATGATTGCTACTGGGACTAAAAGTGACAGTTTGTTCTATCTCGACAATGTCTCTGCTTTTTCAACTTCTACCTCTCTTCTGCAGTGATATCTTCACCTTGGGCATCCTCCTGCTCGTCTTCTTCACCAACTCTTCCCTGATCTGCCTCGGGGAGACTCTTCTCTAAATTGTGAAGCCTGTCAACTCGGCAAACACCGTCGTTTGCCTTTTCCAGCGAAGCAAGGACGTAGTTCTTCTCATCCTTTTGAGCTTGTTCATTCTGACATATGGGGTCCTGCTCCTACCAAATCTGTTGGTAGAGATAGTTTGTATTTTGTCATATTTATTGATGATTTTTCTCGATGTACTTAGTTGTACTTATTAAAAGAACGTTCTGAACTTTTTTTCTATTTTTATTATGTTCTGTAATGAGATTCGTACTCAGTTTGATACTCCTGTTAAAATGTTTCATACTCATAATGCCAAAGAATACCTTAGTCATCAATTCTCCGTGTTTTGTATGCATCGTGACATTATACATCAAACTAGTTATCCTTACACCTCTCAATAGAATGGGGTTGCTGAACTCAAGAATCGGTATCTTCTTGATGTGGCTCGCACTCTTCTAACTCAAATGAGTGTTCATCGATCTTATTAGGGACATGTCGTTCTTCTCACTTGTTACCTCATCAACCGAATTTCTTCATAGGTTCTCAACAACAAAACTCCTTTTTTTTATTTTATATCCTAGTGCAACATCGTTTCTTTTACCTCCATATGTGTTTTGATGTATAGCGTTTGTTTACTCTCCTCCTGGACGTGACAAACTCTCTCGTCGCTCAGGTAAATGCATTTTTTTAGACTACTGTTCGACACAAAAAGAATATTGGTGTTATGATCCTATTCTTCGGAAACAGTATGTTTCCGCGGATGTTACTTTTTTTGAGAATGTTCCTTATTTTTCTCGCACCTCTACTCTCCCATCTTCTGATGACTCTTCTTCTCTACCTATTATCTTTGCACCTTTACTTGATCATGTGTTTCTTCCTTCTCCACCAGTCTCTGATTCTCCTACTCCACCATCTTTTGATTCTCCTTCTCTTTCTTCTGATTCTACCTCTCCCTGAGCCGCTACTGACAGTTTCCTGGTCAGCAGTCTCTCCGACGGATGAATCTGATATTACAGACAAGTTAGACCCTGATCCTCTGATTGCCCTTCGAAAGGGAGTTTGTACATGCACTCATCATCCTCTTCGTGATGTTGTTTCTTATGCTCGGTTGTCTCCTTCCTGCAAGAGTTTTGCTCTCACTCTCTCAGTCAATGTCATCCCGACTACCTATCACGAGGCTCTTGCTATTCCTTATTGGAAAGTCAACATGGATGAAGAGATGAAAAACTCTGTCTGAACGGGGTACTTAGACTCTTGTCCCTACTCCTCCAGGAGCCGATATGGTTGACTGTCGTTGGGTCTTTGTGATCAAGTTTCTTTCTGATGGTACCATCGATCACTATAAGGCTCAACTTGTTGTCAAAGGCTTTACCCAGACCTATGGTGTGGACTTCTTTGACACCTTCTCTCCAGTTGCTCGGATTACAACGATCTGTGTTCTATTTTTTGTGATTGTTAACAGAGACTGGGAATTGTCTTAGTTGGATGTCAAGAATGTCTTCCTTTATGGAGATCTACAGGAGGTAGTCTATATAGAGCAACATTCTGGGTATGTTGCTCAAGAGGAGTCCTAAGTGTGTAGTCTGAGGAAGGCAATCTATGGACTTAAGCAAAGCCCAGGGCCTGATTTGAGAAGTTCAGTGAGGTTATCTTTATTATTGGGTTTGCTCGAAGTGTTGTAGATCACTCTCTATTCATACGCAAAACTTCTATATGGCTAGTTGTTCTTATTGTTTATGTGGATGACATTTTTCTTACAGTGGATAATAAGAAGGGAATTGACCTAACGAAAAAACATCTTCGTCAACATTTTGTTACAAAAGATATAGGGTCTCCCAAGTACTTTCCAGGAATTGAGATCTCTCAGAAGCCCAATTCTATAGTGTTCTCGCAACGGAAGTATGTCTTGGATCTTTTAAAAGAGACGGGTTTTCTGGGAGCTAAACCTACTCGGTGTCTAATGGTGGTTGGTGATAACAAGTGTTGGAGTGAAGATTCAGCTCTCCTTACAGATGTCTCCAAGTACCGACAGCTTGTGGGAAAACTCATTTATCTGACAGTCACAAGCCCGAATATTTGTTATGCAGTGGGAAGGGTGAGCCAGTTTATGCAAGCTCCCAAAGAGTGTCATCTACGATCAGCTCTAAAGATCTTGAAGAATGTGAAAGCATCTCCGGGGAAGGGACTTCTGTTTCAGAAAAATAATCATTTGAGAGTGGAAGCCTATTCTGGTGTCAGCTATGCAGATAATGAGGATAGGAAGTCTACATCTGATTTTTATACCTTTGTAGGAGGAAATATGGTAAGTTGGAAGAGCAAGAAACAGTATGTTGTCTCCAGGTCAAGTGTTGAAGCTGAGTACAGGAACATGTTTTGACCACCTGTGAGCTGAAGTGGTTACGGGCACTGATGCTTGATTTAGGAGAAGTTTATGATCATCCCCTGCCAATGTTCTGTGACAACAAGTCAGTTATATATTTTTTGAAAAATACAGTGTTTCATGAAAGGACAAAGCATATTGAAGTAGATAGTCACTTTATCAGAGAAGAGGTGTTGAAAAATCAAATTTTCACTCTATTTGTCACCTCGGATAGAGAGCTTGCCGATATATTTACCAAAACAGTATCCTCTTTTTTAGAGGTCCGGGACAAGCTGGGCATGATCGATATATATGCTCCAGCTTGAGGGGGAGTATTAGAACCAAAGTCTAGGCGGTCTGGCTAACAGATAAGGCGGACAGGTTCGACGGTATGACGGATAGATATGACGGACAGGCTTGGCGGTCTGGCAGACAGATGAGGCTAGCAGTGATTCCTCTCTGGCGGTAAATCAGTTGTCGTGGTGGTCTGGCGACCTGGCTTAGCGATCTAGCAGTAGTCTGTTATTATCCGCACTGGTTAACTGAAGAGCGGTCTGGTTCAGGGCTAGTGGTTGTGCGGATTGCTAAGGTCAGATTCAGTTGTAGGTCAGGCGGTTAGCTACTGCCTAACCGCATGAGATGCTTTTATGTTCTTCCCGCAACTGTGCTCTTTGTTGATCAGCAGAGACTTGACCGCAGTTAGTGTCCGCGGTTCTCAAGCACATCCCTGGTGCGACCTGGCGGTTAGACTTTGTCTAACCGCAGCTTTCTTTCCTAGAGCTGTTCGTTGGACTCTGCCAGATAGAGATCAATGCAATCATGTTAGTGCTTTTTCTTGCTCTATATAGTTGTGTGGTTAGCTCATTTAACCGCACAGCCCGAGCGGCTAGATTTTATCTAACCACATAGCTGCTTGTGACAGGCGTTGTATATTCTTTCTCTTGTATTTTCTCTCTCTTTATCTTTTTATATAAATATGAGTCATACTCATGTATTATGTAACTTTTTGGAACAATAAAGTTCTGTTATTTAGTTTTTTTCGCACATCCCTCGTCAAAAGGACGTATGCGGTTCGAGACTCAACCTCAACAACTCGTTATTGGGATTAGCTCAACTGGTGATGAGAAATGGAAAAACTTCATAGTTAAGCGTGTTTGGGCGAGAGTAGTAGCGGGATAGGTGGCATCTTGGGAATTCCTGGCGCAGCCCGCTTAACTCGAGTTTCCCTCATCAAAAGAAAGTCTGCAGTTCGAGATCCAACCTCAACAACCCGCCATTAGAATCAGCAGTTGTGTCCAATCAGATCTATTGAGATGGGTTGGGGTCACTGTCCTGCAGACCTGTAGAAAACCCATAGTAGACAGGGAAGTTACATAACAGGTCACCCACACTGCTACTACTCTCGCACAAGCATGTTTAACTATGGATTTTTTTCACTTCTCATTACCAATTGAACTGCAGCTCAATTAGTGATGAGAAGTGGAAAAACTCTATAGTTAAGCGTGCTTCAGCGAGAGTAGCGGGATGGGTGACCTCTTGAGAAGTCCCCGTGATGACCTATTAACTCGAGTTTCCCTCATCAAAAGGAGGTCTGTGGTTCGAGACCCAACCTCAACTCACCATTGGAATTAGCGGTTGCGGCCAATCAGATCCTTGGAGTGGATTGGGTTCACAGGTCTGCAGACCTGTAGCACACCCACAATAGCACCTGATGGCCTTTATAAAAGTGGCAAGAGGTGGGGGTGTGGGTGGGGTAGGGTGGGGATTGGAGAACGCGGGAGAAATCGGAGAGCAGTGGTAACGAGCAGACGCGAGAAGCAGCAAGAGAGCTTGATTGGCGGAATCAGCGATAAAGCAGCTAACCATATCAATGAGTGAGACACCCGGACCGCAGGCGAGCTCACATTTAGCGAAATCGACTTGGAGAGCTTGCATGTGGAGAGAATGAGGGAGAGCTGGCGAAGGCATCTACAATTTTTCATGTAAGGCTGGGAGAGTCACACGAAACCGGATAAGTTTGTGTGAGGTCGGGAAAAATTATGCAAAGAGAAAATGAGAAAGCAACGAAATTTTGTCCCGCTCTGATACCATGTGAGAATTTGAAATATTAATTAATATTATTCCAGAATTACTAGCAATTACAAAAGGAACTTCCCTCTTTATATGGAGTAAAAGAGGAGGAAGAATTTATAGTTGGTGATGTGGGACTAAAAATAAGGAGAAAAGAATAAACAATGAGCCCCATTAAGCTTTTTACAAATAGGCTTGGGCTTTAACATTCTCCAATATGCTCAATGTTGTCTAAAAAAAATGATTTATAGATATTGGAAAGTGGTGTAAAGCTTATATATACTTCTTGAATAAAAAAATACAAGTATGAGTACATATATATATATAGGAAGAGGAGAGAGAAGAATCTCTTTTTCAAGATGTGGGACTATTACATGAGGAAGAAGGCTTATAATGGGCCACTAAATGGGCCTTTATAAGATCATTTTCTAACACTCCCCCGCAAGCTGGAGAGTACAAGTCGTAGGCATCAAGCTTGGATAAGAACTGATAGTATAACGGATGAGAGAGTTTTATTCAAGATGTCAGCAACTTGTCCTATAGCAGGAACATGCTCCAATTCTATCTTCTTTGATTGAACTTTTTTCCGGATGAAGTGATAGCCAACTTCAATATGTCTTGTTCGTTCATGGAATACGGTATTCTTGGCAATATGTACCCCTGCTTGACTGTCACAGGTCGACGGAGATAAGAGTTTGAGTCTCAAATCATTAAGAATACTTTCAAGCCAGGTTAACTCAGATACAATAACAGTCATAGTCCGGTACTCAGCCTCAGCAGACAAATGAGCAACAACGGTTTGTTTCTTGCTACGCCAGGTAATAAGGTGTCCACCGAAGTATGTACAAAAACCAGTGGTAGAATGTCTATCATCAAGAGACTCTGTGTAGTCAGCGTCAGAATACGCAACAAGAGATAGAGAGGTAGATGGTTTGTAAACGAGTCTTTATCCCGGAGCAATCTTTAAATATCTGAGAATGCGTTCAACAGCTTGGAAATGAGATGTCCGAGCAGCATGCATAAAACTACTCACAATCATTATAGCAGATGAGCTATCAGGTCGAGTAACCGTAAGATAAATCAGCTTCCCCACCAACCGTCGATAGTATTCTGGATTTGTAAGCAGTGGGTCGGAATCAGAACCATGTGCAAAAAGATTGTGTTCATAGGGGTATCCGCAGGTTTGCACCCTAAGTAGCCAGCATCTTGAAGAAGGTCGATACAGTATAAGATGAGACCATGTCGTATTGCGACCTCAAGCAAAAGGAAGTATCGAAGATTTCCCAGGTCTTTCGTCTGAATTCTGAGTTCAAATGTTGCTTGATTTGTTGTATCCTTGTAGAGTCGTCGTCAATAATTAGGATATCATCAACATATACAAGGAGAATCACAGTGCATGTTGGTTGATGACGGGTGAAGAGGGAGAAGTCAGTCGAGATCCGTGTAAAACCAACGTCGTGAACCACCTTACTGAATTTTTCAAACCAAACATGTGGGGACTGTTTGAGACCATATATAGACTTCCGGAGATGACATGCATGAGACTCCTCCGTAGTCTCAATCTCAAACCCGGGAGGTTGGTGCATATAAACAGTTTTGTGGAGATCGTCATTGAGAAAGGCGTTTTTAATATTTAACCAATGGAGGGGTCACTGACGATGGACAACCGAGGAGATAGGACCCGAACAGTATTCAACTTGGCAACCGGGGAGAAAGTTTCATCATAATCAAGGCTTTGCTGCTGAGTGAAACCCCAGGCCACGAGGCGAGATTTTAGGCAATCAACAGTCCCATCTGCAGCATTTTTGATAACAAATACTCACTTGCGACTGACACAGGACTGGCCAGGAGGAAGAGGAACCATATCACAGGTCTGGTTAGCCAAGAGGGCAATCATTTCATCATTCATGGTCGCCCGCCACCCCGGATGCTGAAGCGCTTCCTGCACAGAGTTAGGAATAAAAATGGAGGAAAGGGAATTAACAAATTTGTAGAGTGGCGAAGTGAGGCAATGTAGAGATATATAATTTGTCAAAGGATGGGTCGTAGAGATTGATGTTGGATCAGCGCGCCGCGGGATATCATCAGTACAAGGGAGCTGTTGTAGGGAAGCATTCTTGGACTTACGACGAGTATAGACATGGAGAGGTGGTGGAGGTAGAGGAAGTAGAGAAGGTACCGGGAGTGGTGAGGGAAGAGGTGGGAGAGACGGAGTCGTGACCGGGACGGCAGGACGAGCGGCAGGGAAAGGTGGAGACGGGGTGGAAGGAGAGGAGTGGAATGGTTGATCCTCACAAAAGGTTATATCAGCCGAAATAACCAGCTTGTCGTCGGTAGGAAAGTAACAGACATAACCTTTCTGAGTGCGGGAGTAGTCAACGAACATACATTTGGTGGCGCGAGCAATGAGCTTGTCAGTAGACGGACCAAGAATGTGAACATAACATACACAGCCAAAGACACGAGGTGTAAGAGGGAAAGGAGACTTGGAAGGAAATAGGAGACTAAATGGAGAGGCGAAGTCGAGTACAGAGGAAAGAATGCGGTTGATGAGATGAAAGGCAGTAGAAACCGCAAAGTTCCAGTATTCTGTGGGCACCTGCATTTGAAACATGAGTGACAGGGCGACATCGAGGAGGTGACGATTTTTTCACTCGGCCACAATGTTTTGCTGGGGGGTGTGAGCACACGAGGTTTGATGGATGATATCAAACTCGGTGCATAAATTTGAGAAGGTGTGACCGGTATATTCGCGAGCATTGTCGGTGCGAATGATTTTTAACGTAGTAGAGAACTGCGTACGCGTCTCAGTAAGAAAAGTACGAAAAACATATGGTAGTTCAGTACGATCATGAAGTAGATATAACCAAGTGAGACGCGAGTAATCATCAATAAAGATGACAAAATATCGATATCCAAAAACACTAGGAATTTTATAGGGTCCCCAGATATCAGAATAATCTAAAGAGAACGGAGTATCACTCCGGGTACATGTAGGAGTGAAAGAAGTACGATGTTGTTTGTCGTAGATACATGATTCACAAGTAAACCCTCACAATGAGACATCAGGAAGAGCCTTCTTGAGAATCAGGAGGGGAGCATGCCCAAGGCGGCGATGTCAATCAACAGTGGAGACAACAGAGAGAATGGTAGGTAGAAAATCCAAGTGATACAGCCCATTCGACAACCGTCTTTTACCAATGGTACTCCGGGTACGGTGATCCTGCACAACAAAAGAGGAAGAAGAAAATGTTATACAGCAGTCAAGTTCCTGAGTAAGACGACTAACTGATAGCATATTGAAAGGGGATCCCGGAACATGAAGAACCGAGGAGAGAGGGAGAGTGGGAGTAGACCGAAGATCAGCCGCGCTAGAGACCGGAGTGGTGTCTCCATTTGCGACAGTGATGAACTTGGGATAGGCAGACTGTATATACTATGGTGGTCGCTGGGATGTAATGTGGTGAGTAGCACCCGAGTCCACGATCCAGTGGGGGCTATGAGAGAGACAAGATATGCCTTCAGTGGAGAAAGACGTAATCAATCCATAAGAGCGACTGATAACACCTTGGAGCTGTTGAAGTTGGGTGCGGAGAGCGTGGATATCTTGTCGGGTAGAAGAATCAGAATCTTATGGAGTAGCACCAGTGGGAGTAGGAGAAGCTGTAGTAGAAGCAGCGAGGTGTGGAGGCAGACCATGCTTGCGGTAGCATATAGCTTCAAGATGGCCCTCTCGACCACAGTAAGTACATTTTAAGGAAGAGCGTCCAGCACGTCCTCGTCCCCGAGACGTGTGGTGGCCTCCCCGAGATGAAGAGCCACGAGTTGGGGTAGGAGTAGGTAAGAGTGGCTGCTGAAGGAGAGCTGTAGAAAAATTTGCGGGGACCTCAGATAAAGGTGTAATCTTGAGCAGCTAAAGCATACATCGGACAGTGAGGGCGTTGTAGAGGAGGAAAGAATCTGAGCCCGAACACTGTGAAGATGGGGAGGAACACGGGCCATCATCATAGCAATCCCAACAGCTTCCTTTTGTGCCCGTTGTGTAGCAAAATCCGTGGAGGGAGACTGATGTTGTATCCAGTCCTCCACCAGAATTTTGGTTTTTGTAACGAAGGAGGTCAAATCACCAGTTGTGTCGGGATCTAGAGTTTGAAGCACGGAGAAGATATCAAACAGATGAAGTAGGTTGTCTTTGCAGTGAAGCTCCTCCCACATCGCCTTAGCAGTTTCATGATACATGGTCATGCGATATGGCTTGGTGTCCATGGAATTGAGGATCCAAGATTGGACCCGGCCGTCATCACGGAGTCACTCATCAGTGGAGACAGTGGGAGCATCCTGAGTAAGATGATGAGGAAGACCTTTGGTCTGGAGAACGCGACGAACAGAATGCACCCATTCCACAAAATTTTGTTTGTCGTTAAGGGAGATAGTGGTGATCTGAAGCTCATCACGAACTTCAGGAGACGGAACAGCGGCACGAGCGGGAAGAGAAGAGGCAATCGTGGAGTCCATGGCGGCAAGAGGGAAGGCGGCCTGGCGAATAGACTTAGGCGGACTGGCAAACAGTAACAGGAGGCAGGCGACCTGAAATCCGCTGCGACTAGAGGAGAGGAGGTCGGTGACTAGCAAAGAAGGGTCGGCGGCGGCTTGAGGGGAAGAAGTCGTCGAACAGTAAAGAGAGGTCGACAGCGGCTTAGAGGAGAAGAGGCCGGCGGACAGCAACGCAAGGTCAGTAGCCTCTAGAGAAGGAGAGATCGGTGGACAGCAAAGCAAGGCGGTCAGCTGCTAGAGAAGGTCGCAACAAGAGAAGTCGCAAATAGAAAGATAGGAGTAGAGACACGGCTAGAGAGAACAACCACGGAGGCAAGAGCAAAGGCGCGGTAAGCAGCAATGGGTGAGCACTCCGTTTGGTAGGATGAGACCGCGGCGAGCAGAGAAAACCAAAGAACCAAGCCGCACCACGCAGCGAGGAGACCGCTGCGAATAGAAGTGCGATCAGACCGCAAAATGTTGTGGGCAAAGAGCAGATCGCGTGACCAAACCGCGCGAGTAGGAAGGGGGAAGCTGAACCGGGCAGTCTGCAGTGGGTAATGAAGACCCCGGGAAGACAGGACGGTCACCAGCAGACCGCGTGACCAAACCGCGCGAGTAGAAAGCGGGAAGATGAACCGGGCAGACTGTAGCAGGTAATGAAGACCGCGGGAAGACAGGACGGTGGGACCCAGCCGCCAAATCTATAAAACTAAGAGGAAATCCAACCACAGCGGAGGGAGGCAGCGCGCTAAGTGTCTTGCGGACTAGAGAGAGTTGTCCGCCTGAAAGGTGAGAAGAAGTCCGCAGAAGGAGAAGCGGGCAACAAATGAGCAAACCGGCAAAAGTAGCAGACCGCAGGAGAGCATGCGGTTAAAAAGGGACAAACCGCGAAGTCAGGTCGGGTAGCTTTGATACTATGTTGCAGAGAACCCACCGTTGTCTCGGTTGTACTACCGGAAGCTCACGAGAAAGCCTTCAAAAGGAAGAATCGCTGCTATAGATCACAGCATGGTGAAGAAAGCTTACCCGAGAAGGCCGACGAGCCGGCCAGAGTGTGGCATTCCAATGCCGAGTACAAATATATAGGGAAAGGAGAGAGAGAGGAATCCCTTTTTCAAGATGTGGGACTATTACATCAGGAAGAAGAAGGCCTATAATGGGTCACTAAATGGGTCTTTACAAGATCATTTTCTAACAATAAATAAAAGTACTATTCAGATTACATGATCGAATGTTGTGTCTTCAATCTTATTTACGCTGTTAGAAAAGCCCATGTAAAGGGCCCATTATTAGGCCCATGTTTTATTCTTTTCCCTCTTCTCTTATTAGCCCCACATCTTGTATAGTATTTCCCCTCTCCTTTTCTCTCTTGTATATTTGTATTCTCTCCTTGTATTCAGATACACAAGAAATACATACAAGCTTTTGAGCTCTTTCTACATGGTATCAGAGGGGCTCATTGCCTCTAGCGGACTCCAACCTCTATCCGCCTTCCTCTCCTGCGGCCTGCGATCTTCTGCGTCCTGCTAGTCTATCCGCTTCGGTCTCCTACGGCTTGCGTTCTCCTGCAGCCCGCTTTGCCTGTCCGCTCTTCCCCTTATCCGCTTATCCGCTCTTCCGCTTATCCGCTTATGCGGCCTGCTTTTTTGCATCTGCTTCCTCTTCATCTCCGTGGTTCCACCCACCTCCTCGGGCTTCTTATAGCCTCCTCATTCTGTCCCGTGGGGTCCACTTCTCCATGTTGTTCTATTTCAGTCCGCTGCGAGCTCCTCCAGTCCGTTGCGGGTTGTCTTCCCTGCTCGGCTTCTCTCCTACATTGCGGGCTTCTGCTCTAGTCCAGATCGAGCTCTCTTCTCGCTCGCGGTCTCTTGATTCTTCCCGCTGCGGGCTCTCTTCTCGCAGGCTGTTCTGGATCCGCTGCGATTTCCCTTCTTGCGGACTGCACCAGTCCGCCGCGGCCTATCTCAACTCGCGCCTTGCCGAGATTTTCTCCTTGTCGCCGCGACCTGTTCTCTTTGTTGTTGCGACCTGCCCTCTCTACTCGTCTTCGAGTCAGCAGTCTCCCCTCTCTACTCGCAGCGACCTGCTTAGTCGCCGCGACCTGACCTCTCTGCTCACCGCGACCTGCCCTCTCTACTCGTCGTCGGATCAGCAGTCTCCTTGTCGCCGCGAACTGCCCTTCCGGGTCTTTTACTCTAGTCGACGCGACCTCTCCTCTCTAATCGCCGCGGACTGCCCTTCCGGGTCTTTGCTCTAGTCGCCGTGACTTGCCTTTCGGGGTTCCTTCTTCAGTCCGCTGCTGCTGGACGCTTGTTTTGCTTCCTCTTCCCGCCATGTCTTCTAGCGACTCAACTGCGACTAGCCCCTCTACAGACCGCCCGGCTCCTGTTCCCGAAATCCGCAATGAGCTGCGGATTACTACTATTTCCCTCTCCGAAAAGAAGAATTTTATCCCTTGGGTTCATTATGTTCGTCGGGTTCTTCAGGCGAAGAGCCTTTTGCCTCACCTCACTCAGGCTCCTCTTTCTCCTTCTACCAACGACTGGCTCCGCAATGATGGTCGTGTTCAAACATGGCTCCTCAATTATCTCGATGGTGAACCTTATCAGATGGTCATGTATCATAAAACGGCCAAAGCTATGTGGGATGAACTGCATTACTTGTACTCGGGAAAAGACAGTCTCCAGCACCTCTATGACATCCTCACTGATCTTCTGGCTCTCGACACCGGGGGGCTTCGGACATGACCTCTTTTGTCGCTCGTGCAAAGACTCTCGCTGAGGCCTGGATACAACATCATCCATCTACCATTGACCATGCTAGTCAGCGTGCTCAGAAGGAGGCCGTTTGCATTTCCATCATGATGGCTCGTCTCCCGCCTCACCTTCAGAATATTTGCACCCAGATTCTGGCTTCATCCACTATACCATCTTTATTTGATGCTTGCTCTATGCTCCTTCGTGTTTCACCTCCTCCGGATCCTACTTGCGCCTCCGCCCTCGGCCCTTCTTCAGCAGACCCTTCCCCCCTTACTGTCCCCACCTACCTTCATTCGTGGTGGACGTTCGGGATCTCGGGGCCGCGGGCGCGGTGGTCGGGGTCGGCCGACTTGTTCCTACTGCGGAAAGGACGGCCACTATGCAGCGACCTGCTACAAGAAGATTGGTTATCCTCCTCATCCGACAGCCTCGGTTGCTGCGGATACTTCCTCTGCCGCTCCTTCTGACCTTGAGGTCGTTCGTCTCCAGCTCCAACAACTTCAAGGGCTGCTCAACCCGCCCTCTGCCTCCAACGCAGGTACTGCTTGTTTATCCACCAGTCCGCGATGGATCATGGACTCGGGTGCCACTCATCATATTACCTCACAACGGCCACCCAAGTACACGGATTCTCCTCATCAAAAGTGTATCACTGTGGCAAATGGGGAGACGGTTCCCGTCTCCGGCTCGGCTGACCTTTCCCTCAACCCATCAATCTCCCTTCGCTCGGCTCTTCATGTTCCAAGCTCCCCGTTCAATTTACTTTATGTTGGTCGCCTTACTAATGATCTCAATTGCTCTGTCATATTCACCCCCTCTTCCTTTCTCATACAGGATCGGCGGACGCGGACTACCATTAGTAAAGGCACACTGCAGAGCGGGTTCTACCTGCTCGATGAATATCCCACTATCCTATCTTTTGTCTCCTCCAATGAGTGGCATCGATGTCTCGGCCACGCTCCTCTCCCGGTGCTCCAGCGGGCTCTTCCTGATGTATCCCTTCATTCGTTTCAGTGCGAGTCTTGTATTTTCGGCAAGCAGTCGCGTTCTTTTTTTCCTGCACATTGTACCCGGAGCACTGCTCCTTTTGATTTAGACATTTAGTACATTCAGATATTTGGGGACCTTATAAAATTACTAATATTTCTGGTTATCGGTATTTTATCACGTTTATCGATGACTACTCATGCACAACGTGGCTTTACTTACTCTGTGATCGTACCGAGCTTCCCCGTGTTTTCCTGGCCTTTGTCCTTGAAACCTGTACGCAATTTCACATCACCCTCAAAACATTACGCACAGATAATGCTCGTGAATACACTAGCCACGGCTTTGCAGCCTTGTGCTCTGAATTCGGGATTCTTCATCAAACGTCATATGCTTACACACCCCAGCAAAACGGCGTTGCTGAACGGAAGAACTGGCACTTACTTGATGTTGTCCGCTCTCTCATGCTTCAAATGCATGTTCCCAAAAGTTACTGGAACTTTGCGGTCTCTACTGCGTGCTTCCTGATCAAACGTCTCCCTTCCTCCGTCCTCCACTATGCTACTCCGTTTAGCTTACTATTTCCCTCTACTCCGGCTTTCCCTCTCCTGCCTCGGGTTTTTGGTTCCATCTGCTACGTCCACCTCCTAGGTCCGTCCTCGGACAAGTTGGAACCCCGGGCAGCTAAACATGTCTTTGTTGGATATTCGCGTACGCAGAAAGGCTATGTATGTTACTCTCCCGCTACCTGCAAGGTTTCCGTTTCTGCTGATGTTACCTTCTGGGAGGATCAACTGTTCTTTTCTGCTCCTTTACCCACTCCTTTAACGCCGAAACCTCTACCACCACTCCTCTCACGACCTGTTATCCAAGTTACTACACCTCTACCACTGGTAGCACCTACTCTGATTCATGCCCCCTCCGGGCCACCTGTTATACGTGTCTACTCTCGCCGCCCGTCCGACTCCGTTGCCCCTCTGCAGTCGGCCTCGACCTCGGCTACTCTGCGCCCTGCTGATCAGGTACCTGCCTCCACTGCTCATCCTCTGGCAAACTGTGTCTCCTTGCATCGCCTCTCTCCTCACCTCCACACATTTGCTACTTCTCTTTCCTCGATTTCGGTTCCTAACTCTGTGCAGGAGGCGCTAAAACATCCTGGATGGCGGGCTGTCATATAAGAGGAAATGGTTGCTCTCTAGGCCAACCAGACATGGACTCTTGTACCCCTTCTGCCGGGTCAGACACCGGTTGGGTGTAAATGGGTCTATGTTATCAAACATGTTGCTGACGGAACGATTGACCGCCTGAAAGCTCGTCTGGTGGTTCGTGGCTTCACCCAACAACAGGGGCTCGACTATGAAGAAACCTTTTCTCCAGTTGCCAAACTCAACACCGTTCGCGTCCTCATCTCCGTGGTTGTCCATCGTTGGTGGCCCTTATTCCAACTCGATATTAAGAATGTCTTTCTGAATGGCGATCTCCAAGAGACGTTGTATATGCAGCAACCGCCCAGGTTTGAGACCACGGGGGAGTCTCAGGTCTGTCGTCTTACGAAGGCTCTGTATGGTCTCAAACAATCCCCACGGGCGTGGTTTGACAAATTCAGTAAGGCACTTCGGGAGGTTGGTTTTACTCGCAGCTCGGCAGACTTCTCGCTATTCACTCGTCATCGAACAGCGGGAACGGTTCTTCTGTTAGTTTATGTTGACGATATCATAATTACGGGAGACGACTCGAAAGGAATACAGGAGGTCAAACTACACCTGGGCACAGTTTTTCAAACAAAAGATCTGGGGTCTCTTCGGTACTTCTTGGGCCTTGAGGTTGCCAGACAGCCAGACGGTCTCGTCCTCTCTCAGCGGAAGTATTGTCTCGACCTCCTTCGGGATGCTGGTTATTCAGGTTGTAAGCCGATTGACACCCCAATAGATGCAAATCACAAGTTGTGCGCTCAGGCATCTGACTCAGATCTCCTACTCCAGAATCCAGAATACTATCGTCGTCTCGTTGGAAAATTGATCTATCTCACGGTAACCAGACCAGATATCTCCTTCGCTGTTGGTATTGTCAGTCGGTACAGGCATACCCCTCGAAGATCTCATCTTCAGGTTGTTGAACGCATTCTCAGATACCTCAAAACGGCTCCTGGTCAAGGTCTGGTTTACAAAACCTCATCGTCAGCTCCAACTTTGGTGGCTTATTCTGATGCCGATTATGCTGGTTCCCTTGATGATCGATGATCAACCAGTGACTTTTGCACATATCTTGAAGGACATCTAATTACCTGGAGAAGCAAGAAACAAGCGATCGTTGCTCAAACATCAGCTGAGGCAGAATACCGGGCGATGGCGTCGGTGGTTTCTAAACTAACTTGGCTTGAAGGTCTTCTTACCGATCTGGGTGTAAAGCTCTCTTCCCCAACTCTTCTCCTCTGTGACAGCCAGGCTGCCATACATATAGTCAAGAATCCGGTATTCCACGAGAGAACAAAACATATTGAAGTCGACTGTCACTTCATCCGGGAAAAGGTTCAAATGAAGAAACTCGACCTGAAACATGTTCCAGGGACAGAACAAGTTGCGGATGTCCTCACAAAGGCTCTTTCCAGTACTCTCTTCTATCAGTGCTTGTCCAAGCTTGGCGCATACGATTTGTACGCTCCAGCTTGCGGGGGAGTGTTAGAAAAGCCCATGTAAAGGGCCCATGTTTTATTCTTTTCCCTCTTCTCTTATTAGTCTCACATCTTGTATAGGATTTCCTCTCTCCTTTTCTCTCCTATATATTTGTATTCTCTCTTTGTATTCAGATACACAAGAAATACATACAAGCTTTTGAGCTCTTTCTACATACGCAAATGTAATGTTATCTATAATGATTAATAGTGATTAGTAACTTGTCGTTACTAGATATTTTTAGAAATCAGATAGTCTGATATTTACATACTAATTAATTTGTCTGGCATCTATATATTAACCATAGTTCCATAGTGAATTTTATTTAAATATGTCATCAAACCAAACATCTAACATATGCTAATAATATAACAATACATAGAAAATTTTGAGAAACGGAATAGACCCTACAAAGACTTCAAAATCTAAGATTAGATGATTTGCTTGCCTGATATACAACTACTGAACCATACAAGCCAATGAAGATGCTCGATAAAATAGCCAAAAGAACACTCCCAACAACAACAAGCGGCCAAAGAAGAAAGGCCAAACCAGCAACAGGCACACAGGCAGTTTCAAGAAATAGTCCTTTGCGAGCTATAGCATCATGAAGTAACCTCTGCCAGCCCTTGAAAAGCATATATGGGCTTTTTATCAGAGCTATAATTGTGTAAAGTGGAATATCAACAATCAATCCCATCAAGCCCACAATCATGCATGCTGGAATATCTATCAACCTACAAATGGTTTGGAAAAAAAAAAGTTAGGTGCCCGCATGCTATGTAGGTGAAGATTTATAGACAATTGATTGTCCAATTTGTAGTTTTGCTATGAAAGTTTGTACGTTTGGATGGAATTAGGGCTTCACAATTGGAATTTGGGGCACAATTCCAATAAAAATATATCTCTAATTTTAATTCCAGAATTACGACCAAATGAATGGACCCTACGGAAAGTTTTTTGTTGTCAGATGAGTTTGCTATGAATTCCAGAGATTTTTTCAGCTCGAAGGTAAAGCAAGACCGTGGAAGACTTACCATGTTAATAGAAACTGGTAAATTTAGGCTTTGTTTGGCTCAACTGTGCTAATGTTGTGCCTTTGTTGTTTTATATGGAATACTCATGATTCTATTGTGTAAAAAATAACAAGTTGCTCCAGGATTCAATGATATTTTAATGAAGGTATTAGAAGACACATTTGAAAAACTATGAATTTTCTAAGCACGCTTCAGACAGAAATCGAAAGTGGTTCTCACAAAATTAAACAAGAGAGAAAAGTAACATGGCAAATGAAGGTTCAGGATTATGAGAGAGATGTACAAATGATGCTAATTAGGTTTCATGAGATTGTGTAGATGCAGAAGGAGGGGTATATTACAGAGCATGGAATCGGATTGAGTGGAAGATCTGTAGTATTTGTGTCCTTGAAATGTATACTACATATAAAACTCCCATTTTATTGTCTATGAGAGAAAGTGATGCAGGACTAAACGGCGGGCTGGCTGGAGGATGCTGCAGGCGGCTGCAGCGGCTGGAGGAGAGAGCGGCGGTGGCTGCGGGAGCAGAGACGCAGGGAGGAGCCGGCGGATGGCCGGATCTGCAGGGAGAAAGTAGTGGCGGGCTGGTTGCGGGCTTCCTACAGGAACCAACCGGCGGGCTGGCTGGAGGAGGCTGCGGACGGCTGCTGCGGCTGGGGAAGACGGCGGTGGGGTGCTGGCGCGGAGAACTGGAGGCGGGGAAGGCGGATGCGGCCCTTGGAGTCGGCACCAAGGAGGGCCTCCGGCATCGGCACCGGCGGCGTGACCGAAGAGATCGGGAGAAGAAGCCGGCGGCTTTTCTTTCCCAAAATACTCGATCCCCCTTTTGCTGCAGCCCTAATGCATTTATTTATAATGAACCTCATCAAATCCAACGGTCTAGATCGTCCGGATGGGGGGCTGCATCAAAAGCGTGAAAATATACTCAAAATATATAAATTAATATATCATTTCGACTCGCGGCGACCCTCCGGACGCAACTGCGGAGTCGGATCGGGGATACGATCAACGGGCGGGGCCCGTTCCCCATCAATCTCCCCTTGTTGGAGAAGATTTGCCCTCAAATCTTTAGGGCTTCCAAGGGGGCTTCGCGGGTGGTCTGCACTGTTTCCCATTGTAACCAATCATCAGATAAAAGCTTTCAATCCTAGATGCTGGTCTCGCAATGTTGCAAGTAATGTAATCACTGCCTTTGGGAGGCTTGGGCGGCGGCCTCAATCTCAGAATCTGATGGAAAACTGTAGCAACAGGTAAGGGAGCAGCTCTCTCTAATCCTGCACCGCAAATGATCATATCGATCGGCGGTGTGAAAAAAAATATATCGATCTGTGTCTCAGTATCACCTGGGCCCCAATCAATCGGATCAAACTGCAACAAGTCATCACCATGTCCTACCCAGTCTGGGCTCATATCCAAACCAACTGATTTGCCCTCAGGGGCATTATCGAACATCAGAAAAGGGTCCCTAGCCGAGCTGAGAAGTGACTGATCAAACCACTGTGACAAATCAATAAAAGTGAGCAAACGGCGCGAAGGCTCATAGGGCGGTACTACCACCATCAGACTGAATGTCCTTCTGCGCTCAATCCACTGGCGGGCAAATCTCTGAACGATAAGAGTAGCTCTCTGCACTGTCTGGTACCACTGTCTCTGTAATAATCCTCTCATGCGTGACTGAATCACGAGAACTGCTTTGGTCATCTTCTTGAAGGATCGGCGCTGAATAAATCCTCGGATGTGAGACTGTATCAAGACTGCTGCTCTTCTACGTCGCTGCTCTAAAATCTCCTTAGCATCATTCTCATGCCAATTATTCACATAACCTGCCCAAATGGCATCTTCTTTCTCTTCCCTTTCCCTCCTCTGCTTACTCTCTTCCACTCTAGCTTGTTTGTTTCTATCAAGCTCAACCCAATGTCTCTTTCTTAGGGAAGGTGACGGAAGATCATACGAGTAGGAGGAATGGAGGACTGAAGGATATGTAGTAGATGAAGGAGAATATGAATCGTAAGCATGGGAGGAGACTCGCCTCGATTCATGGGAATAAGTGGTGGAAGAAGGGGAATATGGATCGTAGGCTTGACGAGAGACTCGCCTTGATTCATAGGAGGGGTATGCAATGGAGGAGACATATGAAGATTTATGTGAGTAAGATGCCTCACGAGAGGAATGAACATTGGAATAGCGGGGAGGTGGAGAAACATATGATTCAAAATAGTCCGAATCGTCAGAATCGTAATAACAAGGAAGTGTCATGGGTGTATGCAAACTATTTTCAAGAAAAGGAGAAGGATTGAAAAGTTTGAGAAAACTGTTCAGCTGCCTCTGATACCAATTGATGCAGGACTAAACGGCAGGCTGGCTGGAGGATGCTGCAGGCGGCTGCAGCGGCTGGAGGAGAGAGCGGCGGTGGCTGCGGGAGCAGGGACGCAGGGAGGAGCCGGCGGATGGCCGGATCTGCAGGGAGAAAGTAGCGGCGGGATGGTTGCGGGCTTCCTGCAGGAACCAACCGGCGGGCTGGCTGGAGGAGGCTGCGGACGGCTGCTGCGGCTGGGGAAGACGGCGGTGGGGTGCTGGCGCGGAGAACTGGAGGCGGGGAAGGTGGATGCGGCCCTTGGAGTCGGCACCAAGGAGGGCTGTTACGGATCCTCCATCCACGTATCTTGTATTATTATTATTATTATTATTATTATTATGTTGAGTCGAGTCATGTTGTATCGAGTCGTGTTGGCTTGAGTCATATTAGTCGTAGCGTCTAAGTATTTTAATATTTGTTTAAAGTTCAGGTTATTTACAGTTATGCCATCGGCTCCTATATTTATAGGGCCCTTGGGGTCATGTATCGGATATGCAAGAAGAAATATCAAGTTGCTTTCTCATCCCAAGCTCTTCACCTTCCTCATCTCCCTTCTAGGGTTTCGGCCCACTCTCTCATCCCCTCCACCACTTCTAAGGGTTAACCCCTTTGTATCTTTCACCCGCGGCCCCTCCGGCAACCACCGAACGAGGCACGTAACAAACTTGGTATCAGAGGCAAAACTTCCTCCTCTTCCGCGACGCCATTGCATCTACCTCGAAAACCTCCTCTGCTGGCCACCACAGCCCCTGCAGCACCACCACTCGCGCACAATACGTCCAGCCACCTCTTCCGCAACATTGCATCCGATCGACTCCCTCGGCAGTCCCGTCGAAATCGGCACCAATCTTCACTGCCCGAGCCCTGCGCCACCTCCGTCGACCTCTGCAAAACCGTCGCCGGCCAGCGCTGTCCAGCAGCATCGTCTCCGACATCCTCGGGCATCGTCGCACTGCGCTCCTGCATCGTGAAGCTGAGCCTCTTCATCGTCGTGCATCAGCTTGCCTCGACGAACAGCCCTACCGCTGCTCTGCTCCATCCGCCTCGAGCCGCCCCGGCACCTGCGCCCTCTGCCCTCATCGCGCTATCGCTCCCCCGACAGCACGCCTGAACCGCTGGTTTCTTTTACCCTTCCGTATCGAGCCACCCGCCCCTATCTTTTTATTATTATTATAAATTCTTTTCCTCTTTTTTTCTCATAACACTTCTCTTCTTCTTTACAATTCCTGCTCTCCTCGTATCCCCCACCCCTCCCCATCACCTGTCTTTTCCCATCCTTATTATTTTCCTGCTGGACCCCACCATCTATTACCTTTTTTTCTTACATCTTCTTATCCCAATACCTATATCCTCCAGCACGATACCTCCCCTCCACATTTTTTTAATTTACTTTTTTCTGTCATTTCCCATCCTCTCAAGTCTCAAGTCTCAACCCCTTTTTTCCATTCTTGTGTTATTTTTTTATTTCGCGGGTCCACCACAACTCACCCCACTTCTTTTTAATTTAATTTTCTTCCTCTCGTTCAGCCACCCCCCCCCCCTCACTCATTTCATTTCCTCTAATTCCTTACTTCCTTCCTGCTAAGTACTTATTTAATTATTACAACAATTTCATCATGTTACTTACCGATGCCGACCGCATTGAGCTTCTCGCCGCCCTCGTCAAGATAAACCGCCGTATTGCTTCTCGGGAGGCTCGACTCGGCCACGCCGATGCTCGGCTCGACCTCAGGCTTGACGCCCTCTGCATGTCTCGCGATTCGTTGGTGGTTTTTCTATCACCACCACCACCGGAGCTGGACTCGCCGCCTTTCCCTCCAAGGATGGTGCCACCACCATCCCCCGTCCTTCATGACGCACCGCCGCCACCGCTGTCATCGCCGCCATCGCCGCCGCCACCAGCTCGCCTCATGCAGTCGCCGCCACTGCCGTCATCACCGCCATCGCCGTCGTCGCTGCCACCGTCGCCGCCACCACTCGTCGCCGATATACCATCTGTCTCCATGGTGGTCCTCCTTCCACCGCTTTCGCCTCCTCCACCCCCTCTCCTTCCTCCGGCTCCTGCATTGCCGCCTTCTCCGGCCATCTCACTGCCTCCTCTTCCGGCCCCTGCCCCGCCGGCCCCCGCCAAGCCACTACCACCGGCCACTCTATCGCCGACCACCGCCTTGCCACTCCCACTGGCCACTCCACCGCCGACCCCCGCCAAGCCACTACCACCGGCCACTTTACCGCCGGCCCCTGCCTTGCCACTCCCACCGGCCACTCCACCGCCTCTCCTGCAGACCCGTGCTCCGTTGGCCCCGACGGATCCGTTTCTGCTGACGGTCGCCGCTCCTCCATCCGCCGTACTACTGTTGCTCACCACCGCTCCACCGACAGGGCGAAAGCCATTACCTCCGCCGCACGTCTTTCCGACGGCGCCGCCGCTGCTTCCCTACACCGCCGCTACCGCTAGAGCCCAGCAGGCGCTATTCTGGCGCGAGATCAAGCTGCCAGATGCTCCGCCATCCAGCTGGAGTTCGAGCTTGGGGACAAGCTCGATGTCAAGGACGGATGGGGTGTTACGGATCCTCCATCCACGTATCTTGTATTATTATTATTATTATTATTATGTTGAGTCGAGTCATGTTGTATCGAGTCGTGTTGGCTTGAGTCATATTAGTCGTAGCGTCTAAGTATTTTAATATTTGTTTAAAGTTCAGGTTATTTACAGTTATGTCATCGGCTCCTATATTTATAGGGCCCTTGGGGTCATGTATCGGATATGCAAGAAGAAATATCAAGTTGCTTTCTCATCCCAAGCTCTTCACCTTCCTCATCTCCCTTCTAGGGTTTCGGCCCACTCTCTCATCCCCTCCACCACTTCTAAGGGTTAACCCCTTTGTATCCTTCACCCGCGGCCCCTCCGGCAACCACCGAACGAGGCACGTAACAAGGGCCTCCGACATCGGCACCGGCGGCGTGACCGAAGAGATCGGGAGAAGAAGTCGGCGGCTTTTCTTTCCCAAAATACTCGATCCCCCTTTTGCTGCAGCCCTAATGCATTTATTTATGATGAACCTCATCAAATCCAACGGTCTACATCGTCTGGATGGGGGGCTGCATCAAAAGCGTGAAAATATACTCAAAATATATAAATTAATATATCATTTCGACTCGCGGCGACCCTCCGGACGCAACTGCGGAGTCGGATCGGGGATACAATCAACGGGCGGGGCCCGTTCCCCATCAGAAAGAAGTACAAGAGTTCATAGAAACACATTAAAATCTTTCTAACAGGGCATGGGGGCTTCAATATATACTTTGATGTTGGAAAGAATGCATGTTTCTCGAACACTGCATTCATTTAAGAGACCGATAAAATTAAAGGTATGATATCAAGCATCCGCGTTGAGCAGGAGTCATGTCTCTTATAGAAAGCTAGAAACCACATGTCTCTTATAGAAAGCTAGAAAACATATAAACATATAAATGCCGGATAGATTGATTTGAAAATTGAGTACTGAAATTTCTCGAATGCAACTTATAAACACTTCAACATGGTTACAATAATCAACTTATACCTTATCGAGTAAGTATGATGATCAGTAGTGCCTTCTCGAAACTCTTTCAAGTAAAGTGGAAAAGAATGGTAACATAAGTCTGCAAAATCTCTAACCACGGTGCAACTTCCTTTGATAGTTCCCCATGTCCCATCCTAATTGATTTTCAAGTACATACAAAAACTGTTGATATCTGGAACTGAATTCAGGCCAGAAAACATGACAAACTTTTCATTCACTTACCACAATGCTATGGATGAACTTCTTCGCTTCAGTTTTATGCCGAAAAGCCTCGAAAGTTGAAACCCATGGAGTGAAGAAACCATAGCCAATCCCTACAAGGACACTTCCGAAGATGCTAAGAGCTACCCACAAGCTAAATAATATTGGAAGAGTAAAGGTGATGGCAAACTTGAGAGCTGCATTGATCCGATTAGTCCTGCACATAAAATAAAGCTCAATATAGCTCTAGGATTATCTTCGTCATAAAATTCATAAACCAATTGCATTTTTAGAAAAAGATTTCTTCTTCAACAGTTGATGAGGCACAGTGGTAAGTATAAAGACACGTCATATTTTCATGTCTAAAACCTCAATCAGAAAATTTTAATACAAACCCTAATGTGCAGACTAAAAAGGTAACTTGATCTATTTTGTCATTTATAAAAAAAAATTATGAGCGGTGTCTTCAATTACTATATATCCTCTGTTTTATTTGAAATTTATTCTCGTTTAGCACAACTTTTAATCCTATCCTGATATCATTTTGTATCAGGATATTTGATGCAATATTTTTTTTCTTTTTGTTATCCAACTCACCATATAAGTAGAAGAAGTGCCATCGTAAATTCTTAGAAATATTCATTTATGCGCAGAATAAAGACACCATAGTATCGGTTTCTCCCACTCTTTCCTTGTCATCGTCCTGAATCACATCAGGACCGAGAGACGAGAACCTAGTGTTGTGTATTTAATGTTTGCCCCTCTTACACTTGAAGTCACTCCTGATATTTTAGGAACCTATATTGGTACTCGTCGTATTTGAGACGAATTTCATTATACCCCTACCGGTGAGCCACATCATGTGTTCTCTCGTGGAGACTTTTGATACACTCCAAAGCGGTACCCTAGTGTCGGTGTCTTGAATGTTCTTCCGAGTGATTGTTGCTTGCACGATGATTTTTCCTACATACTGCTTATTGAGTTTCCTAACAAGTCGCATCCCTTGAGTGATATTTGATGTCATTGACTCGTACTTTATTGTTGGTACTTCAAGTATGCGACTGTTCACCGCATATGCGACTGCTCACCGCATATGCGACGATTACTCCCACACTCCACCATGGGAGCCTCCTGACAAGCCCCCACTTGTTAGGTGCTTGTACAAAACTAGTGAGTTAGTCAAGCTTGAAAGTGCTCTCAATAACCCATAGATCTAGTTTATCACTATCAACACTCTATGAGACTTTCCACATACTAGAGTATCATATTTATTTGTTGATGCCCCTGGTGATTATTCGTGTGATCATCGCATTCGTTATGAAATTTTCTACACCCTACCACTTAAGCCTCTAGACCATGTATACACATCTTAGAAGTTATTAGTAGCACCAAAGAACCTCTATATGAAGTTGGTCATGTATATTATTCATCTTTTACATTTGTTGCCAGATCAATTACATATAGTTCATGACTCTTCCATGTTGCATGATTCATATTTAGTGTATGTTTTGTATCATTTGCATGAATTGTATGAATTAGTCCGATATAAAATTGCAATAAGAAATGAAAATTACAAGGTTTACATAGATCTTCACAAGAGAGACAAGGACTTTAGAAAACGTGAGCAAGTGATGGTGATAATTAGAGCTGAGAGATTCCTCCAGGGAACTGCGATAAAATTAAATGTCAGGTGAAGGAGTCTTTATACAGTATTGCGGAAAATTGTGTTGAATGCTTGTGAGTTAAATATCTCTAAGAATATGGAAATTCTTCATGTGTTCAACATTAAGGATTTAACTTCTGATTATAAACCACACAAGTACTTGAGTCAATTCCCTGATTCTACCAGGAGAGTGTGTCAAATTATTGATGATAATGTGGATGTTAACGAATGAGTTTGATTTACATGCCCTTGAACTTTGTCGGGAGTATGTTCATCTTCATCCAACGGAGATGAATGATTTCAGGCCGAGGGGAATTGATGGGGATCAAAGTTCTCGGGCAGTCACCCCCGCATCGAAGCCCGTTTGGGTTTACATTCATAGACAGAGGAGTTAGGATTGTCGTATGAACGATTTGAGTCCATAGTCGCGTTCGGAGCATCGACGGCACATTCCCTATGTATTTCCGTTTTTACGTACATTATTACGTACCTTTTATGTATTTTACATGTCTACCAATCATAACGTCCGTTGTTTTCCTCTTTGCCTCTAAATATGGGATTCAGGGTTCATTTCAAAACATTACAGAATTTTGATGAGACTTCCTAATTTTGTGATCTCTCTACGTTTCGACATCGTGGAACCTAGGTGTGACGCCTAGCCGGCCATCTCCTTCCCTCCCTCTCTCCAAACCGTCGGAATTCATCCCTTCAAGGGACGACCAGCCACCACCACTCTCATGACAATAACTGTAACATCCGTAAATCTTACGCGATTTTATTTAAAATTGTAGGGTCTAGTCGCGACGAATATTGATCGAGAAAGCTCGTCGTCAAGGTATAATGTTATTATTCCTAATGTTAGCGCCCGTTAGTTTTTTTAGTGCATAAATTGTAGTGTGTAACACATTTTTAAGTAGACGTGGCGCGCAAGTAAGAATGGATTTATTTGTAACAGAAATTAGTGTGGAGTTGGGTGTGCCGATAGCCGTTTAGTAAAGTGGTATTTTAGTGAAAATAGGTTGCCAATAGAAATTTTTCCCCACTCTCCTCTTTGCGGTTATGAAGGAAACCGCATCCTGCTAATATTAAAACCCGCACGAAATCTTTTCTCACAGGATAAACTGAGCGCAGCCCGACTTTTTCCCTCTTCCGTTTTCGCGTGCTCCGTCTCCCGCGATCGTCGAGCCCGGCGCACCCCGCAGCCCTAGCCGGAGGCCGATTCCTCTCCAGAAGCCCTTTCCGACTACTCCTCCCTCCTCTGCGGGCGCCGGGGAGTACTCCTTTTCTTTCCTTGGACGGGGAAGTGCCGGGTCTAACCCTAACCGGAGAAGTTGTGATCCGTTTTATTTTCGGTGAGTCTATTCCTCCTTTATCTCCTTTCCTTCGTACAAAACCTTCGTTTGGAAACAAAAATAACCTAGGTTTTCGATTTGTTTGCCCTATTTTAGGTTTTGGTGGTCGTGATCCTCCGCGGAGTTTGAGTGGGACGCATTGAGAGCCTCAATCTCTCCGCATAAAGGTAATATACGAAGCTAGCACACGTATTTTTGCAACCTTAGATGATTTGGAATTTTTCCACCGGAAAACTCTAAAGGGGAAATTATAAAATTGGGTTTGCCATAAATTGCAGGACTTCGGTGGCCTCGGGGCAGCACTGTGAAGGTCCCCAGCAGTAGGATTACCTTCGGAATAGAAGATGTCGCCGCGCCGAGTCTACGAGCGCCACAACACCGCTGTAAGGAAACCTAACTTTTGCTAATTAGACATAGCAATAAATATATATTTTGTATACACATGAGTAGATTTATTTCAAGTACCATGTCCATGCATAGAAAGGTGTGGTGATAGGAAAACGGTTACGAAAAACGTGTAGGGTGACACGATTTCCCTAAGACCCAAGTAGTCGGATCGTGAACAGAAACGTAGAGTACGAAAGCGTTAACCGTGTTCGTAGGTTTGGAATCTGTTCCGAACAAAGGCGTGAATGTCCATTCTAGTAGACCACAAGAAAGTCAAGGGTCGTTTAGTAGTTCCCCAAAAAGATTTCCCATGCAGAGTAGCGTTAGACCAAGAAGGTCAGCCAGCACACAGAGTTCTTTCGTGCTAGGTAGAGGTGCACTACCTTTCTCATAAGGCACATGGAACCTTATGAGTAGTACAGACTTGGAAATTGTCTTCCCTTGAGCCAGCTAGCAGATTCGAGACCGTGTCCGCGTGACACTAGAACAATTGGGTTCGTAAGATGGTCTCGGGTCGTCAGTTTCAGTTGCGCGTTAGGAGCTACTCTGCCTAGAGCCTTCCTAGTAGATGAGCAGGTTAGAAGTCATATAGAACTCAAGTATAGACCTGTCGTGAGTTAGTACACTAGTTAGAGAACGTCAGGACTGGGATAAATGAACGGAAAGTAACGAATATAGAACTAGTAGTTGTGTTGACCAGGAAGTATAGGAAAGCATGCATAACATATAACATAAAATGTTTTTTAGTGCACGAGACTATTTTAAAGGCATGCATGCATACATATGTAAAACTGTTTTAGTGTCACTAGGAGGAGTTATTTTTCCTAACTCTGACCCTTCGTGGGCACTGTTTTTTCAGGTGACCTAGGTGGGAAACTACGTCTAGGATGAGCATTATGGTGGCGTCAGTTTGTATTATTAATTTTATTCAATTTACTCTATTTCAGCGTGTACTTGTAGATGAGAATATTGTAACAGATTAATGATTTTATCTAATTTGTATCAGACTATTTATGGTTAACCAGATTTTCAGTTAATTCAGTTCTATTTCCTGTTTAGTGGCTCTGTGAATCCAGATATCAGGTATGTGGTTACCCTTAGTTTACTTTTTTAAACTTCCGCTGTAAGTCTTAAATTGCTTAGTATAGATTTTGTTACCTGCTGCTACTAGTTTTAATACTGTTTCCTAGTTTTCTTTATATCGCTGACCCGGCCGGACGGCTGATTTCTGAAATACTGGGAAGGGGTGTTACAAATTGGTATCAGAGGGAGGTTTAGGATCCCTGGACCCTAGAAAGAATTCACAGAGCCATAGGAGCGCGTAAGAGTAAACTCTTGTTAGTAAAGTACTTTAAGTGCGATTAAGCCCTAATGTTCACTAGAGTACAAAATAAGTTGCTAAGCCAGATTTCTCGGATGCTTGATAAATAATTAGATTTCTTTTGTATATTCCATCAGGCACCACGAGTTAGTGAACCAGGTGAATCTTCACGCCAGAACCCGGTTCCTAGTGCAACCATGGGAGACGCTGTCGTGCCACAGGTACCACCAGTTCCAGCAGCTCCAGAGGGCACTGATATAGCGTCTCAGATTGCCAAGGCGATTACTGTTGCCTTGATGGAGTTTCAGAAAGGACTGACTGCAGGGTTTCCAACTCCAGTACAAGTACCAGTCCCTTCGCCAGCTCCTGCAGCAGCACCTCTGGAGATGACCCTGGAGCGCTATTTGAGAAATTTCAGAGAACTTCAGCCTTCGAACTATAGTGAGGATGAGACCCCGATGGATACAGATGATTGGATAGCTAACACCAGAGACCTGCTGAATGTTTTGGAGTGCCCGGAGAATAAGAAAGTTCCTCTGGCAGCTTTCCTCCTCCGAGGAGAGGCAAAGGTCTGGTGGGACAAATACCGGGCAGATGATCCTGCAGGTAAAGTTTTATGGCCAATTCCTTTATTTTAGGAAGTAATGTGTTAATTTTAAAATAGTATGACCATACTTTTGGCCAGGTCGTACACCAGACATGTTTACTTGGGGCGAGTTCTCTAGAGCCCTTGCTAGTTGGTTTGTGCATCCTTCCGCACGACGAGGTCTCCAGGAGAAGTATCTTAGGCTTTTCCAGGGGGACAGGACAGTTACTGAGTACGAGCGAGAACTGACTCATCTGGCTCGATATGCAGGCGTGATGCAGGGAGATCAGACTGAGAAGTGCAGTCGCTTTGTGGATGGTTTGCGTGACTCGTTGAGGCAGCCGCTGATGACTATGGTCAATGCTGATTACAGGAGCTTAGTGGATACAGCTCGCAGACTGGAGGTTGACCAGCAGAAAGTTCAGAAGCGAAGTAGTTTCCGTGCGAAGCGATCTCAGGATTTGCATCAGCCGCAGCAGAGCAGAAATGATCAAGGAAAGAACTGGAACAAGAAGCCGAAGCCTGATGCTAAGAAGAATGGTCAATCTGGTGACCGGAGCAAGGACTATCCCACGTGTCCCAAGTGTCAGCGTCGCCATTCAGGAGAGTGTTTGGCCAGTGCAGGCGTATGTTACAAGTGCCGACAACCTGGACACATAGCTCGCTTCTGTCAGGAAGCTGGGACAAATCAGGTAATCAAGGTCCTTTTGTATTGATTACATTTATGTAATTACGATAGATTTTTAATGTAATTTATTCCTGCAGTCGAAGTACGAGGTTGGTGGCTCTAGCAGGGTAGATAAGGGCAAAGCATTGATGCTCACTGATGGGAGACCACAGCAGGGCCGAGACTTAGTGCAGCCCAGAGCTTATGGGCTGGGTCAGCAGGAGGCGAAGGATCAGGAGGATGTTGTGACAGGTAAGTGTTGTTTGCTTAACAAGTTGGTTTTAAATCCTCCGTAGTGACACATTAAATTTTTCATCCTTCATAAATCATTCATGTAGGCATCTTTATGATTCGTAATTTACCCTCTAAGATTCTGTTTGATACGGGTGTCTCGCATTCGTTTATCGCGGAATCTCTAGTGCGTAAATTGGATTTAGAAGTCTTCCCAGAGTCAGTACCGCTGGAAGTCATGATGCCGAATGGATCCCTTCTGCAGACCAGAGACAAGTGCAGGGTACCAGTGCAGTTTAGTGATGTTGAGATTATCGTGGAAGCTTTGCTGCTACCTATAGCAGGGTTTGACTTGATCTTTGGAATGGACTGGCTTTCAGCAGTCAACGCCAGGATTGACTGTAGGGCGAAGCAGATTCAGTTCGATGGCCCCAACCAGACATCTTTCTCTTTTCAGGGATTGAAGGGAGTAGTGAAGATGATCATATCTGCAGTCCAAGCGAGAAGGTGCATTAGTAAGGGTTGTAAAACCTTCGTATTACTGATGAGCGCGGAGTCTAAGGCTGATTTGTCAGAAGTACCAGTGGTGCAGGAGTTTCCCGATGTTTTCCCGGAAGAGCTCCCTGGTGCCCCTCCAGATAGAGAGATTGAGTTCCCGATAGACTTGCAGCCTGGGGCTACACCGGTAGCCAAATCTCCCTATCGGATGGCTCCAAGGGAACTAGCAGAGTTGAAGAGCCAGTTGCAGGAGCTGCTTGATTTGGGTTTTATACGCCCCAGTACTTCGCCTTAGAGTGCTCCAGTACTGTTTGTGAAGAAGAAGGATGGTAGTCTGAGACTGTGCATAGACTACCGTGAATTGAATAAGCTGACCGTAAAGAATAAGAACCCGATTCCCAGGATTGATGATTTGTTCGACCAGGTGGTGGGATCGAACACTTTTTCCAAGTTAGATCTGAGATCAGGCTATCACCAGTTAAAGATTCATGACGCGGATATACAGAAGACTGCTTTCAGTACCAGATATGGACACTTCGAGTTCGTGGTCATGCCGTTCGGGCTGACCAATGCCCCTTCAGTATTTATGGACTTGATGAACAGGGTTTTTCGGGAGTACTTGGATCGTTTTGTCATCGTCTTCATAGATGATATTTTAGTGTTCTCTAAGAGTGCAGAAGATCATGCAGCACACCTCAGGATTGTTTTGAGCACACTCAGGAAGAACCAATTGTTTGCTAAGTTTTCAAAGTGCGAATTTTGGTTTTCAAAGATTGCATTCTTGGGTCATATCATCAGTCAGAAAGGGGTTAGTGTTGATCCAAAGAAGATAGAGGCCATTAAGAGTTGGTCAAGACCGTCGACAGTTTCAGAGGTTCGCAGCTTTTTGGGTCTTGCTGGATACTACAGGAGATTCATCAGGGATTTCTCAAAGATAGCCTTACCATTGACTTCCCTCACTAGGAAGGGAAAGAGCTTGGTGTGGACTGTTGAGTGCGAGTTAGCCTTTGAGGACTTGAAGGACAGGTTGATGACCGCACCGATTTTGAGTTTACCTTCAGGACCTGACGGGTTTCAAATTTATAGCGATGCTTCGGGTCAGGGTTTGGGTTGTGTCCTCATGCAGCATGGAAAGGTCGTAGCCTATGCCTCGAGACAGTTAAAGGTTCATGAGAGAAATTATCCCGTGCATGACTTGGAGCTTGCAGCAGTTATTCATGCCCTGAAGATTTGGAGGCACTACCTTTATGGGGTGCGTTGCGAGATCTTTACTGATCATAAGAGCCTAAAATATATCTTTGATCAGCGAGAGCTCAATTTAAGGCAGCGTAGATGGTTAGAGTTTCTTTCAGACTACGATATAGACATTAAGTACCACCCAGGAAAGGCGAACGTGGTAGCTGATGCCCTTAGCCGTAGAGGCTCGTGTTTTTATCTTCTCACTCAGCAGGAGGAGTTAGTACGAGAGCTGGAGAGACTGGACATCGTCGTTGTGCCCCGTTGCAGTTTTGGTTCAGCTTGGTTGAGTTGGATGGAGATTACTTGCGACATTAAGGATAGAATCAGGACAGCTCTACCTTTGGATCCAAAGATGGCAGAGATTTGGATCTCAGTACAGTCAGGTCAGAAAGAGAGGTTCTCTTTTCAGGATGAGTTATTATTGCATAATGGCAAAGTGTGCATCCCAGATGTTAGTCACCTACACAAAGACATTCTTTTTGAGGCACACAATTCCAGATATTCTATACATCCTGGTAGCACGAAGATGTATGCAGATCTTAAGAAGACAGTCTGGTGGCCAGGTTTGAAGAGTGATGTTGCAGATTATGTAGGGAAGTGTGAGACTTGCAAGTTGGTTAAGGCCGAGTGTCAAAGGCCTGGAGGCAAGTTGCAGCCACTTCCTATTCCTGAGTGGACATTTGAGGATATATCCATGGACTTCATTCATGGTTTGCCGAGATCGCAGAGTGGGAATGATTCCTTGTGGGTTATAGTTGACCGACTTTCTAAGGTCGCCCATTTCATTCCTCTTAGGAAGACGGATCAAGGTCCGAAGCTGGCCCAATTATATATAGACGAGGTAGTTCGACTTCACGGTGTACCCAAGACTATAGTTTCAGACCGAGATGGCAGATTTACCTCCAGGGAGTGGCGATATATTCAGGGGCGGTTGGGTACCAGGTTACATTTCAGCACCGCATTCCATCCCTAGACAGATGGACAAACTGAGCGCACAAATAGGACTTTGGAGGATCTGCTACGGATGTGCATACTAGATTTTGGAGGAAAGTGCGAGAAGTATGTTACTCTTGTGGAGTTCTCCTACAACAACAGTTTTCAGGCGAGTATTGGGATGGAATCGTTCGAGGCCCTATATGATAGACGTTGTCGGACATCGTTATGTTGGGCTGAGAGTGAGGAAAGATCTTCTATCAGAGAGTCATGGATTGATAAGACCACTGATAGGATCAAGCTTATTCAGGAGCGTATGAAGACAGCTCAGGATCGCCAGGCCAAGTATCATGATCAGAAGCAAAGGTCAGTAGAGTTCAGTGTTGGAGACTACGTTTATCTGAAGGTCAGACAAGTCAGAGGAGTCTCTAGAATAAAGTGGATGAAGAAGTTGAGCCCCAGATTCGTTGGTCCTTTTGAGGTGCTGGAAAGAGTGGGTGAGGTTGCATATAGGTTGGCCTTACCTGAGGAAATGAGTGGTGTACATGATGTATTCCACGTCTCCTATCTGAGGAGAGCAGTCAGAGATTCTAGTCAGATTATCAGTACCAAGGAAGCACCAATCGAGACAGATCTCAGTATTGGGGTTAGACCAGTCAAGATAGTGGACTCAAGGATTCAGAAACTCAGAACTAGAGAGATTCGCATGGTCAAAGTCCTTTGGATGAACTGTGGCCGTCCAGAGTATACTTGGGAGGGAGAGGATGAGCTTAAGAGCAATGCGAACTATTCTTTTCTCTTCGATTAAGGTATGGTTTCAATTTTCGAGGACGAAAATTTTTGTTAGGAGGGAAGATTTGTAACATCCGTAAATCTTACGCGATTTTATTTAAAATTGTAGGGTCTAGTCGCGACGAATATTGAACGAGGCAGCTCGTCGTCAAGATATAATGTTATTATTCCTAATGTTAGCGCCCGTTAGTTTTTTTAGTGCGTAAATTGTAGTGTGTAACACATTTTTAAGTAGACGTGGCGCGCAAGTAAGAATGGATTTATTTGTAACAGAAATTAGTGTGGAGTTGGGTGTGCCGATAGCCGTTTAGTAAAGTGGTATTTTAGTGAAAATGGGTTGCCAATAGAAATTTTTCCCCACTCTCCTCTTTGCGGTTATAGAAGGAAACTGCATCCTGCTAATATTAAAACCCGCACGAAATCTTTTCTCACAGGATAAACCGAGCGCAGCCCGACTTTTTCCCTCTTCCGTTTTTGCGTGCTCCGTCTCCCGCGATCGTCGAGCCCGGCGCACCCCGCAGCCCTAGCTGGCGGCCGATTCCTCTCCAGAAGCCCTTTCCGACTACTCCTCCCTCCTCTGCGGGCGTCGGGGAGTACTCCTTTTCTTTCCTTGGACGGGGAAGTGCCGGGTCTAACCCTAACCGGAGAAGTTGTGATCCGTTTTGTTTTCGGTGAGTCTATTCCTCCTTTATCTCCTTTCCTTCGTACAAAACCTTCGTTTGGAAACAAAAATAACCTAGGTTTTCGATTTGTTTGCCCTATTTTAGGTTTTGATGGTCGTGATCCTCCGCGGAGTTTGAGTGGGATGCACTGAGAGCCCCAATCTCTCTGCATAAAGGTAATATACGAAGCTAGCACACGTATTTTTGCAACCTTAGATGATTTGGAATTTTTCCACCGGAAAACTCTAAAGGGGAAATTATAAAATTGGGTTTGCCATAAATTGCAGGACTTCGGTGGCCTCGGGGCAGCACTGTGAAGGTCCCCAGCAGTAGGATTACCTTCGGAATAGAAGATGTCGCCACGCCGAGTCTACGAGCGCCGCAACACCGCTGTAAGGAAACCTAACTTTTGCTAATTAGACATAGCAATAAATATATATTTTGTATACACATGAGTAGATTTATTTCAAGTACCATGTTCATGCATAGAAAGGTGTGGTGATAGGAAAACGGTTACGAAAAACGTGTAGGGTGACACGATTTCCCTAAGACCCAAATAGTCGGATCGTGAACAGAAATGTAGAGTACGAAAGCGTTAACCGTGTTCGTAGGTTTGGAATCTGTTCCGAACAAGGGCGTGAATGTCCATTCTAGTAGACCACAAGAAAGTCAAGGGTCGTTTAGTAGTTCCCCAAAAAGATTTCCCATGCAGAGTAGCGTCAGACCAAGAAGGTCAGCCAGCACACAGAGTTCTTTCGTGCTAGGTAGAGGCGCACTACCTTTCTCATAAGGCACAGGGAACCTTATGAGTAGTACAAACTTGGGAATTGTCTTCCCTTGAGCCAGCTAGCAGATTCGAGACCGTGTCCGCGTGACACTAGAACAATTGGGTTCGTAAGATGGTCTCGGGTCGTCAGTTTCAGTTGCGCGTTAGGAGCTACTCTGCCTAAAGCCTTCCTAGTAGATGAGCAGGTTAGAAGTCATATAGAACTCAAGTATAGACCTGTCGTGAGTTAGTACACTAGTTAGAGAACGTCAGGACTGGGATAAATGAACGGAAAGTCACGAATATAGAACTAGTAGTTGTGTTGACCAGTAAGTATAGGAAAGCATGCATAACATATAACATAAAATATTTTTCAGTGCACGAGACTATTTTAAAGGCATGCATGCATACATATGTAAAACTGTTTTAGTGTCACTGGGAGGAGTTATTTTTTCTTACTCTGACCCTTCGTGGGCACTGTTTTTTCAGGTGACCTAGGTGGGAAACTACGTCTAGGATGAGCATTATGATGGCGTCAGTTTGTATTATTTATTTTATTTAGTTTACTCTATTTCAGAGTGTACTTGTAGATGAGAACATTGTAACAAATTAATGTTTTTATCTAATTTGTATCAGACTATTTATGGTTAACCAGATTTTCAGTTAATTCAGTTCTATTTCCTGTTTAGTGGCTCTGTGAATCCAGATATCAGGTATGTGGTTACCCTTAGTTTACTTTTTTAAACTTCCGTTGTAAGTCTTAAATTGCTTAGTATAGATTTTGTTTCATGCTGCTACTAGTTTTAATACTGTTTCCTAGTTTTCTTTATATCGCTGACCTGGCCGGACGGCTGATTTCTGAAATACTGGGAAGGGGTGTTACAATAACCACATATAACCTCTAGTAACCACCGCTAGAAACCACCAAAAACCGCCTCCAACTGGGGTTTTCCTCCATTCCTCCCTATGGCAAGCAAAATCCAGAGCAGTTTTCACTGCAGTCCAGTAATCTGGCAGTTTCGTTTGTCTTCCCAGAACAATTTAAAGAGAACTTCTGTTCACATAACCAGCCTGGTGCACCTCCCTCACAAAATTCCATGGGAGTTTTGTCAAGTTCTAGAATACAGATCCCAGCCCTCCTTTGCTTCATGTGCCGGGCACTTCTCAGAGAGCAGTGCCCACTCTCCCTACTTCCGGAACCAGCCATCCATGAGAAATTTTGTGACTGCAACCCAACCTGGACAATCCACCAAGCCTCCTACATACTCTGCCGGCGAGACATCTGAAAGCAGCGCATGTTTTCTGAAGTTTGGAGTCGCCGACCAGCAGTTTGCCGCCTGTCCACCCACTGTACGGTCTTGCCGATCCAATTCCTCGTTGCTGCAACACCACAACTCCTCAAAAAGAATTGCATTCTCTGGCGACCAAAAAAACTGTGCAAGAATCTGTCTTTTCAGCACGCCAACCACAGCCACCTCGCTGTCCGAAGTCCAAAACTGCAGCAAAATTCTCTATTTGGCTTCCAGTACTTGTGCAAGCTCTGTATAGTCGTGCGGTTAGCTCATCTAACCGCACAGCCCGAGCGGCTAGATTTCATCTATCCGCCTAGTCGCTTGTGATAGACCTTGTAAGATTTTGCTCAAGTTTTTTCCATAGAACTGGTTCATTGTTTTAAAGTCTAATCTTAATTGTATATGTTTGCATTGCCTAAATTAATTTCATAATTTTATTGCAATTACTTATCGGACAATCGCATGTGCATTGCATTATTTTAAATTCCCTACACCATATACTTGCATTCACTCAATAGAGTTCCATTGGGGTGCACACACACCCTTTTCGCACCCATCCCGCGTCAGTTAGATTGCAAAGGTGGAATAGTTTTTTGACATCTAGCTGAGCTTTCAGAAACATGAAGTCTCAATTATTCTGGAAGGATCTGTCCTACATTGGCTACACCAAACAACCTCTTGCGTGGTCATTCCTTAATCAGATGCTCATCAAGGGTTATGATCATCAATGCTCTGAATATGCGATAAAGCGCTTAGGCGGTGTTCGCCCGACAAGCTCCTTGAATAATTACATTGATGAGCTCATTGAAATCGTCACCCATTCTACGTGGGGTTTTTCATACAAGGGCTCTTTCCCACATTAACTTTTGTCTCTGTGCCCACCACCTTCTTATCATCACTGCCACAATCAAACCACTTCTACTCAAGCCTCCTCCCACCAACCTACTCACCACCCTACCAATCAGGAATAAAACAACTTACGAAGCAAGGGGCATTGCTCTTGGTGTAAGCAAGCATACACTCCTAACTATGATTGTGCAATCATTGGTGATGACATGGAGGTCACTTAAGCGGACTTTGAGGCCTTAGACATTGACAAGAGCACCTCTAATGAGCCCTACTAAGCAATTTCCATTGTTTGGATCTTGTAGGTTACACAGTTGGGGGGATTTCGAGGCCATGGACTATGAAGAACAGGAGACAACTTCGAGGTACGGCTATCCTAGATATGGTTGGCATAGAGCAAGCCACAATTTCCGCTCCCTGGATTTAGTGGACTGCATGCAGCTGTCGAAGACTCCCTTTTCAGTATTATGGGCATGTTCCCACTAGCGCTCTTTGTTACGAGTTGCATCTTCATGTGGGACCATGTTAGTTGGTGGCATATTTTTATGACTTTGGTTTGGGGGTATCAACATGATCTTGCGCGTGGCATGGTTAAGCATACTAAGGGATGTGAAAGTTAACCGGGTTTCCATGACTATGCCCTTCAAACTCAAAGTGCATCAACATACCTTATGGAGCGACTCCATCATTTGCACCACTACTACATTTCAAGCCATTTAAAAGACCAAAACAGTGAATTTTTCAACTCCCCTTTGATAAGTGGTCGAGCACCTACCAGGATGTTGATCTGGAGAAAAAAAGTGATGATGATATTTGGATAAAGGCTCCCCTCTGTATATGGAGGGGATATTGCACATTTACACCATATTCTAACAAAGTAAAAAATAAAATAAAGCATATTCTAACACTCCCCCTCAAATTGGGCATGAGATATTAATCATGTCCAACTTGTCAACAATCCTTCCAAATATATTCTCACTCAACTAGAGCTGTCACTTAAAACCGAAAACCGTAAACCGAACCGGAACCGCAAAAAACCGAACCAAACCGTTCGCAAATTATTCAGGTTTCGGTTTGAAATTTGGAACCGTGAACAACATTGGTCCGGGTGTGGTTCTTTCATTTTATTATCCGGACCGAAACCGTAACCGGATCCGCAACATACAAGTCTCAAGCAGTTCAAAGATTTTTAAACCCGATCCGAACCGGGCCGAAGCAGAACCGAACAGCAATCCGTTTATTATTATTATTTATTATAATTATATTGCTATTTTTTTATAATCTATCTATAATATTTATACTTATTATTATTGGTGAAACTGACGTGATTTGATCCCAAACCGTAATCGCACTAAAAGACATCGATTTTGGACCGAACAAAATCGTACCACACCAAAACCGTGCTGTGTGATTTGACATTGATGCGGTTTGAAGTCGGTTTTTGCGGTGCAATTTCGGTTTCTATACTATTATATAATGTATTTTCAGTTTTACTCATACATTTTCTGATATAATTAAAGTAACTTGCACTCGTTGGAGACGATTGGAATGTCAGACCCTTGCAAAAAAGACGGTGTGATACGGTTTTGCCGATTTTGCACCATCAAAAACCGCATTGCAAACTATGTTATTTTGTAACCAACGAAACCGCTCTACAACCAAATCATTCAGTGCGGTTTAAAATCGGAGCGGTTTAAAATCGATGTAGTTTAAAATCGGTGCAGTTTTGTGCAATTTTGTGGTTTTGCGATTTCAGTTTTTAACTTTCAGCGCTACTTACTATATTATACAAAAAAGTAATCCTCCTTAGAGTAATGCAAAATTCCTATGTCTGCGCCCCGGACTTTGAAGTTCCTCTTGGAAAAAAAATTGAACAAATTTACATTTCTCCTCCGGTTTTTTATTTTTGACCTCCCTCATTTATTTCGCCGAATTTGATTCTATTTCTACTTGGAATCGATTGGAATCGGACCGAACCATATGAAACTGAACCGAACCGTTAGTGGTCGGTTTGGTTTTGGTTCTTGTTGAACTGTAATCGGAAACATTGATACAGCGGTTCTAAAAATTATTCTTGAACCAGAACCGAAACCGGTCAAATCAAATAAGGTTCTAATTTGAAGAACCGTTACCTTAGCGGTTCGGTTCATGGTTTTACTAGAACCAGAACCGAACTGGAACCGTGACAGCTTTACTCTCAACCCTTTGGTGAGAATGTCTGCTAGTTGTCCGTCAGAGGGCACAAAAAGAGTGCACACAATTCCTCTCTCAATGTTCTCCTTGATGAAGTATCGATCTACTTCGATGTGTTTAGTGCGAACATGTTGAACGGGATTGTGGGCAATATTTATAATTAACTTATTGTCACAATACAACTGGATGGGTCCTGCTTCAGCAAGACTTAGGTCACTCATCAATGAGCGTAGTCATAAGCCTTCACAAACCCCATGAGTCACAGCTCTAAACTTTGCTTCTGCGCTAAATCTTACCACAACTTGTTGCTTCTTACTTCTCCAAGTAACAAGGTTGCCCCCAACAAGGGAACGATATCCAGAAGTTGATCATCGATCCTCAACACATCGAACCTGGATTCTGTGTAAACTTTAATACTCAGACCTGGATTCTGAGCAAACAGGATACCCCTTCTTGGTGAGGATTTGAGATACCTAAGAATTCTGTGAGCTGCATTCACATGATGTGTCTTGAGAGCATGCATGAACTGGCTGATAACACTCACCGCATATGAAATATCTGGGCGAGTGTGGGACAAGTAGATCAGCCTCCCCACTAATCTCTGAAACTCAGAGATGTCTTCAATAACCTCTCCATCATTGCGCCCCAATTGGTGATTTACTTCAATTGGCGAGTCAACTGGTCTACATCCACTCATCCCTACCTTCTTAAGGATATCCAAAGTATATTTTCACTGAGAAATGAAGATTCCCTGCTTGAATCTTGCAATCTCCATACCCAAGAAATACCTGAGTTTTCCCAAGTCCTTGACCTCAAACTCACTGGCTAATTTTTGTACTAGATTCTGGATTTTTTCGACATCCTCCCCTGTTATGACTATATCATCAACATATACAATGAGAATGGTGAGCTTCCCGGTTCGGTGTTTGATGAACAGTGTATGATCGGCATTTCTCTGGTGGTATCCAAATTACACCATAGCTTTGTGGAACCTCTCAAACCAAGCCCTTGGGGATTGTTTAAGTCCATATAGAGCCTTTTTTAATCTACAAACCTTCCCTTCTGCACCCTAGGCAGGGGAGGACCCACCTTGAGGCGAGTGAGGGCGGCCGCCCACACTCGATTTTTTTAAAAAAAAATTAATCGTATTAGTCGTGGCTTAAAACCATGGCTAATAGTTATTCATCTAAATAGTCTTAGCCACGGCTTAAACCGTGACTAATAGTTCTTCACAATTTTTTCTCTTTTCTTTTGCAAATCCCCCCTCCGAGTTGTTCATTCATCATTCTTTCCAGCCTAAATCTCTGAATTAAAGTAAATTTGAGGTTAATTTTCTTACGCAACTCTATATTCATTTCAGACTTAAGTTCATAACTACCTAGTTCTTACCTTGCCATTATCATTCTCCCTAGTTCTTACCTTGCCACATTCTTACAAAGATGCAAAACTTACAAGACTAGTCATCCATTTTGTTGTAATTCGTATTATAGTACTTGAAATTAGGTTACTTGATACCAATGTGACTGAAACAATTCAATCATTCTCAGGAAGAAAAAAATAGACTATGGTGTTAGCATAATTTAACAGGGTTAATATGCTTAATAGGGCAATTAAAATTTAGAAACCAGACTCTCGTGAGTGAACAACTTGAATTGACACTTGTAAGAGGGTCCATTATTTTGTTCATCAACTTCAAATGATATTTGTTGCAGTCGCAAAAAAAAACAAAAAGATTTATTCTTCTTTTTAACTTGATGGCAATTATTACAAACATTATTAGGGCATCGTACAAACGTAGAGGACATAATGAAATGCTTTCAAACACGAATGCTCGAAGATGAATCTTGTAAGCAAGATTATTTACATCATTCTATCATTGTATGCGCGACTTTTGTATACTTTTTGTGTTATTAATTTACTTTTGTCATTTTTTTTATTATTATTTTGCGATTTTTAAATCTGCTCGCACGGAAAAAAAATTTGCATCTGCCACTGCCTCTAGGAGTGAGACCTGGTGGAATAGACATGTAGAACTCATCCAGATCCCCATGGAGGAATGCATTCTTCACATCAAGTTGCAAAAATTTCCAACTTTTGCAGGAAACATAGAATAACAAGACCCTAATAATGTTCATCTATGCCACCAGGGCAAATGTTTCCTGATAGTCAATACCAAGGGTTTGAGTATAACCACTTGCAACCAGTCTTGTCGTGCACCTCTCGACAATCCCTTGAAAGTTTTGTTTAATTGAGAACACTCATTTACACCCAACAGTCTTCTTTCCATAGGGAAGATGCACCAAATCTTATGTATGGTTCTTCTCAAGAGCTGTCATTTCCTCAATCATCGTCTCTCTCCATATAGGGACCTCCAGAGCATGCTGTCAAGATGCAAGGATGGAAAAAGAAGCAGGGAAGATGCAAAGGCCTTATATGAAGCAAAAAAAGAGTCATAAGATACATAATATGAGAGAGGATAACGAGTACAAGAGTGGATACCTTTCCTAAGGGCAATTGGTGGATCAGAAGGCCCTGAGTCAGGATCCAATAACTCTTCTGGTAGTATAGTCAGATCTTGTGTAGTGGTCCTCTTTGTACGCCGAGTATATACCTGCTAGCGCAGAGCGTCAGAGGGAAGGTAGAGACACAGTAGGAGAACTAACTTCCACTAGTGTAGACTCCCCCTAAAGTGAGGGATACGGTGGAGGAATGGGCAATGGAACAGAAGGAACGGGAACAGGATAGGGTTCTCTTGAGGAAGAGTCATCCAAAACAGGGTAGTAGGCCTCGGATTCACGGAACGTGACATCCATAGTGACAAACACTTTCTTTGTAGGTGGGTGAAAGCACTTGTACACCTTCTGCGTGGGAGAGTGTCCGATAAAAACACACTTTAATGCGTGAGGAGCAAGTTTGGAGGGACGAGGGTTGTGGATGTGAACAAAGAACACACATCCAAACACCTTAAGGGAAGGCTTAGTAGGAGGCGCATGGAGAGTGCTAAGAGGAGTAGCATTCTCGAGGACACGGGAGGGCATACGATTAATAAGGTATGCCGCAGTAAGGACCGCATCGCCCCAATATAATTTAGAGAGATGCATGGTGGACAAGAGGCAACGAGCAACTTCCAAGAGATGACGATTTTTCAGCTCAGCAACACCATTCTGTGTTGGGGAATAAGCACGGGTAGTCTGGTGGAGGATACCATGATCAGCAAGATATCGCTCAAACTGCGAGTCCATGTAATCGCGGCCATTGTCACTGCAAAGAGTTTTAAACGTTGCGTGAAATTGAGTGAAGATCATGTTATGAAATTGTCAAAGCACAAAAAAAATCACTTTTGTGGTGCATCAAATATAACCAAGTAGTATGAGAGAAACAATCAATAAAAATAACAAACCATACACAACCAGAGATAAAAGGTATGGGGTAAGGACCCAGATATATCAGTATGTATAAGAGCAAAAAATGTAGAACTAGGTAACGAAACATGATTAAACGAAGTATGATGAAATTTGTTAATAATACATATATCACACAAAGGAATCAAAGATAACAGTAAACATAGCAGAAAACATCAATTTCATAACAGAAGTAGACGAGTGGCCCAGGCGACAATGTCAGGAATATAATGGATGGGTAGTGCTGGAATTATTGCGAACTAACTCGACGTCCCGGTCGGGCCGGAATTCTTGAACCGTCTTAGCTCTCGAAACGGTCGAGCGCGCACACAGTCAATGAAAATAGAAAGCTAACAAGGTAATTTTTTTAACGTGGAAAACCCCAGAAAGAGGTGAAAAACCACGTGGTCGGATCTGTACCGACCAAACCCTCACTAGATCTGAGAGCTGTTACAGGGCTTTTTCAAGAACTCGAGGGCGACAGGCCGCCTCTCATTATAATTATTGGGGAAAGAGAGAGAGAGAACCTGGAGGGTGACAGACCACCACTCACAGGGCTAATTATTTCTTCGGGTGCTGCGGGAAGCGATGTGCTCGTTGTATTCTGGAGTCTTCTAATAATTCCTGGAGGCGGGATCGGCTTGCTGTACACGTTCTGATGTCTGGAGCTTTGAGGCTCGGAGGCACGCTCAGCACGCCTTACCATCCGCTTCTTGTCTCTGATTGTCTTTTGGAGAAGCGTGGTTCGGTTGTCTTATCGGTAGATGGAGTGCTTGTTCTGGAGAACGTGGTGCGCTTGCTGGCAAAGAGCGCGCGGGAGCATGCAGGGGAGAGACGCGCGCAAGAACACGCGCGGGAGTGCGTAAGGAAGCGAAGCGTGCGAGAGTGCACAAGGAAGCGAACGCGCGCGGGAGCGTGCAAGGAAGGCAACGCGCAGGAGCGCGCAAGGAAGAGAACGCTCGCGGGAGCGCGCAAGGAAGACAACGCGTGCAGGAGCGGGCAAGGAAGAGAACGTGCATGGGAGCGCGCAAGGAAGGCAACGCGCGCAGGTGTACACAAGGAAGAGAATGCGCCCGGGAGCGCACAAGGAAGGCAACGCGCGCAGGAGCGTGCAGGGAGGCGATGCGCGCGGGAGCGCGCAAGGAAGAGAAATGTAGGAGGGATAAAATCCGTAAGAGGATTTCCCGAACGAAGAAGATGAAGATCTTCGAAGGAGGTGTCGAAGACGAAGGAGATCTTCAAGGAGCGCTTGAAGACCTTCGAGGAAGGAGGAGATGAAGGAGGAAGGAGAGAGAAAATCCGTAGGAGGATTTCCCGAGGAAGGAGAGAATTCGAATTAAAGGGGGGTCTGGGGCCCTATTTATAGGCTTCATGGGTGGTTATGGAGATTACGCGGTTATCCGCAGCCCATAACCACCATGACCGTTATTAATAGACCGAAATATTATAATTAATTTTATGGGACTATGGTTTAATATGCGCGTTAATTTTATAATTTATATTAAACGTTCAACAGTCTATTTTTGGCAACGCATTATCTTCATTACGGGAGATCATGCGGGCGATTACGAGGGTGGTTACTCACATAACCGACGGCGGCGATCGCGGGAGCGTGATCGGACGGTGGAGAATACACATGACAGACTACGGGCGGTGGCGGCGACGACGGGGAAGGTTGCCCGCCGGCGAGGGTTAAGCTTGACCGGAGGGGCTTGGCCGGTCACCGAGGAGAGGCCGGCCGACCGAGGGGAAGAGGAAACCGCCCATTGGCGGTGTCGGCGGAGGACGGGCGGTGGAACTTGGAACCACCGTCCGTTCTGGGCGAAACGGAGGCCGCCCCTGTGAGGGGCGACGGCCAGAACGCGCGGCAAAATTGCCGCCCGTTCTTGGCGAAACAGAGGCCTCCCCTGTAAGGGGCAGCAGCCAGAACAGGCGGCAAAACTGCCACCCGTTTTGGGCGAAACAGAGGCCTCCCCTGTGAGGGGTGGCAGACAGAACGGGCAAAATCGCCGCTCGTTCTGGGCGAAACAGGGGCCGCCCCTGTGATGGGCGGCGGCCAGAACGGGCGGCAAAATTGCCACCCGTTCTGGGCGAAACAGGGGCTGCCCCTGTGAGGGGCGGCGGCCAGAACGGGCGGCAGAATTGCCGCCCGTTCTGGGCGAGACACGAGCCGCCCCTACGAGGGGCGGAGGCCAGTACGGACGGCAAAGTTGCCGCCCGTTCTGGCCGAAACACAGGCCGCCTATGCCAAGGGCGGCGGCTCCGTCGGGCGGCCAGGCGGCAGAGGAAGAAGGTCGCGCCTTGCGCGCGGCCCCGGGCACGCCGGTGCGCGCTTCCCCGGGCGCGCGCTGTCGTGCGCTTGGTCGGAAACTTAGTGTGGGTCAGGGCGGGGTGGTCCTCAGGCTTGACTGAACCATTCTTAGGGGGAAACCCCATCAGGAATAAAGATCCGGAGGAGGTGGAGCTGGGCTGGAGTCGGGCACATAGAGACCATTGACCATACTAACAGAGCCAATCACCTTCCCCGTCATCAGGTCCTGAAAAACACAGAGCAAGGAAGAAAGGTCACAGAGCGGTGCATGAAGTTAGTGAGATGATTAATAGAAAGTAAATTATGAGTAAAATTGGGAACATGAAGAACATAGGATAAGGTGAGAGAGGAGAAAGAGATGGAACCTTTTCCGGCAATATAGAAAAAAGAATCATCTGCAATGCTCACCTTATCGCGACCAGAGAGGGGTATATGAGATGAAACCTGAAGCGGACCGATCATATAATATGTGGCACCAGAGTCAATAATCCACTGGGTGGAAGGATGAGAGGTAGCAGAGTGAGCACCTGTAAGTCCTGTGTGAGCATAGGCGGAAGAGGCAGAAGGCTCCGTAGAAAAGGCCTTGCATGAAGCGACAGAGGGCAAGCACTTCATCCACTGTGAATGCACTGGGAGGGGCAGAACCATCAGAGCTGAAATAGTTAGGAGGTATGTCCGCAGTAGCATCAGTGAGATGAGCAGCACGAGAAGAAGGATGATGGGCAGAAGAGCGCCCAAAATTACGGCCACCACGAGGTGGAGTACCCCCTCTTGGCAGAGGGAGCCCATGGAGCCTGAAGCAAATGTCCCAGGTGTGACTTTTCTTTCCACAATAATCACAGAGGAGATGGTCTTTATCGGAACCCTTCAACTTCATGTCACGGGATGGACGACTACCAAGGAAAGAAGGAGGTGTCGCGGCCAGAGCAGAGCCCTCAGGCACAGTAACAGGACGAAGGGTATGGAGGCGATGGAATTCCTGCTGCACAATGTTGTAGACCTCAGGAAGAGAAGGTAGCTGCGGGCGCCCCAAAATCTGAGCACTGATCTGATTGAAATCCCAATGCAGACCATGAAGAAATTCAAATATGTGGTTGTGGTCTTCTCTTGCACGAACCATTGTCGCATCAATAGGACTAACAAATGTAAGAGGATCGAAATGATCATATTCCTGATACAGTTGTGTGAACTTCAAGTAGTATGCAGAAGGGGGACGATCACTATGTCGGAGTAAGCATATCTTCCGTCATAACTGGAAGATCTGAGCAGTATTGCCTCAACAAGAGTAGGTGGACTCCACTCGTCGCCAAATGTCCGCTGCATTGTCAAGGAATATATAATTACAGACGATGGACTCCTGCATCGAATTAATAAGCCAAAACATGACTAAGGAATTTTTCGACTCCCACTATATCCATTCGTAAGAGGTCTTGTCTGGTTCCTTCATTTGGTCAGTGACATAGCCAAAGAGACAACGACTCTTGAGCACCAAGGTGATAGACCGGGACCATGAAAGGTAATTAGAGTCATTCATACGAATGGTGGTGATTTGAGGAGTATTATGATCAGAATTCCCACTAAGAGAGCTCGCAGGAGGTAGAATCACTGACGAGAGAGCGGGAGAATCAGCACTGCTAGACATAATATCTCGGGAATAGAAATCTGGAGACCACCCAAAAAATTAGGGCAACAAGAATACCAGGAGAGGAAGAGAAATCCACTCCATAAAAGCACCAAGAAGGGTTGATGGCGCCGGAAGAAGTAGGTCACTCACTGCATTGAGGATCCAGTGCCGGAACCGGGCAAAAGAAGAAGAAGAAGAAAAAGAAGAAGAAGCGGACGGAGCCGAGCGAAAGACTGTCGAGCGGAACTAAGGAAAGCTGAGTGGAACGAACGACGAGGAAGGCTCGCGGAAGAGAGAGGGAGGGCGTGCGGATGTCGACGGGAGTGGAGGAGGGAGTCGGAAGGCTCGTGGAAGGAGGAGCGGTGGGTGAGTGCGAACGGCGCGGACAAGAGATTTAGGGCACCAGGAGCTCGGATACCATGTTGATCGGGAGAAAAAATGTGATGATGATATTTGGATAAAGGCTCCCCTCTATATATAGAGGGGGTATTACACCATATTCTAACAAAATAAAAAATATAATAAAGCATATTCTAACACAGGAGATTCCCTAATTTCCCTATAGTGAAAGTACATCATGATGCTTATCGTGAGGTGTGCACCACACTGCATGGCATACCTTTGTCGCTCGATAGATCACTGCATTCCTCATGATCTTTTGGACTCGACGAAGCAATTTATTTTCAAAATTGGTCCTTTGCAGGCTGTAATAAGATCAATGAGTGTGGGAGGGACATTTTGCAGAAGGCCTTCCAGACTCAATATGGTCAATATGAGTTTGTCATCATGTCATTTGGTTTGACGAACGCAACAATCATATTCCAACCCACCATGAACCAAGTGTCTTGTCCAGTTCTCTTAAGTACATCTTGGAATTCTTTGATGATATATGTGTGCATAGTGTGACTTGATAGGATCATCTCCATTACTTCGCCGAAAATTTCCAGTGGTATGCTTTGTTTGTGAACTCTAATAAATGCTAATTTTGGTAGAAAGGAAATAAACCATCTAAGCCATATTATTTCTTCACAGGGAGTTTCAATGGATCAGAACATGGTGGAGGCAGTACTCAATTGGTCGCCATTCAATTCCTTGTGAGACGGGCGGGGCTTCTTGGGGTTGATGAGCTACACTACAAACGTTTCATGCAAGACTATGACAAACTTGCACGATCGCTCACGGACCAACCTCCTCAATTGGTCGTCACATCGAGTTTGGTGGGCACCACACCACGCCTGCAGTTTGTGACTCCTATTTTCCTCTCCTTCAAAAGAAAAAAAAAATGAAGGGATAGAATGTATATCTAAATCCACATGGGTCAATCTATTTCAGAGAACTCAAGACTCAATTGCACAAGTCATGAAGGCATATTTAGAGTAAAGTCTAAACAACTCTCCTTAAGTGACAACACAAAGTGAGACAATGGAGCACACTAAATTAGTGTCATCAACTAGTCTCCATATCAAAAAAATGGACTCCAATATAACTATAGGTATTTTTACAAGGTATACTGCTACTCAAGTACTGGGCAAGTCGTCCAGTAACTTCAGTACTCACCAAACATGCCGACACACCAGATTCATTTGTATTACAAGGTTACCTCGATGCTCACATAGATTTCTTCACAGTGAACTTGCTCCAAACCAAGTTGGTGCATAAGTGTCGCTCTTTGCAAAAAAAATGGCTACCCCATGGCTAATGGAATTATCTTATATTGCTAATTTTGTAGTCAGGGCCTTAGGATCAGGCACACCGTCACCCAGGGATGCATTTCAGAATCGAAACCTAGACCTAAGGAAGATATTTCATGCATTCGTGTCCTAAGCAGGAGAAATATCAACAATCCTGGACGAAATGCTCTTCCAGGAGCCTTCTTCGTTTCTTCTTCCTCCTCCTGTAAATCTCTTCGTAATTTCACTTGGTACAATAAATCAATCAAAAGTAGATTTACATTAATTACTCATTCCCAAGCCGATCTGCTCTCTTCTTCCTACTCTCACGACTCTGTGGCGGTGGGTATTAGTACCTAGAGATTGACTTAGGCTCCAAAAACAAATCAGAATCCAACGTTCTACTTGTAAAAATACAAGAAACACAGGAAACAAACACAGAAGAGTTGAGAAACGGAGCTCACTTGAAGAGGGAATAGACAGTCCATGCTACATGAGCTGGAAAGAGACCAAGAATTACACCGATGTTCCCAAATATCAGCAGCAAACCAGCGATCGGCCCGACCAGCAGACCTGCAACCAAAATCCCAATGATACTCGCATACTTTACTTCTAGGGTTCTTTGAAGAGCAGGATTTCGAGATTTGGAGACCTTTAAGGGCTCCGATGAGAAGGGCGCAGCAGAAGGCGAACACCACGTAAGCTATTCTGAGCAAATATTTGATGGAGTCGATTGGAGCGGCGTAATTCTCTTGAATCCATTTGCTTAGCGAATCCCATGGCCGGCCCGTAGTCGTCGACATCCTCTCCAGATCGCCGGAAGGAAAAACGGCATAGAAGAGAGAGACAGACAGAGAGATGAGATAGAGATGAGATCTTCGCGTTTAAATAACAAAGAAAGAAGATAGAGATGAGATCTTCGCGTTTAAATAACAAATATCAAGAGGCGGCGGCTGAAGCATCCGAGTTTCAAAAGTAACGGCGCCTTTTTTACCCTTCTCAAAAAAATTCACGGATGACCGGACCGTGAAATTTCCGCTGGATTTTTCTCCTTTATTCCGCAGAGCGGCGCAGCTTTCTCCTTATTTACTTTTTGCCGTCAAGAGGAACAGCACATTGTCGTCCATCCTTGCAAATTTCGTCCAAACGACCATCATCGTCGTCCTCTCTTTCGCCGAGAAGTGCAGATTACCGCCGTCCATCCTCTTTTATCTCGGAATACTTCACACATCAGCGGTTTTTTATAAACGTTGCACCAATCCCGTCACCATGGAGAAAATTAGAGAAATCTTAGACAACATTCCGGTAGTGAAGGTAACGATGTGGCTCTGAGTCTTTTATGTTGTTTTTCTTGTAGGTTTGATTCAGGCGGAGGTGTGATTCTCGCAATGCGCATTTTTGTTGTTGTTTTTGTTATATCCGGCCGGAATTTGTTTACTTGTAGGCTAATTGGATTTTTCTCCGATCAGATTTTATCAGAATTTTGTTGCTGCAATTTTTAGTTGGGTAATTAATTTTTTTTGTTTGGCATTGGTAATTCTGTTGTCTTTGCTAGGCCTGTAATTAAATTTTTCTGCTGCAAATTTTACTTGAATGCATAGTGCACTCTGATGTCTTACATTCATTACTATAATCACCTTGTCTGTTTCTTGAATCAATAACTCTTTCTTTTAATTCAAAGGAGAATGACGTTGTTGTCTTTCCGATTGTACACTCTGATGAGAAAGTCTACAATATGTACAGGGAGTACGCTCGCAAAATTGGAATTCAGTGTGCGCAAAGAACACATCTTATACTGGACGCATACTCGGATTGTCAAAGTAAGGCAGTTTTTATGTGCAAAAACAGAGTATAAAAGATTGAATCCAGAAAATGATGTGCAAAAGAAATTCCTCAAACTTGATACTTGTACATGGTGCTTGACTTGCTTGCATTTTGCTACTGATATAGAGGACAAGAATTGAGATGTGGTGAGATTCGTAGAGAAACAATCACTCACTTGCTCTAGAGAATGACAGTCATTTGTTGAGATCTCATCGGAAAATATCTGATGTCCAAGGAAGTCTTCTGAAGAGTATGACCGGTGTTGAGATTAAAATAATTCAAACATACAACTTCATGACTAATGAGGTTGGAGGATAAAAAAACATTAGGTTTTGTAAAATAGATGCATACAATTACGTATTATGAGAACGAAGAGCACTGATAAAAGCGGTGATGTCATGAGCTTGCTGAAAAATATTTAAGGAAAAACAAATGGAAGATAGCATGTTCTCCTACGATGTCCAAACGGACGAGTTAGGATGTCTAACAAGTTTTTTGATAGATGAATGGTCAAAGCAAAATTAATTATGATTCGTTCGAAGATGTTATTATATCTGATATCGCGTATCGGTTGAATAAATATAATTTAGCTTGTGCTTCATTTATTCTGATAAACCATCACTTGTGTACAACCCCATATTCGATGGGTGGGACCCGGGGATACCACTGAGGAATTGGGCTAGCCTCAGGTTAGCCTTGGGTTAACCCTAAAGCATACTTGTGAAGTTCTCGTCCCGTGGGAGCTCCCGCCAAGGGCAGGAAAAAGATGGAGAGATCGTCGACCGACCAACGCAGATAGTCGAGCTCTCGGCAGGAGAAATCGTCGACCGACCAACGCAGATAGTCGAGCTCTCGGCAGGAGAGATCGTCGACCGACCAACGCAGATAGTCGAGCTCTCGGCATGAGAGATCGTCGACCGACCAACGCAGATAGTCGAGCTCTCGGCAGGAGAGATCGTCGACCGACCAACGCAGATAGTCGAGCTCTCGGCAGGAGAGATCGTCGACCGACCAACGCAGATAGTCGAGCTCTCGGCAGGAGAGATCGTCGACCGACCAACGCAGATAGTCGAGCTCTCGGCAGGAGAGATCGTCGACCGCGGAAGCTTCCGCCCTAACACAGGCTCCCGCCCAGGGCAGGCGAGAAGGCCCTAAGTAAGCCTTCAGTCGCGATAGATTCAAGACCGCGAAGGGCGCGCAAACCTCCCTGGCAAGGGGTCTCGCCAAGGTTGGCCCAGTTGGGGGTCCAGCGAGAGCCTTCGCGGCCGGGGTTCTCGCCAGGTGGGCCCACGTGGTAGGGCCCAGCGCTCGTAAATGGGATTATATTATTATTATCCCGAGGTAAAATTACCCAAATGCCCTTGGGATGACAGCGGGATTCGGCTATTGGCAGACCCCTCAGGGGTAGTTCAGTATTTTCAGGTCAAAGGAAGACTATAAAAAGACCCATAGGGGCTCTTTGGAAGGCAGGACTTTCATTACTCTCCGATTCTAGTGCCTTCTGAGGAGCTCCCAGCCCAGCATTCGGCTTTGGAGGGGAAGCTCTCAGAGATCTTCCGGGTGTGTGGTGGGACCTCCCAGCTGAGGCTTTGGGTCAGTCTTTTGACCTTAGCAGCCAGTCAAGGGTCGAGATAAGAGAGAAGTAGGCATCGGCTGCACTCTGGTTTGTGAACTTTCGTTGGGGTCAATTTTGGCTTCAACAGTTCTGGTGCGGTGAGCGTGGAAGCAGTCGGTGTAAGAAAATCTCGAGTTAAGTCCCATGGCAGGAGGCGAAGGTGAAGGATCAGGCGCAGGAGGATCCCCCACCCGGGTGGACGAGGCGACGAAGAAGATGTTTGAGGACTTCAGGCGGGAAGTCATGCAGACGATCAACTTGGCCTTCTCGGCAAGGAATGAGTGGGAGACGCCGCAGGTCCCGGTGGAGGTGGTTCCGCTGCTAGGCGAGAACGCTCCAGGGCAGCGCCCCGGGAAGGAGGTCCCGATGGAGGCAGGCGAGAGGGACGTAGCCGCGCGGGAGCTTTTCCTGGGCCAGCGTCTCGAGAAGGAGCTTCCGGCGGATCTGGGCGAGAAGGAGGCGACGGTGCGGGAACTCTTCCCTGGGCATGGTCTCGCGGATCGGTCCAGCCAACCGAGGTCGCGAGATGTGCCTTCTCGCCAGGAGGGAGGCGAGACCCCATTTAGTGAGCTCATTGTCTCGGCTCCAGTGCCGGAGGGGTTCCGGGAGCCGGACATGACCTACTACACCGGGAAGGATGACCCGGTTCAGCACGTGCAATGGTTCGAGGACGTGGTGTCCATCAGACAAATGTCCGATGCCTTCAAGTGTAGGCTTTTTGCCATCACTCTGAAAGAAAAGGCCAGGGACTGGTTCCACCAGTTGCCGGCGAGTTCCATCTACAGCTTTGAGGATCTGCGCAGGGGTTTTCTGCTGCGGTTCTCAACTTCGAAGAAAAGGAAGAAGGAGGCGGAATGCCTGTTTGCAGTGAGGCAAGGGCCAGAGGAGACGTTGGGTCACTATGTTGACCGGTTCCAAGAGGAGATTCTCCTGGTCCAGGAGGTCCCGGGGTACGTGCTGATGCTTGCCTTCACCCTGGGGCTGAGACCAGGGTTTTTCAGCATGGAGTTGAAGAGGGTGCCCCCTCTCTCTTTTGAGGAGCTCATGGAGAGGGCGGCGAAGGAGATAGACTTTGAAAGGGCAAACCCTGCGTTTGCGAGGAAGCTGGCCAGGTTGGCCGAGGATGATGTGAAGGAGCCGGTAGTGAGAGAGCAGAGGGAGCAGAGGGAGTCGAGGGGAGATAGAAGAAGAGAAGAGCCCCAAGGGCAGGGGCAGCAGCATGGGGGGGCCAGGGAGCCGAACAATCGACTGGGTTGGAGGCCTCAGGAGGGTCGCCCCCAGGGCCAAGGAGGATTTCAGGGAAGAGATAACTTCCGGGAGCAAAGAAGGCTGGAGCAGGGAGGATGGCGACAAGGACCAAGGGGTCATTTCCCACCACCGCAGGAGGCCATGGAGGTGGGAAGAGGAAGAGGAGGAAGAGTTCGGGGAGCCGGAAGAAGGGGAGGAGGAGAAGGAAGAGGGGGCAGGGTGGCGTTGCCCTATTGTGACTTCCATCAGGAGGAAGGTCACGCAACGGCCACCTGCCCAGAGTTTCTGGAGATCAGAGGGGCCAGAGGGGTCGGAAGGCAGGATCCGCCTGTAAGGATCGTCGAAGTACAGCGAGAAGAGGCTGAGGACAGGTGTGAAGACAGGGTAGACGTGGGAACCCGAGGAGGGATCGGAGTGATCCATGGGGGAGTGGGGATCGAGGCAACCCGCAAGGGGAGCCTCCAAACCATGTTCCGCAAGGGGATATGCCAGACTACGAGGATCCGTTCTGCGACGCGCTTGTGATCCAGACAGCGATAGAAAACTACACCGTCTCCCGGATACTGGTGGACAATGGGAGCTCGGTGAATGTGATCTTCAAAAAGGCCTTCGATGAGATGAGGGTGGAAGGAAAAAGGGTCCTGGCTTCCGATGGACCGCTTTTTGGCTTCTCCGGAGAAAGGAAAGAAGTGGAAGGGGGAGTGGGCCTGCATGTAAGGCTTGGGGGCGTCTCACGGAACTGTCGGTTCGTGATCGTGGACGCCCCGAGTAGTTATAATGCCATCTTTGGACGTCCCCTCATCAGCGCCTTTCGCTGCGTACCCTCCTCATACCACCAATGCCTCAAGTTCAACAATGGAGGGGTGCAGGTTAGGATCAGGGGGGATCCGAAGATGGCAAGGCAATGCTATGTGACGGCGGTTAACACCGTGTCGTGGATGGCGGAGGCAGAGGAGTTGGAGAAGGAGATGGCTGAGCAGGAAGGGGTTGAGAAAGGGGAGATAAGCCGGGGAGAGGCGATGGAGGTTGTTGAGGAGATGGCAGAGGTGGAGGAGATCAGCCTGGAAGAGGCGAGAGCAGTGGTGGATGGAGAAGAGCAGAGGCAGGAGGAGAGCCTGGAGGAGGCGATGGAAGTTGATGAGGTTGGGGGAGGGGAGCTCGAGTTTGAGCAGGAAGAGGCAAGGATAAGTTGGGAGCGGTCGGGGCTAGAACCGGCCGAAGAAGTGGTGGAGATGGAGGTGCTTACAAGAGCGGGGGAGGTGCAAAGGATTCGGATCAGCGGAGGCTTGAGCCTCAAGGATCAGGAGCGGATGCGAGCCTGCATCCAAAGCAACGTCGACATCTTCACTTGGAACGCGGCAGACATGCCGGGCATTGACGCGGACGTGGCCTGTCATCGCTTGAACCTGGATCCCAGAGCCCGCCCCATACGCCAAAAGATGAGGGCCATCGCCACCAAGCTAGAAGCCCCCATCCGAGAGGAGGTCAAAAAGCTCCTGGACGCAGGCTTCATCTCAGAGATCCAGTATCCAGGTTGGATCTCCAACGTGGTAATGGTAAAGAAGGGAGGAGGAAAATGGCGCATGTGTATTGATTTTTCTTTATTAAATAAATCATGTCCCAAGGATTGCTACCCCTTGCCTCGAATCGACGCGCTGGTTGACTCAGCCGTCAGTTTTTCTCTTATGAGTTTTTTAGATGCATTTTCAGGTTACCATCAGATCCGGATGCACCCTCCTGATGTCAAGGATGTTTACTTCATCACAAGAGAGGGATGCTTCAGCTATAAGATGATGCCCTTCGGGTTGAAGAACGCAGGGGCAACGTACCAGCGCATGATGGATCGAGTCTTTCGAGATCAAAGGGGAAGGAACCTGGAGGTCTACGTGGACGACCTCATGGTCAAGAGCAAGTGTGTTGATTCCCACTTGCGGAACTTGGAGGAAACGTTTGCCACCCTGCGAAGGTTCAAGATGAGGTTGAATCCCTTGAAGTGCGTCTTCGGGGCTAGTCGCGGGAAATTCCTCGGACACCTCTTGACTCCTGCGGGGGTAGAACCTAACCCCGATAAGGTTAAGGCTATTCTAGACCTGGAATCACCTCGCAGTGCCAAAGAAGTCCAACGCTTGACCGGGAAGTTGGCCGGGCTAAGCAGGTTCCTCTCTCGGTCAGGGGATAGGTGTTCCTCTTTCTTTAAAGTACTCCGTGGTAACCAAGTATTCGAATGGACGGCCGAGTGTGAAGAGGCATTTCAGGGGCTGAAGAGGCAACTCTCCCAAGCTCCGTTACTTCAAAGCCCGAAGGAAGGGGAGGACCTAGCCTTGTATCTTGGAGTGGGGGGAGAGGCAGTGAGCTCCGTCTTGGTTAGGGAGGAGGGGAAGAAACAGTTGCCCGTCTATTATGTAAGTCGAATCTTAAAAAAGACGGAGATCCGATACCCCATCCTGGAGAAGCTAGCGTATGCTTTGGTCATCTCAGCTAGGAAGCTTCGCCCTTACTTTCAGGCGCACTCGATTAGGGTGGTAACCGACCACCCTCTTCGCAAGGTCTTTGAGGGGGTGGAGCATTCAGGAAGGTTGGCAAAGTGGTCCATCGAGCTAAGCGAGTTTGACATTTCTTTCGTCCCGAGGCTCTCCATCAAAGCCCAGGCCGTAGCGGATTTTCTGGCGAATTATGTTACCGAGACCGAGGTTGAGGAACCAAGGCCGCAAGAAGCGTGGAAGATGGTGGTCGACGGGGCCTCAGGAAGGCACTCCCTGGGAGGAGGTGTGGTGTTGGTAAGCCCTCAGGGAGTTACCATAGAGCAAACAGTGACTTTCCATTTCCCTGTAACCAATAACCAAGCGGAGTATGAGGCTGTGATCGCTGGCCTTCGCTTGGCGAAGGAGCTGGAAATCCAGGATGTGGAGGCCTTCACCGACTCAATGGTGGTAGCATCGCAGATCCGAGGCGAGTTTGAGGCCCGGGAGCCTACCCTCGCAAGATATCTATCAAAGGTAAGAACTATTATTGGAGGTTTCCGTTCTTTTTCTATTCAACATGTTCCCAGGGAGGAAAGCATGGCAGCTGACCGATTAGCAAAGTTCGGGCCTCGGGGTGGAGGTACCCTGACCGAGCTATTTCGGCCAGCCATTGAAGAGGGAGAGGTGATGGAGGTGAATCGGCGGTCCTCATGGGTAGATCCATTGGTGACCTTCTTGACCACAGGAGAACTGTCAAAAGAAGTCAAGGATGCAAAGAGCTTCAGGCACAAGGCGGCTCATTACCTGATGCTGGAGGGGAGCTTGCATCGGAAGATGTTGTCAGGGCTCCTCGCGAGATGCGTAACCGAGGAGGAAGTCCCGAGGATCCTGGAAGAGGTGCATTCTGGAGAATGCGGCAGTCATTCAGGGGGAAGGACATTGGAAGCAAGGGTGATAAGGCAAGGATATTTCTGGCGGACCTTAAGGAAGGATACAGCTGAATTCGCAAGGAGGTGTCGGAAGTGCCAAGTACATGCTCCTCTCCAGCTCTTGCCCGCGCAAAGGCTTCGGAGCATCACGGCGTCATGGCCCTTCGCCATTTGGGGAATGGACCTGGTTGGACCCTTTCCTCCAGCTAGCGGGCAGAGGAGGTTCCTCCTAGTTATGATTGACTACTTCTCCAAATGGCTGGAGATCAAGCCGTTAGCCAAGGTAACCTCCCAGGTCATCAGAAACTTCTTTTAGGGGGAAATCATTTGCACGCACGGATTGCCCCAAGCGATAGTGACGGACAACGGTCCTCAGTTTGCCAGTGAAGAATTCATCAGTTTCTGCACCCAGTTGGAGATTGACCTCAGGTTCGCCTCTGTCCATCACCCTCGGAGCAATGGCCAGGTGGAGGCGGCAAACAAAGTCATCGTCAACTTGCTCAAAAAGAAGGTGGAGAACCTGAAGGGCAGCTGGGTGGAACAGCTCCCTTCCGTCCTATGGGCCTTGCGAACAACTCCGAACACGGCCACAGGAGAGACCCCCTTCAAGCTCTCTCACGGGTGTGAGGCTGTCCTCCCGGTGGAGTTCGAGGTTCGGTCCCCAAGGGTCGCGGCCGCAGCTGAGGGAAGCGAAGATTGGAGGTTGGAGAATGAGGAAGGGTTGCGCCTCTCGTTAGATCTGGTGGAAGAGCTGCGGGATGTTGCCACCATCAGGCAAGAAGAAATAAAACGGCGAATGGCTCGGTACTTCGATAAGCACATCAGAGTCAAGCAATTCGCCGAGGGGGATCTGGTACTGAAAAAGGTCGACGCTGCAGGTAGGTCGGCCGCGGTTGGTAAGCACAACCCTAGCTGGGAAGGGCCTTATATAGTAGAGAAGGCTCTGGTTAACGGAGGCTACTATCTCCAGGATGCGGAGGGAAGGACCTTGAGTCACACCTGGAGTGGTGATGATCTGAAGCGCTTCTACCCGTAAGAGGGGAAGAAGGATTGTAATGTTGTAAACAACCATTGCATTTTCAATAAGTTTATTTCAGAATGTTGACCATCTCTGAGTATGCAATCTTTATGTATGCAATCTTTATGTTTTCTGTTCTAATTGGCTATGACTACTCATCTCCGTGATGAAATAGGCCTTGTCAAAGGAATCTTCATCGACACCCCGAGCTCGGCTCGGCCCCAGGTAGACCCGCTGCGCAGGCTCTCATCAAGCTGGCAGATCCGAAGGCTCGCCTGTGGGGGAAAGGTTGGCTCCTATGATACTTTGTTCTTAGCCACTTCTACGACACCCCGAGCTCGGCTCGGCCCCAGGTAGACCCGCTGCGCAGGCTCTCATCAAGCTGGCAGGTCCGAAGGCTCGCCTGTGGGGGAAAGGTTGGCTCCTATGATACTTTGTTCTTAGCCACTTCTACGACACCCCGAGCTCGGCTCGGCCCCAGGTAGACCCGCTGCGCAGGCTCTCATCAAGCTGGCAGGTCCGAAGGCTCGCCTGTGGGGGAAAGGTTGGCTCCTATGATACTTTGTTCTTAGCCACTTCTACGACACCCCGAGCTCGGCTCGACCCTAGGTAGACCCGCTGCGCAGGCTCTCATCAAGCTGGCAGGTCCGAAGGCTCGCCTGTGGGGGAAAGGTTGGCTCCTATGATACTTTGTTCTTAGCCACTTCTACGACACCCCGAGCTCGGCTCGGCCCCAGGTAGACCCGCTGCACAGGCTCTCATCAAGCTGGCAGGTCCGAAGGCTCGCCTGTGGGGGAAAGGTTGGCTCCTATGATACTTTGTTCTTAGCCACTTCTACGACACCCCGAGCTCGGCTCGGCCCCAGGTAGACCCGCTGCGCAGGCTCTCATCAAGCTGGCAGGTCCGAAGGCTCGCCTGTGGGGGAAAGGTTGGCTCTTGTGATACTTTGTTCTTAGCCGCTTCTACGACACCCCGAGCTCGGCTCGGCCCCAGGTAGACCCGCTGCGCAGGCTCTCATCAAGCTGGCAGGTCCGAAGGCTCGCCTGTGGGGGAAAGGTTGGCTCTTGTGATACTTTGTTCTTAGCCGCTTCTATGACACCCCGAGCTCGGCTCGGCCCCAGGTAGACCCGCTGCGCAGGCTCTCATCAAGCTGGCAGGTCCGAAGGCTCGCCTGTGGGGGAAAGGTTGGCTCTTGTGATACTTTGTTCTTGGCCGCTTCTACGACACCCCGAGCTCGGCTCGGCCCCAGGTAGACCCGCTGCGCAGGCTCTCATCAAGCTGGCAGGTCCGAAGGCTCGCCTGCGGGGGATAGGTGGAGTCCTTGACTCTTTGATCCTTGGTCCCTGGTTGGTAGTTACTACGTTACAACGAGCTCGGCTCGAACCCCGGTAGACCCGCTGCGCAGGCTCCCTTATAAGCTAGCAGAACCGACGGCTCCCCGGTGGGGTAGGGGTTTAATTGGTCGGAAAAATATGTGAGCAGGGCCCTGGCCTAGACCGGAGGCAAGGCCCTAAAGGTCTCGGCTCAGAGGTCTCAGCCAGTAAAAGGCCTCGGTTTGGAGGTCTCGGCCAGCAAGGGTCCCGGCTCAAAGGTCTCGGCCAATAAAAGGCCTCGGTTTGGAGGTCTCGGCCAGCAAAGGTCTCGGTCAAAGGGGGGTTCTCGCAAAAGGAGGCTCCCGGCGGACCTGAGCAGGACGACTTAATCGACGACGCGAGGTTCCCGCCTAACGGGTCTCTAAGAAAGGTTATCCTAAAGAGACTAAGGGTCTCGGCGGAAGCTCGCGCGGAAGCCATTCGGCAGGATAATATACTTTCAAGCACACTAAAAATGAAAGATGAAACATTACTTTACATAAAATTAGTTACAAGAGTTGGAGCCTCTCGCTCATTACAAAAGAAACAAAAAGAAAGAAGAAGTTTAGGGGGACGCGCTGTAGCTCCCGCTGGTGCTCTCGCTTGAACCATCGCCAGAGCTCTCTTCAGACGTCTCGCCAGCGGCGGTAGAAGTCCTCGGGATGTCTGAGGGAGGCGAGTCCGGCGCGCCCGGAGGTTTGGGAACTGGATCGTAGAGCCAAGGAAGAAGTTGGCGAGCGTCGATGGTCGCGCCGTCCTCCCGAAGCAGCTTGACGTCTCGCAGCGTCTCGAGCGTCAGCTTGACGGTTGCCTGAGCGTTGGCTTGGAGCAGCTTGTCAACGTCGTACTCCGAGAGGAAACGACTCCGCAGCCTCGCATCTAGCTCCGGAGGCGGGACCTTCGCCAGCTCTGCGCGAAGCTGTTCCCTCAAGAGGACGCTCTCGCAGCGCGCGTTGGCCAGCTCTGCACGAAGCTCCCTGACTTGGGCGGAATCCTGTGAAAAAAAAGAAGAGGAGTTCAGTCTGGAAACATCGCACCATCATAACTTTGAAAAACGAAAGCAAGGGTTCGGGAGGGTCTCGCTTACCTCAGTCGCGGGGCGTAGAGACAGCGCCAGTCGAGCATCCGCAAGCTCTTGTTGAGCTTTCGCGAGTTCTTCTCCCGCGGTGTGCGCTCGAGCCATCGCGTCCTCCCTCGCCTTGCGCATATCAGTGAAATTCTTGTCAAGGGTGATGCTTCGGCGCGCGCACATATGCGCAAGCTCGAACCCACGCAATAGAGCCCGGATGGCATCGAAGGCTATAAGGCGGGTGGACATCTGGTCAAATACGCTGGCATCCTCCCGGCTATAAAGGCCGTATCCAAGCGAGAAGGCCTCGCCAGTCACATCTTCCCTCTCCGCCCAGCTGGGAAGGAGCGTCGTAACTTTGATCAAGTTCGACTCAGGGTCCCATTCCATTTGAGGCTTCCCCTCCGCGTCGACGTACTTCACGCCGAAACCGAAGTTCATGTGCCCTCTCGGCACCTCCTGGGGCGGGGCACTGGCAGAGGTTTCGGCGGCGACCACTCCTCCACCAGCCCCGCTCGCGGCCGATGGGTTCCCGGTAGAAGCCTCGGCGCGGCTCTTGGCGGCGGCATCCATCTCGCTAGCCATCTGAAGGATCGCTTCAAAGGACCTGCCCTCGGGAGGAGGTTGGACAGGCGAGACGGCCGGGGCTTTCCCCTTCTCAAGAGCAGAAGGTTTGGGCCTCTTCAGCGTTCGGAGAGGAGGAAGGGTGACCTTCCGCTTCTTGGCCGGTGGCGGCATGGGAGGGGCTGGATCTTCTCGGCAGGCGCTGGCGCTAGCTTCCGCGAGCGCAAGGGAGCCTCTTGCGGCCAGACCCTCGACACCCCGGCCTTCAGCGAAGGGCTGGCGCAGAGGGACCTCCCGCTCTCCTGCAAAGTTAAAGCACTTCAGCGCAAGAAAATCTTTGATAGAAGAGGGAATCTGAGGCGAGACCGTACCTTCGCCCGAGTGAACAAGTGGGAGGGAGTCGACGTCCCGCCAAAGGTAGGGAACGTCGAACTCCTTGGTTCCGAAGAATTCCAGGATTGCGCTCTCGCGCGATCCCAGAGCAGGCGGTTTGTAGGCCGCGTCCTCGTACTGAACGGGCTGAAGCGGGATGTTGCCGAAGTCTCCGCTGACGTAGACAAATTTCTCGCCCCAATGATGATGCTTATTGGCGAGACCGGTAACCTCAAGCAGTTGCCCGGAGAAGAAAACTACCCCCCCCCTTGGCGCGGAAGTTGAATAGCTTCCGGAAGATGGGCAGACTAAACTCGATCCTCTCGGACCGCATATAGCATATGAATGCTATAAGTATCGCGACTGAGTTCGGGTTTAGCTGGGCGGGAACCACCCCATAATAGCAAAGAGCTAGCCGAACCTCCGGCCAAAGGGGGAGGCGGAAGCCCACCTCGAAGTGTTCGAGGGGGATGGCAAGCTCTCCCGCCCCCGGAGTATTCACCCTATCGTGATTCCCCGGGTTCCGCGCCGAGAAGCCGGCGGGAATATAGCGGTCAACGATCAGGTTATACTCGTCTAGGGTGAGCTTGCAGGAAGGGAAGAGGTGTTTTTGAAAAGCTTCCGCGCAGTGGGCGCGACCCTTGCTCTCGTCAGGCATGGTTGGTTTGTGAGTAAGAGCGAGAGCTGAAGAGGGGTCGAAGCGAGAGCAAGAACGCGAAAGCAAGGAGGGAAGGCTGAGGTTCCGGATCGAAGAAGTAAATGCGGTTGGTAGACTTCTCTATTTATAAGAAAACGTAATCATCATGAATTCATCCGACAGAGAGAGAAAGTGACAGCGGAGTACAACTGTCAGAATCCGGGCTAACGGCGCCTCGATTCTCCCCCTCGGGATGGCAGCGGTCAACGGTCGTTTCGGGTTTCGACGCGACTACCTGGATTGGCGCAAACCTCCTAGATTGGCGCAAGCCTCCTAGGTTAACACAAACCTCCTAGATTGACGCAAGCATCCTAGATTGGTGTAAGCGTCTTAATTAAAAAGCCTCGCAGAGCAATAAAAAGAAAAGGAAAAGAGAGACATGGGTAGAAGCGAGATCCTCGCTAGCGCAAGCTGGGTAAAACTTAATTAGTAATAATGTTTGTTACAGATACATTGATAAAAGAGATACATTGAGATTCAAAGCAGGAGGGCTAATAGGGTTTCCAGCTCCATCGTCCTCGTTCTCGCCGCCTAGTTCTTGGGGGCGCCAACGGGTTGAAGTAAGACGATAGGGTGGTACACCCAAGGTTGATCCGCCTGGCGTGATCCCGGATCTGCGAGATGCACCTCCTTGGCAAAGACTCGGCAGAAGGCCCTCCCGGACAATCAGTCTCGCCCAAGAAGAAATCCCGCTCCAGAGCCTCCAGCCTTTGCTCCACGGATTTGCGGAATGATTTCGCCGCGGCAGTATGGGCACGATCTCGCCGGATAAGCTTGGCCAAAATGACCGAGATCTTCCTCCTTCTCCCCTTCGCGCTCCCAGCACTGTTCAATGTTTCCTCTATCTCGCCAGACGAAGGGAGAGGGGACTCTTCATCCTCTTCTTCCTCTTCGTCTTCTTCCTCTTCTTCTCCTTCCTCGTTGACTCCCGACCGCAAGCCAGGATCACCTGCGAAAGAAACGTGCGAGAATTTTGGTTAAAGCATGGCGATCAACGGTTTTAAAAGGTCTCGCATACCTGCGGTTGGGCGAGAACCGTCAACCAAAGTTGGACGAGAAGGCCCGGCCCCTCCGTTGGTCCCATAAAGGAGGTGAAGAGGCTTGCCCAGCCCCGGGCGGAAGGGCTCGCGCACGATAATCCCGGCCTGGCCGGAAGCAGGAGGGGAGTGGTCTTCTCTCAAGGGACGATCAGCATCCTTGAGGGTAGCGGAAGGTTCGGGAGCCGCCCATCCCGCCTGCAGGATAGGATTGGCCACCGCAGGAAGCACTTCAACGGTTCTCGTTTCATTTTCCCGGGTGGTTAGACCCGGGTCGGCGGGAGTTGGCACTGCGAGAAGACGGTTCAGAAAAGAAAAGGTCGGGTCGAAATATTGACAAGGGAAAATGTACCTATCGTTCCGGTTTCGGCCGGAGGAATCCTCTCCAAGACCCGCGTTTGGTCCTTGGGTGAATGAGCGGGCAGGTTCGAAGAACTTGGCGGGATCTCGGCGCCATCGTTAGGAGCGGCTTCCTGTGAAAGCTTACGTTAACTGTCGGATCCAGTGCACAATCAGCTCGATAGGAACGGTTGAAAGGCTTACCTTCTGCAGAGAAGGATCCCCGCAGGATTGGGAGTGGGGGAAGGAGGATCCCTGTTCTCGCGAGAAAGGTCCCGCCGGACCACCTTCGCCCTTTTCTTTTCCTTCTTCTTCGGCTCGGACGGCCCGGCGGTGGAAGTCTTTCTCGCTAACCATGGAGCCACCGCCGCACAGTTAGCCAAGGCCCGCGCTTGGGCAGCGGCCAGCCGGTCTTGGAGGTCTTGCGGAAGCGGTTTGGCGGCGCGTTTGGGATGCATGGTAAGCTCGCGCAAAAATCCCTGAGGCGAGAGCTCAGTTGGAAAACCGTACTTCAAGGGCAGGGCGTATGGACGCCTATCAGTGCATATTTATAGCCGCAGTAGGACCCACCAAAAGATTCCCTTGGTAGGCGGGCACGTGTCCAGCGAATATTTCGGGGGTTGGACTTGTCTTGTCGAGCGCAGGGCTAGCTCGAAAAGAGCGGGGATTGTGTACAACCCCATATTCGCTGGGTGGGACCCGGGGATACCACTGAGGAATTGAGCTAGCCTCAGGTTAGCCTTGGCTTAACCCTAAAGCATACTTGTGAAGTTCTCGTCCCGTGGGAGCTCCCGCCAAGGGCAGGAAAAAGATGGAGAGATCGTCGACCGACCAATGCAGATAGTCGAGCTCTCGGCAGGAGAGATCGTCGACCGACCAACGCAGATAGTCGAGCTCTCGGCAGGAGAGATCGTCGACCGACCAACGCAGATAGTCGAGCTCTCGGCAGGAGAGATCGTCGACCGACCAACGCAGATAGTCGAGCTCTCGGCAGGAGAGATCGTCGACCGACCAACGCAGATAGTCGAGCTCTCGGCAGGAGAGATCGTCGACCGACCAACGCAGATAGTCGAGCTCTCGGCAGGAGAGATCGTCGACCGACCAACGCAGATAGTCGAGCTCTCGGCAGGAGAGATCGTCGACCGCGGAAGCTTCCGCCCTAACGCAGGCTCCCGCCCAGGGCAGGCGAGAAGGCCCTAAGTAAGCCTTCAGTCGCGATAGATTCAAGATCGCGAAGGGCGCGCAAACCTCCCTGGCAAGGGGTCTCGCCAAGGTTGGCCCAGTTGGGGGTCCAGCGAGAGCCTTCGCGGCCGGGGTTCTCGCCAGGTGGGCCCACGTGGTAGGGCCCAGCGCTCGTAAATGGGATTATATTATTATTATCCCGAGGTAAAATTACCCAAATGCCCTTGGGATGACAGCGGGATTCGGCTATTGGCAGACCCCTCAGGGGTAGTTCAGTATTTTCAGGTCAAAGGAAGACTATAAAAAGACCCATAGGGGCTCTTTGGAAGGCAGGACTTTCATTACTCTCCGATTCTAGTGCCTTCTGAGGAGCTCCCAGCCCAGCATTCGGCTTTGGAGGGGAAGCTCTCAGAGATCTTCCGGATGTGTGGTGGGACCTCCCAGCTGAGGCTTTGGGTCAGTCTTTTGACCTTAGCAGCCAGTCAAGGGTCGAGATAAGAGAGAAGTAGGCATCGGCTGCACTCTGGTTTGTGAACTTTCGTTGGGGTCAATTTTGGCTTCAACAACTTGCAAAATGTTTTTGTAGGTGGCGCTTTCGTTACAGAGAAAGCCATCGAATCTCTCTCCTGGGTTTTTGGTACTTTTTTTAGATTTGTCGGTGAAAAGACACCGAGCACTATTTTACAGATCAAGATAAGGTGATGGTCGTTGCAATTGCGGGAGTTTTTACTATCACTCGACACTGCCTTTGTCAGTGGCATATTTCGAAGAAAGCTCCTTCGAAAGTTTCATCCTTCAATAATGAGAAAAGTGTCAGAAATTTATTCTATCATTGCATGAGCAAATGCGACGGTGAGGCTGAGTTTGATTCACATTGGAGTGGGATGATTTCAAGAGGCAACTTGAAGGACAATAGATGGCTTTCTGATTTGCACAAAGTTAGAAATAGATGGTTTACTGTGTTTAATAAAAACATTCTAGACCTTGGTATTCTATCTACTAAGAAAAAAGAATCTACGCGCAATGTTCTACATGGGTGCGCAAAACCAACAAGTTCTCTTGTTGAGTGTTATACCGGGATGGAGAAGATGATTTCATCTTGGCGTAGATCTGAACATGATGAAGATTCCAAGTTCAAGCACGGTAGCATCATCTTAAAATTTAAAAATTGTTCTTTATTAAAAAAAAGTTTCCAAAGTATACACAAGAAAAATGTTTTTCTTTTTCGAACAGATTTTTATGAATGGAGCGGTTAGTGTATGCATTAGTGAAGAAATTAGATATGATGATAACCATATTTTATATGTCACTCGACATTGTGATTGTTGAAGCCAGGAAAAATTCCCTGCCTCAAGATCGGACTAAGCTGCCTAAGGCTATTGGTCAAGTAGTAAAATCAGACGGTCCACGGAAGCAAAAACAGGAATGAGCTAGGAACTAGACTTCAGGTTGCTGCAGTAGGAAGGTCCCACCACGTACCCGGCTGCTTAGAAGAAGCAATCCCTCCACAACCAGAATGACCGAGCTAGGTACGAGGAAAACGAGCTAGCAACTAAGTCGCAGGTCGCGACTTGGTCTCTAAGGAAAAGGAATCCAAAGGGGCTCGCGAGTATCTATCTGAGATTCTTGTTCCCCTTCCCTCGTACTCCTGGGGTCCTATTTATGGAGAAATCCAAAGGGAGGGGGGGTCATACTTATACCCACCACCCTGGCGACTAGTCGACTTCCTGGGGAGCTCGCACGTGCTGGGCGAGTAGCTCCCCTAGTCTCCAACCTGGCAAGTACGAGGGGGAAGCTCGCCATACTCGCACAGGCCTTCTGCTAGATCGCGGCTTGATCTTGACTTTGGTCTTGACTCGTTGACTTTGACTCAGGCTGAGCTGGCTATGGTAGGACTCATCCTCGTCGAATACGAGTTGTACACAATCCCCGCTCTCTTTGGGCGACGTAGGAGCTCGAAAAGAAACATCCAACACTTATTCGGCGAGTTGTTATGCCGAGTATCTGGGTTGCTCGCTTCGTCTACTACTCGACGAAGTCTATAAATAGGAGGGGTCTGGTTTATGAGGCGGATCTCCGAAGCTCGCCCACCATGTCGTACGCTAACGCGAAACTTCTCCAAGACAGCATCGCCACCCTGTCTGGTCTCCTCGGCGTCGCCAGACCGAAGAGACCGCGTGAGGAAGATGTTGCGGCCGAGTTGCCGTCATCGAAAAGGAAGAAGACCAAGAAGCCCAAGAAGCCCGCTTCGTCGATCGACCCGCCTCCGCCATCTGAGCTAGTCGCGACAGCGACTGTCGGACCCGCGGCTTCTGCCAGTACCAAGAAGCTTCTAAGCGACCTTGGGCTAGACGACGTTCCTGACTCGGTCGTCCTCAGTCCACCCGAGAAGCCCGAAGTCGCCGAGAAGCCGACGACATCCCAGATCGAAGTCGTCTCCTTGACAGGTCGCCGATCTGCCCCCGCCCTCCCCAGTCTTTGATCGTCGTGTGCTTCTCGCTGACCTGATTTTCTTGTACAGACTCCCCTTCGGGTGTCGTCGATGTACCGTTGGACGTCGTCCCCCTAAGCTCCGCGTTGGTTCTCGCCCTCGCAGCTGGTAATCAGCTCCAGACCGCGCATACGGTCCGGATTAATATCGGTGCTAAGAAGATGACGGGGACCTCTTTGGCAAAAGAAACCCCTTCAGCGAGCAAGGAACTGCCGACGAAGGACCTCCCGGCAAGAAGCGAACCGCCAAGGAGCAAGGATCTTCCGGCGAGCAAGGCCACTCCTACTCCTGCGTGAGGTTCGACATTGTCAGCGGCGAGCTCTCCCTTGCTGCCGCCGCCTCTGGACGCGGCTTCTACTAAGGCGGTGAGCACCGTTTTACCGTCGCCGCCGCCTTTGTCTGCCCAGCAGAAAGCAGACTTGCAGCGACGTCCCCCACCTCCTCCGCTGAAGACTACGCAGCAGCCAGCAATCTCGTCGCAGGCTCCGCCTCTGCCGAAGAAGCCAGATAGACCGCAACCGAGTTACTTCCCACCGCGGGTTGGAGACTCCGACTATGGAGGTCGCGGGCAGGGAGGTCGCGGGCAGGGCAGATCAGCCGATTACTCGGGTGGTCCATCCTCTAGTCGGCGAAATATTCTCGGTCGCGTCCCTTCATCGCGCCGGTCCCGGTCTCCTCATCTCGATGACTTTTGCCGTTGTTTTCTCTGATCGTTTGGATGTTTGTCTGACCTTGCGACTTCTCCCTGACAGATCGCCCGACGACTCCTGGGGCGGCCTTCATCGACGCCACCGGGTTGTCGGGGAGCGAGTATGGCCATGTTGCAGCTCGCGCCTACATGGAGCTGGAGAGCAAGTTTGACCAGCTCACCATCTACGACCCTCATCGCCGAATATCGGCTCTGGAGGTGCGAATGGCAAAGATGGAAGAACTCCAGACCATCTTGGAGAGCTACGAGGCGCGCTTCCATATGGTGAAGGAGAATGATCGCAAGCTGGCGCTGAACAACCACCGCTTGCAGCTAGTCCTCGACGATTTGGTCGACATCCGGGCGAGTATGGGCTCCGTGGAACAGCTGACGAGGATTGAGGAGCAGCTGCGGCTTGGCGATGATGCGATGGCGCTGGCGACGGAGCACTTCCGGCGGGCGCGCGAGATGGGCTGGGTCGGGCGACATCCTCATCCTCCGGAGCGACCACCTAGGACGTAGAATTATTTTTTATTTTATGCTGAACTCGTCGTGGGCGACTTTGTAATAAACTTTATTATCTTTATTTTAATAAGCGACTCCGCATGTCGCCACTTGTTTCTCCTTGTTTTATTCTGTGGTGTGCCGAGTCTATTATGCAGGTTCTGTTGAATGTCGCGACCTGCGAGGTGGGTTAACGGAGGGCATCTTTCCTCGCCGCGACTTCGATCGATACTCGCAGAGACGGATACCCCCCCCCCCTTATTGCTTTTGCCTATAAATAGGAGGGGTAGGTAAGTCATAAGTACGCTACTGCGGATCTCTCAACACACCTCGCGAGTAACTCCTCTGCTCGCCTCTTCTTTCCTTCTTCTTCTCCTCGCTCCTTTTCTCTTAGCTCGCAAAGATGGTCGGCGATGATGCTAATGCTCGCCGACAAGCTCACGCCATCAACTTTACCGACGCGGCTTTTAAGAAGTCGATAACTTCAGACAAGGACTTGGGGAATTTCAGGGAGCGCCTCCTGTCGGAGGGATACTCGGCGAGGCTCCCTGCTCGCGGTGAGCGACTCAACACCTATGTGGAGGGTGTGATGGTGTTGTCGCTGCGCCATTTTGACGCTGGCCTGCGACTTCCCTTCTGGCCCGAGTTCTGTGAAATCCTCCACTATTTCGGGATCGTGCCCGCGCAGATCAACCCCAACGGGATGGCGATCATCATGGGGTTCCTTTGCTACCTCCGGGAGGAGAGGATCGCCTTCAATCTCTCCGTCTTCTGCCGGATATTCTCCTTCACCGCGACTTCGGAGGGGGTCGTCTACTTTATCAGCCACGTCTGCACTCTTGTGGGGACAGCGAACAAAGTTCACCGCTGGAGCGAGCGGCTGGTCATCGTGCACGGCGACTTCGGGGGTCTGCTGGGAAGGCCACACCAGCCCGCTTATGTCGCCTTCCTCCCGCCGATCTTGGAAGGTACTCGCGAGCAGTTGTTCGAATCCTTCCGAGGTCGCCGGTTCGACGTTATCTACTGGCGGCTCAACGTCAACTCGCTGGAAGTGATCCATCCCTATGAGGGTAAGACTTGAGCGAGATGGTGAATACTCGTCTGCTCGCTTCTATTTATTGAATCTCGCACTGATCATGTCGAGTGACCTTTGCAGTGGTCAACGAGCTTCCCAACAAGCCGCTTCCTCTGGCGAATGAAGTCGTCACCCCTCTTACTGAAGCCCATCCTCCGCCTGATGTTGGGGAGAGGAAGAAAATCGCCAAGGGGAAGGGGAAAACCAGGTCGTCGGGGCCTGTGAGCAAGAGGGCGAGAGTTTCATCGCCTCAGTCTGACGACCAGGAGTTGTTGTTGGAAGCTCGGGCCCCTCGCTTCCACCCAAACTACAACCTTTGGCGAGGGGTGGTGAATGCCCATGGTCGCCCGCTGGTGACCTGGTCAGCAGATGAGCATTTGGTGTCTTTGAGCACCAACCTCCCGTCTTGGTCGACGGATTGGGAGGACAAGGGGGAGGCCTTCGTCGTCCTCCATGCCTTGTATGGGCGAGTCGATGTCGAGTCCATGCTGGAGCTCGGCCCGTCGGAGCTCGCCCACCAGTCTGCATGCTCGCTCTCGCGAGCTGTCGAGTTAGGGCATTTCACAGCGAGGAAGCTGTTGGAGACGAAAGAGGCTTTGAAGGTCGTCTCCAAGAAGGCTATAGACCTCGGCATGCAGCCAGTCCGCTGGAAGGACTATGAGGTAAGTCGCTTTCTGCTGGCGACATTTGATGAGTCTTCACGACATTCGTTGACAGTTGATATCTCGCAGGCCGCCGAGATCGAGGCTGCGAAGAAGTTGTCTGAGTGCAAGGAGAATCTCGCCACCTCGCAGGCTGAGCTGGAGGCGGCCCAAGTTCGTGCTGCCGAGATGGATACTCGGCAAGTCGCCGCTGAGGGACGCGCGAGCTCCTCTGCTCTGCTGTCGGAGGCGCCGCGGCCGGAGGATGATCCGCAGTGGGTCGTCAAGCGGTCCCGACTTCTTTGGGAGGAATGTTCGTCCGTCCGCCGCGAGATAGCACGGGCGGCGGGGAACATCATGCTCGCACGGTTGAGGATCAACGTGCAGCTCGTCTAAGGGGAGAAGCAGCTCACCGTCGACGAGCTGATCCCCGAACTACTCGCTGAGGAGACGATCTCGCCCGATCGCGTCCATTCCTTGGCGACGGGCTCTAGCGGTTCCGGTAGCAGCAGCGGCAGCGGCGAGGAAAAAGAAGAGGATGTAGATGTCGGAGATGAATAATATCGGCCAGATACTGGCGACGACGAATCCTAGTTGCTCGCCGATATTTGTCATGCTTGGACGTAACAATTTTTTGACTCTTTTGTAACTTGCACACTTGATATATTTATACAAATTTTCCATTCTATCTGCTTCTCGCATGTTGGTTGGTATCGCTCGCTAGGTTCATAGGCTCGGGGAGGAGTGCTCGTGACGCGTACTCGTTCTATCAACTCGCATAAGCATATACGCCTGAACACAAATTCGCATACTCGCCGAGACATACTCGTCTATGTGCCCAAGGCGTACTCGCTTGCTCGCTCGGGACATACTCGCCTACTCGCTCGGGGCATACTCGCCTACTCGCTCGGGCTATATTTACACCTGCCTAAAGCATATTCGCACCTGCCTAATTAGGGTCCAAGCTCGGCAGGTGATGAATAGTCGTCTCTCAGGAGCCAGGCCCGACTAGAGTGGTGTGAGTCGACTCGTCGAGGCAAGTAGTCGGTCTGCAGGAGGGGAGCTCGTGCAGAGTTGACGAGCTACGACATCACTCGCAACGAGGAACTTGATCTCCTCGAGGAGGTTCGATGGCCGGTATGCAGGAGAGGAGCTCGTGCAGAGACACAAACTTACGTTTACCCTGCCACTCGAGGGATTTTTGGAGTTAATACCTTGATGGGAGTCAAGCTCAACCGGGGGTGGAGAGTCGACTCGAGGAGGCAAGTAGTCGGTCTGCAAGAGGGGAGCTCGTGTAGAGTTGACGAGCTACGACATCACTCGCAACGAGGAACTTGATCTCCTCGAGGAAGTTCGATGGTCGGTATGCAGGAGAGGAGCTCGTGCAGGGACACAGACTTACATTTACTCTGCCACTCGAGGGCTTCTTGGAGTCGACACCTTGCCGGGAGTCAAGCTCAATCGGGGGTGGAGAGTCGACTCGAGGAGGCAAATAGTTGGTCTGCAAGAGGGGAGCTCGTGCAGAGTTGACGAGCTACAGCATCACTCACAACAAGGAACTTGATCTCCTCGAGGAGGTTCGGTGGCCGGTATGCAGGAGAGGAGCTCGTGCAGGGACACGGACTTACGTTTACCCTGCCACTCGAGGGATTCTTGGAGTCGACACCTTGCCGGGAGTCAAGCTCAACCGGGGGTGGAGAGTCGACTCGAGGAGCCAAGTAGTCGGTCTGCAGAAGGGGAGCTCGTGCAGAGTTGATGAGCTACGACATCACTCGCAACGAGGAACTTTATCTCCTCGAGGAGGTTCTATGGTTGGTATGCAGGAGAGGAGCTCATGCAGGGACACAGACTTATGTTTACCCTGCCACTCGAGGGCTTCTTGGAGTCGACACCTTGCCGGGAGTCAAGCTTAATCGGGGGTGGAGAGTCGACTCGAGGAGGCAAGTAGTCGGTCTGCAGGAGGGGAGCTCGTGCAGAGTTGACGAGCTACGGCATCACTCGCAACGAGGAACTTGATCTCCTCGATGAGGTTCGATGGCCGGTATGCAGAAGAGGAGCTCGTGCAGGGACACGGACTTACGTTTACCCTGCCACTCGAGGGCTTCTTGGGGTGCAATGCTACCCTGTGGGCTATGAGAGATGACAATTGGATTAATTGCATCGACGTTTTTGGTGAGAAGATAATCTTTCCTTTCTAGAGGGACGCCCTCGAACCCGCGGAATCGGGAAGTCGACATCCGAACCCGTTCCTAAAAATTCCTCCAGTTCGGAGAGAGATGCACTCGGGGAGACATAGACCGACATGCAAGGGGGGAGCTGATCTCGACCGACAATGCAGAGGCTCGGTCTTACAAGAGCGATTAAAGTCCTGAAGCATCGTCCGATCTCCCACCATGTGCTATTTAGGAGGAATGGTTCGAAGACTCGCACTCCGATCTATCAACACAGGTCGCTTTCGTCCACGCTTAATGGCTACGAGTGCCAGCGTCTGGGCGGAGGGCAATGTTTCATCGAGGGTCCCTTAGGACGCACTCGGAACCAACATGCACCTTTGGGCTCATCCCTGCCCTTTCTTCGGCAAGTTATCCTGCTTTAATAATAACTTAAAATCCTCATGACGATTGCTTGACGAGGACGGCCTTTTCTCGAGTCCGGGAGTTTAGGGTGCAAATTTGTTCCTGGTAGTTCCTCTAGTTGGAAGAGAGATGCACTCGGGGGGACATAGACTGACATGCAAGGGGGGAGCTGACCTCGGCCGACAATGCAGAGGCTCGCTCTTACAAGACCACTGGTTCTCGGAGTCGACTGCGAGGCGGATCCTGGAAGCACTCAGAAGTCTCGAGGTATATTAGCACAAAAAGAGAAAAATGCGGCTGTCATTGTATATCAATAAATGTGTTTACAAAGTTGATACAGGTGTTACCGCTAGGGGTAGAATCTTTTCAGATTGTCCCCACTTCATGTTCCATTTAGCTGATATCCTACCTGATCTTGTAAGTAATAGCCTCCCGTGGCCAAGGCTTCTTGGACGATAAAGGGCCCTTCCCAGCTGGGATGTAGCTTGCCGACGGCGGCCCCCCGCCCTGTGGCGTCCACCTTCTTCATGACCAGATCCCCTGCCAGGAAATGCTTGAGGCGGACATTTTTGTCGAAGTGTTTCGTCATATGCCTCTTGATCTCCTCCTGGCGCACAGAGGCCAAGTCACGAAGTTCCTCGACATAGCCCAGAGAGAGCCTCTGGGCATCTTAGTTCTCCAGACGTCATTCTTCGCCTCCGTCTCCCGCCGCAACAACTCTCAGACTCCACACCTCGAACTCCATCAGGATGAGCGCCTCAGACCCGTGGGATAGCTTGAAAGGCGTTTCCCCCGTGGCTGAGTTTGGAGTTGTTCTCAGAGCCCATAGGACCGAGGGGAGCTGCTCAGCCCAGTTCCCTTTGAGATTGGTGACCTTCTTCTTCAGCAAGTTGATGATAAGCTTGTTGGCGGCCTCTACTTGTCCATTACTCCGAGGATGATATACAGAAGCGAACCGAAGGTCCGTCCCTAGCTGTTTGCAGAAGTCCTCCAGCTCCAAGCTGGCGAATTGTGGTCCATTGTCGATGACGATGGCTAGAGGAATCCCAAATCTGCATGCGATTTCTCCCCAAATGAAGTTCTTAACGACCTGGGAGGTGGTCTTGGCCAAATCTTTAGCCTCGATCCACTTGGAGAAGTAGTCGATCATCACCAGTAAAAACTTTCTCTATCCACTGGCTTGAGGGAAAGGGCCGATCAAATCCATCCCCCAAATGGCAAAGGGCCATGGAGCGGTGATCGAGCGGAGATGTTGAGCTGGCTGAAGTTGGAGAGGCGCGAAGAGCTGACATTGGGAACATTTTTTTGGAGAAGGCATCCGCATCCTTGCGGATGTTTGGCCAGAAGTAGTCATATCTTAGGATTCTTTGCTCCAGAGTACGAGTCCCGGAGTGGCTGCCACACTCCCCTGAATGAATTTTCTCGAGAAATCGAGGGACCTCGATCTCTGATAAGCATCTGGCCAAGGGGCCCGAGATGGTCTTTCGGTAAAGCTCGCCCCCTTGCAGTAGGTAGTACGCGGCCTTATACCGAAACTTTCTTTGATCTTGCCCGTCTGAGGGTAGCTGACCCGTTGTTAAGAACGTGACGAACGGATCTTTCCACGAGGGTCGCTGCTCGATCTCCATCATTTCCCCTTCCTCGATGGACAGTCGAAACAGCTCGGTGACAATTCCACCGACCCGAGGACCGTACTTTGCAAGGTGGTCAGTTTCAGAATTGTCCTATCGGGGTACATGCTCGACGAAGAAAGATTGGAACCCCCCGATCAGACCCCTGACCTTGACCAGGTACCGTTGTAGGGTGGGATCATGGACTTCAAACTCCCCCCGTATCTGGGACGTGGCCACCATTGAATCGGTGAAAGATCTAATGTCTTTGATGACCAGCTCCTTGGCGAGACCCAAGCCAGCCACCATGGCTTCATACTCTGTCTGATTGTTCGTAACCGGGAAGAGGATCTCGACGGCCTGCTCGATCCTGGTTCTCTGGGGGCTAACCAACACGACTCCGGCTCCAACGGAATGCTTGCCAGAAGCTCCGTCCACAAACATCTTCCAAGAGACTGGGCTAGAAGCGCTCACGTCTACCTCCACCTCGGTCGAGAAGTCGGCTAGGAAATCTGCCACCGCCTGCGCCTTGATCGCTACCCTTGGAGAGTAAGAGATGTCGAACGCGCTCAGCTCCACCGCCCATTTGGCCAACCTGCCAGAAGGCTCCACCCCATCCAAGATACTCCTTAGGGGATGATCGGAGACTACCTTGATGGCGTGAGCCTGAAAATACGGACGGAGCCGCCGAGTCGAAACTACCAAAGCAAAAACTAGCTTCTCCAAAATAGGATACCTCGTCTCGGCTTGCCGCAGCACCCGGCTCACATAGTAGATTGGAAGCTGCTTCCTTCCTTCTTCTCAAACCAACATCGAACTAACCGCCTCCGCACCTACTCCCAGATAGAGTAAGAGGTCCTCGCCGCCTTGTGGACCTTGGAGGAGAGGAGCTTGGGTCAGCTACTGCTTAAGCTTTCCAAAAGCCTCCTCACACTCAGTGGTCCATTCAAATTTCTGATTCCCCGAAGGGTTTTGAAGAACGGGGAGCACTTTTCTCCGGTCTTGGAGAGAAATCGGCTAAGACCTGTCAGCCTTCCAGTTAGCCTCTGGACTTCCTTGAAATCTTTCGGTGAGGCCATCTCTAGGATGGCTTTTACTTTGTCGGGGTTAGGCTCCACCCCCCGGGAAGTGAGGAGGTGACCTAAGAACTTTCACCTTCCCGCGTCGAAGACACACTTGGCTGGGTTGAGCCGCATCTTATACTTCCTCAGGGTGGCAAAAGTATCTGTCAGATCCACTATGTGCTCCGCGACGCTCTTGCTTTTGATAAGAAGATCGTCCACATAGACTTCAAAAATCTACCCCTTTTGCTCTTTGAAGACTTGGTCCATCATTCTTTGATACGTTGCGCCGGCATTTTTGAGCCTGAAGGGTATCATCTTGTAGCTATAAGAGCCGTCGCTGGTGATGAAGGAAACATCGCGGCAATCGGGTGGATGCATCCGGATCAGGTGATACCCTGAAAAAGCATCAAGGAAACTCATCACAGGAAACCCGACGGCGGAATCAACCAGCGCGTCGATCTGAGGCAAGGGATAACAATCCTTCAGGCAAGCTTTATTCAACATAGAAAAATCGATACATAGCCTCCAGCCCCCTCCGGATTTCTTTACCATTACAACATTGGAGACTCAGCCTGGATACTGGATCTCTCAGACAAACCCCGCCTCTAGCAGCTTCCCTACTTCCTCCCGGATCGGCCCAGCCAGCGCGGTGGTGCTCTTCCTCTGCTTTTGGCGAACTGGAGCTACCGTGGGATCTAGGTTGAGGCGATGACAAGCAACATCGACATAAATCCCCGGCATCTCGGCAGCGCTCCAAGCGAAGATGTCAGCGTTCTCTTGCAGGCAAGCCACCATCTCCACCTTCCCTTCTGGGGGCAAGGATCCTCCGACCTTCAGCAGCCCAGGTTCTCCTCTTGGGGTGATCACCTCTACTTCCTCTAGCTCCTCAGCAGCTTGCAGGCCCTCCTGCTCCATCACCCTCTCCAGCCTTTCCGCGTCACCCATCCAACTGATGGTGCTGACCGCGTTCAAGTAGCACTCTCTAGAGGCCTTCGGATCTCCCCTGATCCTGACTTGGACGTCATCTCGGCAGTACTTTAGGCACTGGTAGTACGACGACGGGACGGCCTTGAAATAGTTGATAAGGGGCCGCCCGAAGATGACATTGTAACCACTAGGTGCGTCGACGATGATGAATCAGCATCGGATTGAAGTACCCCCGAGAGTGACCAATAGCTCCACTCCCCCTTCCAACTCTTTCTTCTCTCCTGAGAAGCCAAAGAGGGGTCCATCCGCAGCCTGGACCCTGGATGACTCCACCTGAAGCCCGACAAAAGTTCTCTTGAAGATGACATTCACCGAACTCCCGTTATCCGCGAGGATCCGGTCGACGGTGAAGTCCTCGATTGCAGCTTATATCACCAACGCGTCGTGGAAAGGGTTCTCGTTCCACATCATATCCTCCTCCAAGAGGGTTATCTCGTTCATAAGCGAAGGAGTTTGTGATGTCGAGGCGACGCTCCTTTTGTAGATCTGGTGGAGACTACCCTTGCAGGAAGCTCCGAGCTCGGCACCTCTGTTGATCACCCCGACGTGTCTGCCACTCGGACCGGGAATAACATTTCCTTGACCTCCCTGGTCAACCCTATCCTCATTCCTTCTCCTTTGCGGAGCTTGGAATGCTACTTGTCCCACCGGGGCCTCCTGCCTTGGCTGCTCTCTCTCCACCTTCGTTGTTTCTAACCTCCTCCTTGCTTCCCAAAACTCTGGGCAAGCAAAGGTCCCATGCCCTCTACCCGATGGATATCGCAGTAGAGGGAAATTGCCGCCTCCTGTCGTCTCTCCTAATGCTCCTCCTTTCACCGACGCTTATTGGCCTGTCGAGCAACAGCCGTCGTCTCCCTTCTTCCTCCTGGCTCCCTTGGGTTGTTATTCCTCCTCTCCTCTTGCCGGATCAGTCGCCTCCACTGGGGTGATCTCTCGGGTACTGGAATCTTCTCTCCTCCCCCCTTCCTTCCGGAGCCCCGACGGGCCTCCTCTCTTCCTGTCTTCGAGGCCTCTCCTGCCTCCTCTCCTCCACCCTCCTGGGCTCTTCTCTTCTCGTCCTTTCCTCCTTCCTCCTCGGCTCCTCCCGCCTTCTATCATCACGCTTCTCTGGCTGCCTCTTCTTTTCTAGCAATCTTGTCCTGTTTTCCCCTAATGGCTTATCCTCGTCCAGCCTTGCCAAGAACTCTCTGTTCCTCTCCTCTCCTTAGATGAAGACGTTAGCCCTCTCCACCATCTCCTCGAACGATTTGGACGGCTTATGCCCCAACTCCATGTTGAACAACCCCTGCTTTAGGCCAAACTTGAGGGCTACCATCAAGGTGAACCCATCTACCTCCTCCACCTCCAAGACCTCCTCCTGGAACCTGTCGATGTAATGACCCAAACTTTCGTGCTACCCCTGCACGATTTTAAAAAGGGTCGTCGCTTCCTTCTTCCATTTCTTGGATGTCGCGAACCTCGCCACGAGGCCCCGACGAAGGTCGGAGAAGCAGTAGATAGAACCTTCTGACAGCTGGTGCAACCAGTCTATCGCACTACCCTTGAAGGTGATGGAGAAGAACCGGCATTTGAAGGCGTCGGACATGTTGCAGATGGAGACCACGTCCTCAAACCATTGAAGATGCCTTACCGGGTCATCTTTGTCAGAGTAGTAGGTGAGGGCGGGCTCTCGGAAATTGTCGGGGACGGGGGCTGCGAGGATCTCGTCGCAGAAGGGGCTCCTCCCTTCCTAGCGGCGGCGAGTATCCTCGCCACTTGAGTAATCATACTCGCTCCATCGACGAGTATCCCTGCACCTCGCCGAGAGTTCAGGATCTCGGAACCTGATGCCTTGGCTGCTCGCAGGGTGCTGACGCGACGGCATCGGTCGCTCCTCTCTTGCCCAAGCGGGCTCCTTCCCTGCTCGTCGGGTCAGAACTTCCTCGCCCGGTGGGGTCAGGCGACGGGGAGAGGTCGTCGTGACCTCGGGGGGGGGGGGGGGGGGGGGGGGGTTGGAGAAGCCGACGAGTATCGACCTCTCCATCCTCTTCGCGAACTCCTCAAAAGCAGCCACAGTTACAAACCCGCCACCTCGCACCGAGGTGCCAACTCCTGCCGAGTTGTCCGCCAACTCGCCCTGATCGCCGTCATTGACCATCTTCCTCAACCACGAAACTTTCCTCCTTGGATGATATTCACGCTCACCGCACCAAGTGTTGAAGCCTGGAAAAATTCCCTGCCTCAAGATCGGACTAGGATGCCTAAGGCTACTGGTCAAGTAGTGAAATCAGACGGCCCACGAAAGTAAGAACAGGAATGAGCTAGGAACTAGACCTCAGGTTGCTGCGGCAGGAAGGTCCCACAACGTACCCGGCTGCTTAGAAGAAGCAACCCCTCCACAACCAGAATGGTCGAGCTAGGTACGAGGAAAACTTGTTAGCAACTAATTCGCAGGTCGCGACTTGGTCTCTAAGGAAAAGGAATCCAAAGGGGCTCGCGAGTATCTATCCGAGATTCTTGGTCTCCTTCTCTCGTACCCCTGGGGTCCTATTTATAGAGAAATCCAAAGGGAGGGGGGTCATACTTATACCCCCCACCCTGGCGACTTCCTGGGGAGCTCGCACGGGCTGGGCGAGTAGCTCTCCTAGTCGCCAACCTGGCGAGTACGCGGGGGAAGCTCGTCATACTCGTCCAGGATTTCTGATGGCTCGCGGCTTGATCTTGACTTCGGTCTTGACTCGTTGACGTTGACTCTCGCTGAGCTGGCTATGGTAGGACCCATTCTCGTCGAATACGGGTTGTACAGTGATGTTTCTGTGGACGACAAGCAATGGGTAGTTAAAGTTAATTCTAACACATTTGATGTTATGTCTTCATGTAAGGGTTTTGATACAAAAGGTATGTTGTACAAACACATTTTAAGAGTATACAACTCGAAGAATGTAAACAAATACATTCTAAATATCTACTAAAGAGATTCACGCTCGCGGTCAAGAAAGATTTGTACATTTCAAAGAGTACTTGCATGAAAGAGATCCAACCCAGCTTGGTATTTAGAAACTATCTTCTAAGATTCACTTACGACTTAGCTCAAATTGTTGATACGTGTCATCCGGCTCAGCAACATGTTTTGGCTGCCTTGAGTGAATTGAGGAGGAGCACGGAAAAAATTATAGACAAATAAGAGGGGTTGAAGAATGAATTTAATTATGAAGGAAATTTTCAAAGTACAAGCATGTTGAGTGATATAAAAGGAGCACGTCCTAAAGGTGTGTCAAATGCTCGATTGAAGAGTTTTTTTGAAAAAACCGGCAAAAAAACAAATTAAGTTTACATTTTTTTATATTTGAATTGTAAAATTACTTTCCAAATGATTGCAACTATGTTTAATTTAATTACTGTGTAAATTTTGTAGGGAGAAAATAAGAGTTTAAACCTACCACGGGACAATTGGATGAAGAACCAAAGGAGTTTGACTTTATGGGAAGTGGAAATTTCGAGAAAAGCCCCGAGAATGTGTCCATCGCTTTGTTCAATGAGGCGATTGACGAAGTGTCTTTGTCAACGCCCTTTAATTTTTGTAGTGTCCCTGATGTATTTTTTTGGGGAATATTCATATATTTTGTTGTTGTTAAGGATTTTGTCTCCACGTATGTCTCTTGAAATTATTGTTATAATTAATATTCGTAGTCCTCCACGAGCTCTGAAAAATATGACTATTTATCAAAGTAGAAAAAAACATAAGAACATGCAAATAATTGTATGACTTAAGGTGAAAATCAAGTTCTCAGATAAGAACATGCAAACATATGAACACGACATCTTAGTGGCACAGTATTCTGGCAATGCTATAATACTTACAGCAGCTAATCAGCCAGATACTGTATAGATCCAACTGAATATTCAGTGTTCATGGAATGTTCTGATACTGTATAATACTTATCACACCTGCCGGATATAATACTTATCACAAAAAAATGGAATGTTCTAATACTGTATAACACAACACATTTTCACTAATTACATGCACACACTGCACAATACATTTGACTGTGCATGTAAACAACTCTTCATTACACTACACAACACATGTACAGAATAACACATCACATTTCAATGATTACACACATACATACAGCCAATTTTGCACTTCACTTACCTGCACACACACTTGTTAGTTGCCACAAAACAAACTTCAATGGTTACACAAGTCAATTATCTGGTTACACAACACACACACACATTTGTCACACAGTAGTACGCTTCACTTCAGTGAATGCGTGCACGCACACGCACACTTTCTAGTTGGCAATTGTCATAGAAGTGAAGTGCTGAACATTGCGCTAATTACATGCATAACAAATAACTTAACACAAACACACTTGCCATATAGCATAAACATACTTTGCATTGCACTACACATCACACTTGCCACCATATGAACTCGCATCTAAATAGTTTGAATAAACTGAATTGTTCGTAAAAAACTATATATGTCCCCGCATCTAAATAGTCTACATAAACCCATATATGTCCTCATAGCTAAATTGTTCAAATAAACTTTATCGATATCTATTGATTTGTGCAAAAAACCTCTAGCATCTCAACCGCGATCTCGGCTCTAAATCCTGGTATGTTTTTTTGCCACCTTTTGAATTTTAATCAGGATATTGATTTGGTGCTGTCTTCCGCCTCCATGTACTGTAGCACAAAAATGTCACAATTAATTGTCACCTCCATCTTGAGTAGGTGTTTCCCCCACTCTTGTTATCTCCCAAATCTTAAGTCCGGCCGATAGTGTATTACTCGTATCCTCTTGCAGGCTTTTTATTTGTGATAAAATATGATCTTACAGAAAAAAATACAGTCTGCAGAAACAAAAAATAATTACACAGAATATATCACTGATGACAATGTCGATTGATGCATCTTGTTGGGCATGAAATCATAAAAATATCATCGCTCTTCTCTTAAATTGTGTATTAACAAATCTCAATGACTGGCAAGTGCACAAGCATCAAAATGATTTCTGTAGCTTGGACATTTGTAGGAGAAATGTGGGTTATTAAGCGTTTGTAGGGGACATTGAAACTCTTAAAATACTGCACGAATAGAGTATTTTAACATTGAGTAAGTAGAGAACAATCAATAGAAAAATTTACATGGGTGTACAATAATATGTATAAATCTTACGACATATGTTGGCGACACTTATAAAAACTTTTTCCATAATTTCGAGGATTTACTCCTTCGTTTATTCAGTACAATAGCACAGGCATTTAGATGGCTATCCATCAGCCATCCTTGACGCAACAAATCTTCCATCCCTGATCTTGTTAGGCTTGTGTTGTCGCTATCGAATACACAGTCATTATAATATATAGAGAGAAAAAATGAGTCACATTATTGCAATGTATTCAGTTCACTAAATTTCAATAATGATATGTAACTCATGCATAAATTTTTATGAGGAATATGATATGTAACACATGCCACCAGAATCATCAATTTCAATAATGAAGTTGATCAAATATATGATGTTGAAGTCAAAATTGACCTCTCGTGGAGTTCGGGGTCCCAAAAGAGGGGTGACCTCACACCTACTGCACTTGGGAGAATGTCACTGACCAAAGACTTGGGAAACTAGGAACAGACCCTCGGCTCTAGCGTGGAGGTCCCACCACACACCCGGAAGGTCATAAGAGCACTTCCCCTCCCTCACTAATGGCTTAGCTGGGTACCTAGGAGAGCTCTCTCACTCAACCAAGAAGAAGCCTAAGGAGGAGGAAGCCAAAAAACTCATCCTTCAAAAGGTACCCAATGAGGTCTATTTATAGTTTTTCCAAGCCTAGGGACCAAAAGGTCACAAATACCCCTAGGACAAATAGGCTCTGAGTCAATAGAAAACATTCATACCGGGGGATAAAGAGGTAATTCCACCCCGAGGGCACAACGGTAAAAGCATGGCCAAAATAGGTCCAGGGGAGAACGGAGGCTAAGTCATGCCCCCTACCCCCCCCCCCCCCCCGAATACCCGAGGCGAGCAGGTGAAACCCGCCGAAGATCTAGCCGCCCGGGGCGAGAGGCCGCAGGCCGGTCTCGCCCCCGCGAGCTAGCCGCCCGGGGCGAGAGGCCGCAGGCCGGTCTCGCCCCCGCGAGCTAGCCGCCCGGGGCGAGATATCGCAGGCCGGTCTCGCCCCCGCGAGCTAACCGCCCGGGGCGAGAGGCCATAGGCCGGTCTCGCCCCCGCGAGCTAGCCGCCGAGGGCGAGAGGTCGCAAGTCGGTCTCGCCCCCGCGAGCTAGCCGCCCGGGGCGAGAGGCCATAGGCCGGTCTCACCCCCACGAGCTATCCGCCCGGGGCGAGAGGCGAGAGGCCGGTCTCGCCCCCGCGATCTAGCCGCCCGGTGCGAGAGGTCGCAGGCTGGTCTCGCCCCTACGAGCTAACCGCCCGGGGCGAGAGGCCATAGGCCGGTCTCGCCCCCGCGAGCTAGCCGCCCGGGGCGAGAGGCCATAGGCCGGTCTCGCCCCCGCGAGCTAGCCGCCCGGGGAGAGAGGCCGCAGGCCGGTCTCGCCCCCACGAGCTAACCTCCCGGGGCGAGAGGCCATAGGCCGGTCTCGCCCCCGCGAGCTAGCCACCCGGGGCGAGAGGTCGCAGGCCTGTCTCGCCCCACCCAGGGCTAGGGTGCAGGGGGCGGGACCCTGGCCTCCAGCCAGTCCCGTTGTTCCCACTTCGCACCTAGCAAGTCGGGGAGGGTGTCGGCCATCTTACCGCACCCGCCCCCCAAAAGGGGTCGAGGGGGAGAGGTAGATTTTTTCTCCCCCTACTAGTATATTACAAGGGTCAATCCTAAATTGGCCACCAAGAGTGCAAAACCTCTTCAAAAGCTTAAAAAAGCATAGTTGGTCATATGCCTGCCGGGGGGACCCCACTCTTGCGAATACGGGGTTGTACACAATCCCCGCTCTTTTCGAGCGGGTTCCACGCTCGGAAAGAAACATTCAACCCAACGTATTCGCTGAGTGCAGTCCTCTCGCGCAGTTACAAAGATACTTAGCCACTCTAAGTAGAAAACGCGGCCTCCCAGAGGGGTCAACCTGCCAAGCCAGCTAATGGGAGCCTGGGTGACGAGACGGCCTCGGGGTAAGAAACACTTAGCCACCCCGAGGGGTCAACCTGTCATTAGTTTTATGTAGTAATAAAAATTAGAGCTCAACATTAGAACTTGATCCCCACTTTCTCTTTAGTTTTATGTAGTAATGAAGATTAGATTTTTTTTCTCTCAAATTCTATATTAAAAATCTGCAAAATCTGAAGTATATGGAGAAAACAGAACAGGATCAAATTATTCTATGCATATGGCTGCGGACTTCTGCGCCGAGAGGAGGTGGTCTGGGCCAGGCCGAAGACAAAGCGTCGGCCTTAGAGCAGAACCGCCAAAGGGCTGAGACGGTGCAGAACATGGGGGAAAAAGTGAAGCCAATGGTGGACGGAGTTTGGGCAGTCATGAACACAAGGGTTAAATTGTCATTCGCTAACGTCCCACCTAAGAGATTTCGTCCACTTTTATGTTCAAACAGATGATGTTTGTTAGGTGATACTTAACAAATGAAAGTTGAACGCATGCGTTTACGACTGCCACCACCGTGCCAAAAGGAGCCATTTAAGTGGTATTATTTTTTATTTATGATGTGTTCATAGCCATTTAGGGTGTGTCCATAACACTGCCCTAATTGTATTAATCTGGCAGCTCACTCAAATTTATCTGTAAGCGACGTTCAATGATGACAGTATCTGATAGCTGCCAATATATACATGCATGAAAGCTGAAGGTAATAATTAAGGCTAATTGGGCTCCGATTGGGGGACTTATATTCACCGATCAAACGGTTTACGACCGCATGAATCAGGTCTTACGTAACCGCTTGACCGGTGAAAATAAGTCCCCCCAAACGGAGCCTAGGTGTGACCATTTAAAGATAATTTTAGTTATGATATCCATATGATAGTAAATGATTATATTATATAGTTTTATATTGCAATTAAATATGTTCCACTCAGAACCAACCCAAATTAAGTAAGATTTTACTATTTTATCAACTTGTGTGACTCTCTCTCTCTCCATGAAAGTTATATGATTACTAAAGTCATTGCCCCATGAAAGTTAAACGAAGAACCTTGTTAATAGCACCCATTATTTCGCCATTAGCACACGTTAAAATCTGAAATAAATCTCTCTATAGTCGCACCCCTTTTCTCGTGAATTGTTTCGTAGTCGGCTAGGGTTCGCCGTGCTCTTCCACTGTTCGCGAATCGGGTGCCGCTCCGCCTCCTCTTCCCCTCCTCGCTATTCACGTGAATCCACTGCTAGGGTTCGCGAGTCGGTGTGGATTCGACCTCCTCTTCCCTTCTTAACAAGTCGGTGTGGCCATTTTTGAAGCAGAGAACCTCCATTCCGCCAACAGATTCTCCCTTGCTCTCCATTCCGCCATTGTTGAATGGTGTGCTTCTGGTAAGTTTTTTTCCCGATTTTTCCTTGTATTTTCTGCCACCATTAGGCCATTTTTTCATGTATTTTCTGATTTTGTAAACAAGGGAACCTCCATTCACTTTCTTTAAATCTTCTCCGGTTCTCTTCCATTCGGATTTTCTAAAGTATGGTTGTGCTTGGATCTCAGTCGATTTCCTCATTTCGTATCTTTTTTCATTGTTATGACAAGTTATTATCATAGGTATTTTGAAATGTTGGAATCTCCCAAGTTGCTCACTATGGGTGAGCCACCTAAAATGGTCCAATTAGACGTGGCCTCTCATTTTGTGATGGATTTATTATTTCCTAGTAGAGACGACCTAATTGAATGGACTCGTAATACTGAGAGAGGTTTGGGGTTTGTAGTGACAATTCAAAGAGCAGATAGATCGAGGCATGGAGTATTAATTTCTTGGTTGTGAGCTGGATTTCAACGTGCCAATTAGAGGAAAGGATGGGTTAAGAGGAATTTAAGAAAGAGTAGCATAAAGAGATGCGGTTGTCCATTCTTAATTCTTGGTCAAAAAGAAACTTGTTCAGATGATTGGAAAATTAAACTTAAAATGGGATTTATAATCATGAGTTTGTTCATTTAGAGGCGCATTCGTATGTCGGGCGATTAAATGCACCTGAGCAAAAGATTGTAGAAAATATGTATGCCTCCGGTGTTAAACCTAGAAAAATCTTGTCTACTATCAAGAAAAGAGATCCCACCAACTCCACCGTAATGTGAACTATTTATAATGAAAAGTTCAAGTTGTACAAGAAAGAACTACCTGGAAGTACTCCTATTGAGTTCTTGTACAAAGTTATTGATGAATCAGGATATATAAGTTACAATAAAGTGAACATCAATAGTAACTTAGATAGCTTGTATTTTGCTCATCCTACGGCTGTGCAACTAAGCAATATGTTCACAAATATTTTCAACATGGACTGTACGTACAAGACAAATCGATATCGATTATCAATACTTTCCATTGTTGGTGTCACTTCTACAAGTTTGAGTTTTTTCTCTGCTTTTGCATTTATGTCTAATGAAATAGAAATGAGTTATATTTGGACACTGCAGTGTTTTAAAAGCAATTTAAAGCATGGAAGTTTGCCTGGTGTGCTAGTAGTTGATCGGGAAATAGCATTGATAAATGCTATTAATGTAGTGTTTCCAACTTCTGCAATCATTCTATGTCAAGTGCATATAAGCCGAAATATATTAGCTCATTATAAGAAGTATTTTAAACAAGGCAAAGATAGTGATGAGTTCTTAATTATTTGGCACCAACTAGTTAACTCTCCGACATTGCATGTATTTCAAGAGAGATTTAACTCAATTTTAAGTACTAACTAGGAGAAATATCCAAATGTTGACAAGTATGTTGTTACTACTTGGATAGAGCCTTACAAGGAGTATTTCATCTCTGCATGAATTGATAAATATTTACATTTGAAAAATTTCACAACTAATCGTGTGGAGAGTGGTCATAGCGAGCTCAAGAAATTTCTAGAAGTATCGATTTGCAACTTAACTTCTGTTTGGAAAACATTCGACCAAATGTTTGAACTACAACATATGGAAATAAAAAGGTCTTTTGGACAAAGTGTGATGCAAGCTAACACGGGTTTTAGAGGCTCACTGTACTTTGAATTGCTTGGTTCTATTTCTATTTTTTGCATTGGAGATAATTAACAAAGAAGAAGAATATGCAAGAAGTGGTTGCGTTGATGCAAAGGAGTGTTTGCATAAGGTTAGATCTGCTATGGGTTTACCTTGTGCTCATGAGTTGTTGAATTACATGAAGCATTCAATTGTCTTTCTCTTATGGATGATCTATAAACATTGGAAACAACTCACATTGAATCAAGATAATGTGTCTCCAGAAGAAGAGCATGTCAAGAAAGAGAGTACAACAACTCCTGATATACACCTTGAGTTGGATGGCATACTTCACAAATATAAAGATATTTCCTATTTACAATGACTAGAAATGAAAAAGAAGCTACGTGAGATATTGGATCCAACGACAAGCCAAACATTAGAACCGATGATCCCCGAGAGATTAAAAGGTAGGCCAAAAGGTAGTTCAAATAAATGCAAAGAGTACTACAAATTAACAAAAAAAAAGACTCACATTAAAATTTAGAAAAAAATTTAGAGATGCAACATGAGAAATTAGCAAAAAAGGTCCAATCCGGTAAAAAGTTTGTTACCTCAATTCATAAACAAATGCCTTCTTACATTGCAAGACAATAGTTGATGTTATCAACGTGTCGGAATGGCCATTGTGATTATCAAGTTATTCGTGATGCTATGGATATGGGTGAAAATTGGTTGCAGGCGCGCCTTAAACTTACAAAAGAATTGACATGTAATGAGAATCGATATACACATATATATGGAAAAGCAAGACTACATGAGTTATTGGATTCTCTGGGTTGTAAGGTATCTCCCGCACCATTGGACAAATGAATGTCAATAACAGACATAGGCTTAGTCATCACATCATACTATAACATTATTGTGGTTCATTATTCAAAATATCAGTCGATTACTTTCCCTCCTTTACATTCCGAACACATGGATGATCACAAGATTGTCTACATTGGATTTGTTGATGAGAATCATTTCATTCGCTTGATTATGCACGAGGATTGTCCACTGACCCCGGTTTTTTCTGTATGGACAAGATATCATAGTGCTATAGCGGAGACATGAGAACTCCCATATATCTCACGTATTAGAGTTCCCTCCACCCAGAATGTTATGAAGCAAATTGTCAATGTATCTGATCCGTGATCTAAGGTAAATTATTATCTTACTACCTGTTCAATTTCCAATTAACTTTGGCTAATGATAGTATTGTACAACTCATATTCGCTGGGTAGGACCCGGAGGCATTAACGATCGGGGTTGGACCAGCCCGGGGTTAGCTCGAGCCTAAAGGCCAGAAGAGCTCTCGCGCCGGAGGAGCTCCCACCTAGGAGCAGGCGAGATCCCGCCCATGGACAGAAGCGAGCGAGAAGGCGCGGCGCTGAGAGAGCTCCACTCTCTCAGCGCCACGATTAGCAAGGGCGTTGAGTGAGCTTCACTCACTCAGCGCCACGGGCATCAGCAAGGGCGCTGAGTGAGCTTCACTCACTCAGCGCCATGGTCATCAGCAAGGGAGCCGAGTGAACTCCACTCTCTCAGCGCCATGATCAGCAAGGGCGCTGAGTGAGCTTCACTCACTCAGCGCCATGGTCATCAGCTAGGGGGCCGAGTGAGCTTCACTCACTAAGCGTCATGGTCAGCAACAAGGGCGCTGAGTATGCTCCACTCACCCAACTTCGCGTCAAGCAGCGACAACGCCAAGGTTAGAGGAGCTCCCGTCTGGGGAGGGGCGAAAGCGTTCACCTTCGGTCAGCCGGGACCCGCTCTCGGCAGAGCCGGCGAGAAGACGGGGGCTGGCTCGGCGTGAGACTTCTGACACTTCTTTTTTAGCTCCCGCCAAAGGAAGACGAGAGGGTTCTCGGCACAGAGCTCTCGCCGAGTGGGGCCCAGGTTCAGGGTAAAATGTATTAATTGCCCTCAGGTAAAATTACCCTTATACCCTCAGGGGCTGCTTTTAGTACTTCTCAGACAGCGATATTTGGCTATTGGCAGACCAGCCAGGGGTATTTTAGTAACTTCAGGTCAGCAAAAGATTATATATAGACCCACAAGGCTCCTTAGAAAGCGGACTCTCATTTTTTCTCTGAATCTCTAGTGCTTTATGATGAGCTCCTAGCCCAGCTTTTGGCTTTGGAGGGGAAGCTCTCAGAGATCTTCCGGGTGTGACGTGGGACCTCCCTGCTGAGGCTTTGGGTCAGTCCTAAGTCGTTAGCTACCAGTCGAGGGGCAGGGATTGAGAGAAGTAGGCGTCGGCTGCACCCCTGTTTTGAACATTCGCTGAGGTCAATTTTGTCTTCAACAGTTCTGGTGCGGTGAGCGTGGAAGGCAGCCGGTGCAAGAAAGTCTTGAGTTTGGTCCCATGACTGGAGGTGAAGGTGAAGGATCTGGCTCAGGAGGATCCCCCACCGGGGAGAAGAAGCGACAAGGAAGATGCTAGAGGACTTCAGGCGGGAAGTCCTGCAGACAATCAGTCTGGCCTTTTCGGCAAGAAGTGAGTGGGCGACACCTCAGGTTCCAGTGGAGGTGGTCCCGCTATTGGGCGAGAACGCCCCAGGGCAATGCCCCGGGAAGGAGGTCCCAGTGGAGGTTGGCGAGAGGGACGTGGCCGCGCGGGAGCTTTTCCCAGGCCAGCGTCTCGGAAAGGAGATTCCAGCAGACTTGGGCGAGAGGGAGGCGGCGGTGCGGGAGTTGTTCCCTGGGAACGGTCTCGCAGATCGTTCCAGCCAGCCGAGGTCGCGAGACGTGCCCTCTCGCCAGGCAGGAGGCGAGACCCCCTTTAGCGAGCTCATCATCTCAGCCCCGGTGCCGGAGGGGTTCCGAGAACCTGACATGTCCTACTACTCGGGGAAGGATGACCCAATACAGCATGTACAATGGTTTGAGGATGTGGTGTCAATTAGGCAGATGTCTGATGCCTTCAAGTGTCGGTTGTTTGCCATAACATTGAAGGAGAAGGCCAGGGACTGGTTCCACCAGTTGCCGGCAAGCTCAATCTACAGCTTCGAGGATCTACGTCGGGATTTCTTGTTGAAGTTCTCGACATCGAAGAAGCGGAAGAAGGAAGCGGAGTGCCTGTTCGCGGTGAGGCAGAAGCAAGACGAGACGTTGGGTCACTATGTTGACTGGTTCCAAGAGGAGATTCTCCTGGTCCAAGAGGTCCCGGGGTATGCATTGATGCTTGCATTTACCCTGGGGCAGAGGCCGGGGTTTTTTAGCATGGAGTTGAAAAGAGTGCCCCCCCCTCTTTTGAGGAGCTCATGGAGAGGGCGGCAAAAGAGATAGACTTCGAGAGGGCGAACCCGGCGTTTGCAAGGAAGCTGGCCAGGTTGGCAGAGGATGATAAGGAACCAGCAGCAGGAAAGCAGAGGGAGCAAAGGGAAGAAAGAAGGAGAGAAGAGCCTCGAGGGCAGGGGCAGCAGCAGGGGTGGGGAGCCCGGGAGTCGAACAACAGATTGGGTTGGAGGCCTCAGGAGGGTCGCCCCCAGGGCCAAGGAGGAGGTGTTCAGGGAAGAGACAATCTTCGGGAACCGAGAAGGTTTGACCAGCAGGCGTGGAGGCAGGGGCCGAGGGGTCACTTCCCACCACCGCAAGAAGCGATGGAGGTCGGCAGAGGAAGAGGAGGAGGAGGAGGAAGAAGAGTCCGGGGAGCTGGGAGAAGAGGAGGAGAAGGAAGAGGGGGCAGGGTAGCGTTACCCTTTTGTGACTTCCATCAGGAGGAAGGTCACGTGACGGCCACCTGCCCGGAGTTCTTGGAGATGCGGGAAGCCAGAGGAATAGGGAGACAGGATCCGTCGGTAAGGATCGTGGAAGTGCAGCAGGGAGGGGAGGAAGATAGATGCGAGGATCGAGTAGACGTGGGGACCCGAGGAGGGATCGGAGTGATCCACGGAGGGGTAGGGATCATATGCCAGTGAAGAGTTCATCAGCTTCTGTGCCCAACTTGGGATTGACCTCAGGTTTGCCTTTGTCCATCACCCCGGGAGCAATGGCCAAGTGAAAGCGGCAAACAAGATTATTGTGAACTTGCTCAAGAAGAAGGTGGAGAACCTGAGGGGGAACTGGGTAGAGCAGCTCCCCTCCGTCCTGTGGGCCTTGCTAACGACCCCGAACACGGCCACCGGTGAGACCCCCTTCAAGCTCTCTCACGGGTGAGAGGCTGTCCTACCAGTGGAGTTCGAAGTTCGGTCCCCTCGGGTCGCAGCGGCAAGCGAAGGAGAGGAGGCTTGGAGATTGGGAAACGAAGAAGAGTTGCGCCTCTCGCTAGACATGGTAGAGGAGCTGCGGGATGTTGCAGCCATCAGGCAGGAAGAGATCAAGCAGCGAATGGCCAAGTACTTCGATAAACATGTTAGAATCAAGCAATTCGCCGAAGGGGACCTAGTGCTGAAAAAGGTCGACGCGGCAGGGAGGTCGGCCCCTGTTGGCAAGCTCAACCCCAGCTGGGAAGGACCTTACATAGTAAAGGAGGTTCTGGAAAACGGGGGTTACTACCTCCAGGATGTGGAGGGGAGGACCTTGAGCCACACCTGCAGCGGTGATGATCTAAAACGCTTTTAGCCGTGAGGGAAAAAGGGGATTGTACTGTTGTAGTCAAATATTATCATTTCGAAATATTATCATACCCAAAATGCTATCAGGATATGCTTCTTGCTTTGATCTAACATCTGCTCTCATATTAATGATAGAATAGGTCTGGCTTGAAAAATCTTCATCAACACCCCGAGCTCGGCTCGGCCCCAGGTAGACCCGCTGCGCAGGCTCTCATCTAGATGGCAGGTCCGAAGGCTTGCCTGTGGGGGAAAGGTTTGGTTTTGAAATCTTCATCAACATCCCGAGCTCGGCTCGGCCCCAGGTATACCCGCTGCTAGGGGTGTGCATGAAAAACCGAAAACCGACCAAACCGCCCCGAACCGCCCAAACCGAACCGATTTTACACCGAACCGAACGAGTCGGTTCGGCTTTGGTTTTTCTCTCTGAAAAACTGAACCACACCGACTAATAATACATGTAAAAATATTATCAATAATGATCTTTTAACTCTTTTTATTAACTAAATAATGTACACAAATTATATCAACTTAATAATTTTTATATCATTTGAGACAAAATAAATTTTTGTAATATATATTTTAGGCTTCAAGAAGAATTAAACATTTTGTTTAACTGATTTTATTTATATCTTTTTATATTTATTACTCGATTCCGCAATAAAAATATTCAATCATAATTTTTTAATGTAATATGTGTTATTAGTTGTAATATATCATATGTAAATAAAGCTTGATTATATTTATTTTTAATTATCATATCTTTTTTTAAAAAAAATTGAGATATTTAAGTACACAATTATTTTAAATAGTATAACTGAAAAACCGAAAACCGAACCGAGTAAACCGACAAAAAAACCGAACCGAACCGATAAACATCGGTTCGGTTTCGGTTTGGGTCCAAACCGACCCAAACCGAACCGCTTGCACCCCTACCCGCTGCGCAGGCTCTCATCTAGCTGGCAGGTCCGAAGGCTCGCCTGTGGGGGAGAGGTTGGATATGAAATCTTCATCAACACCCCGAGCTCTGCTCGGCCCCAGGTAGACCCGCTGCGCAGGCTCTCATCTAGCTGGCAGGTCCGAAGGCTCGCCTGTGGGGGAGATATTGGATATGAAATCTTCATCAACACCCCAAGCTCGGCTCGGCCCCAGGTAGACCCGCTGCGAAGGCTCTCATCTAGCTGGCAGGTCTGAAAGCTCGCCTGTGGGGGAGAGGTTTGGTTTTGAGATCTTCATCGACACCCCGAGCTCGGCTCGGCCCCAGGTAGACCCGCTGCGCAGGCTCTCATCTAGCTGGCAGGTCTGAAGGCTCGCCTGTGGGGGAGAGGTTGGATATGAAATCTTCATCAACACCCCGAGCTCGGCTCAGCCCCAGGTAGACCCGCTGCGCAGGCTCTCATCTAGCTGACAGATCCGAAGGCTCGCCTGTGGGGGAGAGGTTGGATATGAAATCTTCATCAACACCCCGAGCTCGGCTCAGCCCCAGATAGATCCGTTGCGCAGGCTCTCATCTAGCTGGCAGGTTCGAAGGCTCGCCTGTGGGGGAGAGGTTGGATATGAAATCTTCATCAACACCCCGAGCTCGGCTCGGCCCTAGGTAGACCCGCTGCGCAGGCTCTCATCTAGCTGGCAGGTCCGAAAGCTCGCATGTGGGGGAGAGGTTTGGTTTTGAGATCTTCATCGACACCCCGAGCTCGGCTCGGCCCCAGGTAGACCCGCTGCGGCGGCTCTCATCTAGCCGGCAAGTTCGAAGGCTCGCCTATGGGGGACAGGTTTAGTGTTTAGAAATATTTCGACACAGATGTTCTAGGCTAGGCAAAAGCACCCTAAAGACAGACCCAAAAAGGTCTCGGCCAGGAGAGGTTTCGGCCGGGGGAGGTCTCGGCCAGGAGATCCTTGCTGAGGGATCTCGCCAAACGAAGTTCCCGGCGGGCCCAGACAAGGAGACCGATCGTTCGAGCAAGGAAAGGAGGGGCGGTCTTCCCTTAGCCTATGAATGACACTCATCGCAAATGGTTCTCGGCAGAAGGCGGGAGCGACGTGTCGGAGCCTTGGGCTCTCGACAGATTCTCACATATCGGCCGCTAAGAGAGACAATCCTAGAGGGGGTCAAGGGCCCCGGGCGGAAACACTCTTGAACAACATTCGTTTTTTAACAGTTAAAAAAAAGAGTGGAGCAAAGTTACATTTACATTATAAACTAAATACAGTATTACAAAAATTGGAGCGGCTCGCTCATTACAGAGAGAAGAAAAAGAAACCCCTCAGGGGGAAGCGCTATATCCGCTCGAGATCCCGCTCAGGTCCCCACTTGGGCTTCCGCGGGAGCTCTCTCCCGAGCTCTCCCCTGAGGTCTCGCCAACAGTCGTGGGAGATCTCGGGACGTCCGGGGACGGAGAGTCGGGCGCGCCTGGTGGCTTCGGGATAGGCTCGAAGAGCCAGGGGACGAGCTGGGGAGCGGTCAGGGTCTCGCCACCCTCGTCCAGACATCCCACGTCCCGCAACGTCTCGATCATCAATCCGGTCGTCGCCTGGGCGTTGACCTGCAAGAGCTTGTCAATGTCGTACTCGGAATAATTTCAGCTCTTCAGCCTTTCATCGAGCGTGGGAGGGGGCGGGACCATAGCTGCCGCCGTCTCCAGGCGCTTGACCTGGCCCTTCAGCATGGCGTTCTCGCACTCCACCCCGGCCAGCCGCGCGCGAAGCACCATGACTTGCGGAGAGTCCTGCGTAAGAGCATTTTGTCAGCGGCGAGAACGAAGGTGTGGATCTCATAGGTGAGAGCGAAGGTTTGAAAGGGTCTCGCTTACCTCCTCTGCCGGGCGTATGGACAGCAGGCATTGAGCGTCCTCTAGCTCGGTCTTCAGGGCCGCCGCCTGAGCCACCGCTTCCTCTCTCGCCTTGTACATATCGAGGAAGTTCTGGTCGATGGTGATGCTTCGGCGAGCACACATGTGCGCAAGCTCGAACCCACGCATCAGGGCCCGGATGGAGTCGAAAGCAAGGAGGCGAGTGGACATTTGGTCGTACAGGCCCGCGAACTCCCGGCTGTAGAGGCCGTAGCCCAGCGCGAAGGCCTCACCGGTGACCTCGTCACCCTCTTCCCAGCTCGGGAGCAGCGTCGAGAGGGATACTCAGTTGGCCTCTGGGTCCCATTGCAGCAAGGGTTTCCCTTCCGCATCTAGGCTCTTCACGCCCAAGCCGAAGTTCCTGTGCCCTTTCGGTACAGGCTTGGGCGGAGGCTGGGCAGAGCTCGCGGCAACCACTATCTCGGTGCCCACCTCGCCTCCCACCTCGACCGCGGCAGGGGGGTTCTCGGCAGGGGCCCCAACACTGCTCCTGGGGATGTCCCTCTTCTCGCTGGCCGCCGCTAGAATCTCGGCGAAATACCTTCCCGGCGGGAGATGCCGGGCGGACGAAGGCATCTTGAACTTCCCCTTCTCGGTGGCGGACGGTTTCGGCCTCTTCACCCGTTGAGACGAGAAGCCACTGGGTTTCCGCTTCGCAGCACCAGACGGCGGAGCCGGAGCTAGCTCGTCCCGACAAGCGCGGGCCGCAGACTTCGCGAGAGCCAATGGATCTCCCGCAGTCTGGCCTTCGGCAGTTGGCGTCTCGGGGAAGGGCTGGCGCAAGGGGATCTCCCGCTCTCCTACAAAGGCAACAAATAACACTCAGCATCGAGGAGGGACGCGCAAACACCGAACAAAAGAAAAAAGGGACGAGATCTCGCCTTCGCCAGGAGGAACGGGGGGAAGGGAGTCGACGTCCCGCCTAAGGAAGGGGACGTCAAACTCCTTGGTCCCAAAGAATTCGAGGAGCGCGCCCTCGCGGGACCCCAGGGATGGCGGCTTGTAAGCGGCATCCTCATATTGGACCGGCACAAGCGGGACGTTCCTGAAGTCGCCGGAGATAAAAACAAATTTCTCGCCCCAATGATGATGCTTGTTGGCGAGACCGGTTGTTTTAAGCAACTGCCCGGAGAAGAAGACGACTCCTCCCTTCGCGCGGAAGGTAAACAGCTTCCGGAAGATCGAAAGGTTGAACTCTATCCTTTCAGATCGCATGTAGTAGATAAATGCTACAAGGATGGCGACCGAATTCGGATTCAGCTGCGCGAGAATAACTCCGTAGTAGCGGAGGGCGAGGCGCATCTCTGGCCAAAGGGGGAGGCGAAAGCCCACCTCGAAGTGTTCGAGGGGGATCGCGAGCTCTCCCTCTCGCGCAGTGTTCACCCTATCGTTGTTGTCTGGGTTTCTCGCGGTGAAGCTAGCGGGAACGTATTGGGACGTGATCAGCTGATACTCGTCCAAGGTCAGACGGCACGACGGAAATCGGTGCCTTCAGAAAGCTTCCGCGCAATGAGAACGTCCCTCGTTCTCGCCAGGCATTGTGACTAAAGTGTTCAAAGGCGAAACAGCAAGGGAGGGGAGGCGAGAGCAAGACGTTCTCGGCAGAGCGCGAAAGCGAAAGGAAGAGAGGGGGAGGTTCCGGATCAGGGAAATAAATGTGGTGGGTGAATCCACCTATTTATAGAAAGCTGTGATGAATGATGATTTTCCCGGAAAGGGCGGCGGAGGTACAGCTGTCACGCCCTAAGTCAACGGCGCCTCGGTCCCCCGCCCGAATTGACAGTGACTGATCGACAACCCTAGTTCGCGCAAGAGTCGCGCGGTACGACAGAAGAGAAAGCGAAAAACGTTCTTTCTAGGTGAGACCTAAGATAACAGCAATAACAATAGTTAACCAATAAAAGCAGTTCACAAGATCGCAAGCAGTCCACGATTCAAAACAAAATTAAGAAAAACATAATTAAAAGACATGGTACATGGCGAGAAGGGAATGCCAGAGGTAAGGAGAGGCGAGATAGCAAGAATCAATAAGGCTCCCAACGTCAGCATCCTCGCTCTCGCTATCGGGTCCTCGGAGGCGCCAACGGGTTGAAGTAGGAGGAGAGAACGGTGCACCCTAGATTGATCCGGCGAGCTTGATCTCGTATCCGCGCAAGGCACCTCCCGGGAGAAGATCCCGCAGTAGGGCAGCCCGGCCTCTCCGCCTCGCTTAGAAAGTAATCTCGCTCCAGGGCCTCCAGCCTTTGCTCCACCGACCTGTGGAACTCTCTCGCCGCGTGGGCCTGGCCCGCTCCCGCCGCGCGAGTTTGGAGAGGATGGCCGCGACCCTTTTCCCTCGCCTTCTCGCGCTTCCCGCGCCAATCAGGATTCCTTCCATTTCGTCAGAGGAGGGGAAGGGAGAGCTGTCGTCGTCCTCCTCCCGATCCCTGTCATCGTCCTCGTCCTCGTCAGCTCCCGATCGCAGGTCCGGATCTCCTGAGAAGACAATCTGGCGGTCAGTGCGAGAACAGGGTAAGAGCAGCAGCAGTGTGTGTTCATACCAGCACCATGGCGAGAGTCGTCGACCGGGGGAAGGCGAGAAGGCTCGGGCTCTCCCTCGGCATCCCTCCCAAACAGGAGATGGAGTGGCTTTCCACGGCCCGGACGGAAGACCTCGCGCGTCGTAATCTCCGCAGGGCCCGAAATCTGGGGAGGGTCGCGCTCCCTCTCGGAACGGTCCGCCTCCGGCATCAAGGATGGGTCGGCAGGCGCCTCACCTACGGAAGGGTGAGGATTGATTGTTGGATCGCCGTGGGGGGAAACCTATGCGACAGTCCCCTGCAAGGTAAGACCCGGGCAGGCGGAAGCAGGCGCTGCGAGAGTCCCACCCAAGGGTTAGAATGACCAAAAGAAAAACGGACAAGAAAGGAGGGGCTACCTGGAGGTCCCGAACCATCGGCAGGAGCTCTTTCCGGATCCTGTGGCTGATCCTCGGGTGGGCGAGACGTCGATGGGTCCGGGGGCACCGGCGGAAGCCCGGCACCGCCTCCCGGGGCCACCTTCCAAGAAAGGTTCAGTGATCAAGTCTCAAGTACAGCAGTCCGCTAGTCGGCGAGACGTACCCTCTACAGCAGAAGAGGGTCGGTCGCACGGCTTGGGTTCGAAGTTGGAGAGGCTCGGTGCTCTCGCGAGGGGCCCCGATGGACCTTCTTCTTCTTCTTCTCTTTTGGCGGCGGCGGAGGCGCCACAGTGGGTGCCTCTCTCGCCAGCCAAGGAGCCACTAGTGCGCTATTGGCAAGGGCTCGCGCTTGCGCCGCCTTTATGCGGTCCTGAAGGTCCTGCGAGAGTGGCTTACCAGCTTGTTTGGGGCGCATCGCGAGGTCGCGCGAGATCTCAGGGGGGCAACAACGGTCAGGGGCAGATTTACGGTCGTCTATCATCGCATATATATAACCGCGGCAGGGCCCACCGATAGATTCTCTTTGCAGGAAGTGACACGTGCCCAGCGAATATTTATGGGTTGGACATGTCTTTGCGAGCGCAGAGCTAGCTCAAAAAGAGTGGGGATTGTGTACAACCCATATTCGCTGGGTAGGACCCGGAGGCATTAACGGTCGGGGTTGGACCAGCCCGGGGTTAGCTCGGGCCAGAAGAGCTCTCGCGCCGGAGGAGCTCCCACCTAGGAGCAGGCGAGATCCCGCCCATGGCCAGAAGCAGGCGAGAAGGCGCGGCGCTGAGAGAGCTCCACTCTCTCAGCGCCACGATCCGCAAGGGCGCTGAGTGAGCTTCACTCACTCAGTGTCATGGGCATCAGTAAGGGCGCTGAGTGGGCTTCACTCACTCAGCTCCATGGTCATCAGCAAGGGCGCCGAGTGAACTCCACTCTCTCAGCGCCATGATCAGCAAGGGCGTTGAGTGAGCTTCACTCACTCAGCGCCATGGTCATCAGCAAGGGCGCCGAGTGAGCTTCACTCACTCAGCGCCATGGTCAGCAGCAAGGGCGCTGAGTATGCTCCACTCACCCAACGTCACGTCCAGCAGCGACAGCGCCAAGGTTAGAGGAGCTCCCATCTGGGGAGGGGCGAAAGCGTTCACCTTCGGTCAGCCGGGACCCGCTCTCGGCAGAGCCGGCGAGAAGGCGGGGGCTGGCTCGACGTGAGACTTCTGACACTTCTTTTTTTAGCTCCCGCCAAAGGAAGGCGAGAGGGTTCTCGGCACAGAGCTCTCGCCGAGTGGGGCCCAGGTTCAGGGTAAAATGTCTTAATTGCCCTCGGGTAAAATTACCCTTATACCCTCAGGGGATTCTTTTAGTACTTCTCAGACAGCGGGATTTGGCTATTGGCAGACCAGCCAGGGATATTTTAGTAACTTCAGGTCAGCAAAAGATTATAAATAGACCCACAAGACTCCTTAGAAAGCGGACTCTCATTTTTTCTCTGAATCTCTAGTGCTTTCTGAGGAGCTCCTAGCCCAGCTTTTGGCTTTGGAGGAGAAGCTCTCAGAGATCTTCCGGGTGTGAGGTGGGACCTCCCTGCTGAGGCTTTGGGTCAGTTCTAAGTCGTTAGCTACCAGTCGAGGGGCAGGGCTTGAGAGAAGTAGGCGTTAGTTGCACCCCTGTTTTGAACATTCGCTGAGGTCAATTTTGGCTTCAACAAGTATGATACACTTATTTATGTGCAGGTTGCTATAACATGATTTTTCAACATTTTGTGGAGCCTACTAGCTTATTTGATTTATACTATTATTCTTCATTTTGTGAAGTTTTGATCATTCGTTAACGCCCACCTAGAGTTTATTTCCATTAGGCTTCTGGTTTGATTTAGTATGCATGTGGTCATGTTTGGTTGGTCTTCTTAAATTTTCAAATGATGGAGAGATGAATCAAGCATCTTATTAGTGTTTTTTTATTGCTAAGTACTATTTTGACGGATTGGTCCGTCTACAGCCGACATCATTTTGTGGAGCTTCATTTGATCATTTTCAGCATTTTGATTATGTTGTGGTGTTCTCAAATATATGTCAAAATTAAATTTTTTTTAAAATTTTTTGGGTGGTGTGCTAATAGCCGGAGTAAAAATGGGTGGGGTGCTACTATCTCAAGTGTGCTAATAGCGAGATAAGGTGTGCTATTAACAAGCTCTAAATGAAAGACACAATTGTTGATCTATATATTGTCTCCGTCTGGCATGGTGTCGGGGGCCATGAGCGTGGTGATTATGAATCTTTGTTCGTGAACACCCGACCTCATTTAAGGAACTTGGCCTTCGTTTAGCGCGGTGATGGTGGTTTCATGAACGCCCGACCTCGCCTAAAAAAATTCATGCATTTTATGCTGAAAACCAAACTCACTGGAGCAAATAAGCCGTGCCAAATAAAGCCTTCATCTACTTTTATGTCCAAAACTAGTACTCTTTTCTTAAAGTGGGGATAAGAGTTTACTAATTTAATAGTCGCCTCACGCGAGACTTGGCGAGAAGAAGGTAGCGAGTAAAAGAACAGCTCCAGACTAACTATAAACATGATCTATGTGTTGCAGCAAGGAGCTCCTGTCACACATCCTAAAGTCTATAAGAACTTCCCCTCCTAAAATCATTGTTGAGCTCGGCACAAGGGAGACGAACACTGAACTCGCCCACCATAGGGGGGATCCAGATCCCTTCAACTTGTCTCTTGGGGTCATATTTATAGGCAAATCAAAGGGGAGAGGGATTTGGTCTGGCAACAGTCACTCCCGCCTTAACCAGATGTTATTCCCAAATCAAGAGGGGGGGCCAGTACTCTCCTGGAGGCCAATGAATACTCCCGCCGAGTACTCTTCTGCAACATCTTCCTTAAGTCATTTTTTACCTCTACAAATTATAACAACAATAACACTCAACCATTTATCCCACTGTAGCGGGGTCGGCTATATGGATCCTTTGTCGCCATTGTGCCCTATCTTTTGTCATAATCTCACTAATGTCTAAGTACATCATGTCTTTTCTTATAATTTCATTCCAAGTCTTTATTGATCTACCCCTCCCTCGTTTAACATGCTCAGTGACTAGACTCTCACAACGCCTAACAGATGCCTCTAATGGTTTCCTTTGTACGTGTCCAAACCATCTTAGTCGAGCTTCTCGCATCTTCTCTGCAATTGGTGCTACTCCTGTCTTATCCCTGATACATTCATTCTTATTTTTATCCAATCTCGTGTGTCCACACATCCACCTAAACATTCTCATCTCCACAACTCCCATTTTATGCACATGAACACAATTTACTGCCCAGCACTCAAGAACAATAGAGCATCTCTACGAATTACAGATTATACATATATATTTAGTCGCTCAATACAAATGCATGGGGGACAACCTGCCCAGGCGCTAACAAAATTTGAAGGCATACAGGAGCGTGAATCAGATCACAATAAAAAAGAGTTGTTAAAAACAGACCACAAAATCTTACTGCAGCCCAAAATAAACTGTTATTGTATCACTGTCTACCAATTTAAATTTTCGCAGCTGGAGGCCCTCTTCCCCGGCGCCGGCCTCTTATTCCTCGTAGCCGAACCACCCGGCCCCGGCGTTCCTTCCCTCAAGAATTAAAATTTTTGAGCTAGAGGAAAAAAATCCTCCACACTTTACACTTTATTTAATGGAATTTTCATAATATACAAAACTTTGAGCCAAACACAATCATCCTCAAGGAGCCGGGGAACTAAAACACAACAGATGTAGCAGTAAACTCAATTTACCTCCAGATCCTACAACCTGGACCGTCTGATGCATTTGATGGGATTGAAAGGGCGGCGCCGATGAGCCGAGTTCAGGGAAGAAATCGGCTTTATGTCCCAGCCTTCGATATTCTTGGGAACGCATACGTCAAAGAGGATCTGGCTGAGTACGCCTTGGGGCTTGATGCTTGGAATCTGGAACAGCCCGCTCTTCTGTTCATCGACCGGTGAAACTCCGGAGCGGATTTCACTAAACTCAGTTGAACTCTGTACGAAATGGTCGGTTGGCTCGAAAGTGAATCTTCTTAAACTTTCGTTTGAATCGATTGCTGCGACCGACTCGGGCATCTTTTTATTGGCATTTTGATAGAGCTGCCGATTCGAAAATATAAGGCGCGCCTTGGAAAGAAAGTCACTCACCGCGGCTCTGTATTCGTCTTGATTGTGCCTATAATGAGCTGCAAAAGAAACAAGAAAAAAAATGAAATATTTCCTATCAGAAGTAAAATATTTCATATCCGGTTAAACATGTGAGGCTAATCATCCCAGAATGCCTTTTTTTAATAGATGATTCTAAATTATTTATAAAAGAAAAATTAATACTTTGATTTTTTTTAATATAAGCATTTGATTACTAATTATCCATATTTTCTTTTTTTTTTCTTATATTACTTTTTAATGATTTAATAATACTGATAATATGTAAGTTAGGTTTGATATGAGAGAGGCAGAAGAACATTGTATAATATCTTTTAGTGATTCATAACCTAAAATCTTAATTTAACTCCATTTCCCCTCAATTCCGACTGTCGAGCCACAAAAATTGCAAGGTTCCGAGCCAGAGAGAAGGAAGAGGGAGAAGAAGGGCAGCTTGATGGTTCAAAATGTTATAAGGCGGCAATTACGTTATTTTGAACTCAATTGATGGGCAGACTTGTAATCGCATTTAGTTTAGCCTAAGAAATTCTAGGGCTGACTTGTAATATCACGGTTGAGTTCTATGATGAGGACCTGAGCTCTTCTTGGGTGCCCTCCAGACTTCCAGGTGCGTTACCCATTGGCTAGTTGACCAAATGTTGGCGTTGTCACTGGTCAGTGTGCGCCGGGAAAGACAAAATCGGGAATTCCTACTGTCAATAAGGTTAAAGTCGGCAATTCCAACCGTCGGCAGATATTCGGATCTGAGTTCATATTTCTCTCAAGGGCGTGATGATAATGTACTGAGAGGATTTTAAATATGCCAGGTATATATGAAATTTTTAGAAGTCAGCATGAAACTTGATATTCTGCCCATTTACCGTTTGAACTAGGAGAAACCGGTCTAGGGTCTGTTTGGCACGATGTTTTTTCTCCGGTGATTTTGGATAAAAACATCACCAACATCAAATGTGTCACATGACAACGGTTATGACCTCCACAAAAAAAGAACTATTTGAACATAAAAGTGGATGATGTCCATTAGGTGAGGTCGAGCGTTAATAAACGACCCCACCGCGTTCATGACCGACACCGCCGTGCCAAACGGACCCTAGATTTAGATTGGACAGATTACTCATATTTGGCTAGCATAGGTCAAACATAATTAATTGTTTAACCATATTGGTAGATCATCTTGGAAATTGATTGGTGTAACCCGGGTAGTGGGGTTAACATAGTACGTACAAACCTTGGCTGGTGTATCCCTAATTTTGTTCGTTGTACCACGAGAGTTAGTCAAACAGTGGACTCAGTGGGATGTGAGATAGGGAAGCCACATAGACGAATGTATGGGTAGATGGATCGTGGCACTATCTAAATGCGTCATGTCTCACACGGGATCGAATCTACAAACTAGCATTGAGGCTGCACTGAGTTAGTTCGATAATCCTGTAGTGTTTACTCATAATTATGCTTGTGCTTGAAGTGTTCGAGCTGCAAATCGGTGTCTGGTACTTGGACTGTTGCCTACTTTGTGGGGAGCAGAGCCTTTAAAGTGTCCTATTATACACAGATAGTCGCCTGATTTTTAGTATTAGGTCCAAATAAAAGGCAAGTGATATTTGGATTGTCGTCCGTAGGGTATATCCTAGAACTCCAAAAGTGAAGTTGTGTTTTGTGTTGTGATGTTGCTAAACTAGATTTGAATTGAAATTATGTTAGTATGTTAGTCATCTGGGACATGTTTGTAATTGTTAACTGCTAGATGTTTAGTGACATGTGAAGTGTAAGATAGTGCAATGCCTTTCCTAGTACACCTCTTTGCTAGTTGATTTAAGCACCGTTTAGCATGGAGGTGGCAGTCGTGAACGCGGTGATTATGAACAGTCGCTGCCCGACCTTACCTAAGGAACTTCATCCACTTTTATGTTCAAAACTAGTTTTTTTTTTCTTGGTGGCGGTCATAACCGTTGTCATGTCAAATATACATTCTATGGTTGTGGCGTTTTTTGTCCAAACTCACCGGAGTAAAAACGTCGCGCCAAACGGAGCATTAATCATTACACATTGTTATAATTCGTAAAAATTCGATATACATCTTTTGTTAGTAATGGGCTGCATGATGTAAGCATACTAGTGTCAGTCTTCCTTGAGAGCATATAGGATGGTCAAAGGAACCTAGGAGATGTCACAAGTAAACTTACTCAAGTATTATTCAAAAGATTGTTACTCCAGAAAATCAAGTATGATCCTGAGGTCAGGTCAGTAAATTTCCTTGCATTCAATTTATTCATGTATTTATTCATCAATGTAATAAGTCTATATGAGACATGCGCTTAAGTTCAACATTAATAGTTTTGGCTTTGTAGCCTATATCAGACACTTATTAATATTTTAATGAAATTGCTTCTGCTTAGTTATTTATTTATTTATGAGAAATTAAAATTTGATATTACCTCCGACCTAAAGCCCAGATTATTATACAAGGGCGTGCAGTAAAAAAAAATATGCGAAATGAGTGGTTATAGCATCATTTACTCTTGGAAGTGAAAACTTACCTCTTGGAAGTGAAAACTTTTTAAGTATTCATAGTTCCCATACAATTGTCCGACAACTGATCGCTTCGTCCGAAACATGACATGCTCACTCTGCTTGCAACAATCCAATTAGTTCAACAAATGCAGGTGTGTGTACCTATCGCTTCTTTGTGGTGCACAAAAGGCCCGGTACGTCCGGGCCAAACCCAAGCTCGCCAAGCCTGGGCTAATTCAGGCCAGGCACAGACCCTCCATAAAATGCATGGCCTGCGAGGGCCTGAACAGCCATGTAAGCCTGGCTCAGCCAGGACCAGCTAAACTACTACTGGGTGGGATTTGCATTCCTAAAATGCACCTCCCCGCATTAAAAAATGCTAGGCAGTGCACAGCTTTAAAATTGGGCTCCCCCGGCGGGCTAGGCCTGGCCTGGGCCTGATCCAGGTCTCAGGTCAGGCCTAACAACAAACATGGGGCTTGGTGAGGCCCCTAGGCCCAACCTGGCCTAGACCTTACTGGGCTTGTGCCTTTTCGGACTTTTAACCGAGCAGAGCTGGGTCCGCAACAGGGCCCAGACTTTTCATGCACCTCTATGTTATGTGCCTATTTCAAGACTTCGCCGAAGGTGGCAATGGAGATGGAGATACAAGGGGAGCCAAACTCAACCCGCTGAGAATGCGAGGGGAGAGGAGGAGGTGGAGTTGTGCTCAACCCTAACCCCATAAATGAGGAAGAAGAAAGAACTAGAGAAACAGGGGAGAACTTGAGAGAGAGAGAAATTGACTTCATTCTTAATATCTAATACATGACCCAAAGGGGCCTATATATCACATGCATGACCCAAAGGGGACTATATATCACATGCATGACCCAAAGGGGCCTATATATAGGATCCCAGTGGCATGGGCGTAAATACCAAATAAAAAGAAATGTGTGAAACATTAAGACATTAAAACACTAACAACTCATAACTACGACTCAACTCATACGATTCGACATATACAACTCGACTCTGATATCTAAAGACTCATAATAATATAACCGTTAATAGATAAATGACAGAGTGGAACCCATAACATTCCACATGTCCTTCAAATCGAGTTTGTCCTCGAGCTTAAAGGATGCTTGCACAGTGTGATCATATAGCTCTTTGATTTCTCGCTGAAACAACTCTTGGTAGCGCGAGAGACTGCAAAGATCTGGTGTAGCGAAGGCTACATCGAGTGGCCGGTCGACATCGTGCTCACAAATAGCACGAGAGACTGCAAAGATCTGGTGTGGCAAAGGAGCTTGTGGAAGAAAGATCGTCGAACATAATATCTAGTATTGACGAGTGTGCGCGGCGACGGCTAACTGTCGAGGGTGATGGATGCCCAAGCTGAATGTGAGTTGCAACAATCAAAATCGGTGGTGGCGGCTAGGGAAAAATCGTTAAAAGAAATGGCTTGAGTGGGGCAGGTAGAGTAGGCGGCCGAAGCAGAGGTTGTGCAATGGAGACAGCGGGAACTGACGGAGACGACAAAAAATACGGCAGCACCACCTCTGGGATGGGAAGCGACAATGTCGGATGTGCAAACTGCGGGGGTGGGGGGGGTCCCCAAGATCTGTGGAGACCCCTCGAGATTTGGTGGTTATAGCGACTGTGCAAGTGGGAGCGGTGGCTGCGCTGGTGGAATCGACGGCGAGGGAGGTGGATGTCGTGTTCAACAATGGAATGTGGTAGTAGTGGCGCAAGCATAAGCTTCAATGGAGCAACTGTTGGCGTCGATGGTGCAAGACAAGCTAAGATGGACGCCTGCGTTGGTGGAACTGATGGAATTGGGCCACCGAAGTAGACTAGGTCAATGCGGGGGGTGAAGCGCAAAAGTGCATCGTCAAAGGATGTTGTTATCTCCAATAGCATTGAACGGAGGGCAGCCTCCTCGACAACACTTATCTTCATGCCGAAAAATTAATTAAGCAAGCAATCCCAAAGAAGGATTAACCGGTTAATGAAGTTTTGGAGGAAAAAAAGGGTCGGTTGGAGGCTCCCCGAGAGCACGCGTCGATCGGGACTTTGTAGGTTGCACGAGGGTTGAAAAGAGAAAAGAGGGCTGCCAGAAAGCGTCATTGTCCCCAGCAGAAGCGAAATGAGCAAGATCGGCCAAGGAAGGTCCACGAGGTGCGGGCATGGGAACCACGATTGATGGAAGAGGAGAGCGCGCGAGAAGAAGTTGTGGAATGAGCAGGATCTCCCTGGTTCAACGTCGGAGGCATGCACCCGAGAAGAAGTTGATGTTGTGGAATCACTCATATGGCCTATATGGTTGGGTGGCATAGTCGGTTGGAGGTGGTTTAGGGTGATGATGCAACGAACGACCTAGATTGGCATGCGCGATGTTGCTCTGATTCCAGTAAGTACCGTTGGAAGGAGATCGAGACAAAAGAGACGAAGTTATCGGGTGTTGATTGCAGTAGAGGGAAAAGGAGGATCAGTCGCTTTGAAGGACAACGTACGACACAGAAGATGCGTTGGCGAGATGGAATCGAAAGAGGCGCGATCGATGGATGAGAAGGAAGACGCCAAAACACAGGGACCCTCTACCCAATTGTAGACTTGTTGTAGCTGGCGAGAGCTGGCAAAGTCGATCACGAGAAAGCTGCTAGGATCAATTGAAGGGAAGGTTGTGGGTTGCGCCACCCTTACACTTCTCTAGAAGTGAACGAGGGTTGCGGTGTGGCGTTTGTTGCAGATGATGGAGCGGAGTCTGTTTGCAGTGGAATCACCTGTAAATGAAGGAATGATAGCTTTGATACCAAAGTTGTTATGTGCTTATTTTGAGACTTCGTCGAAAGTGGCGGTGCAGGCGAAGATGCAAGGGGAGCCGAGCTCAACCAGTGTAGAAAGCGAGGGGAGAGGAAGAAGGGGAGTTGTGCTCAACCCTAACCCTAGAAATGAGGAAGAAGGGAGAACTAAAGAGATAAAAGAACTTGAAAGAGAAAGAGAAATTGATTACATTCTTGATATCCCATCATGACCCAAGAGGGCCTATATATAGGATCTGATGACATAGGCGTAAATACCCCATATAAAAAAATGTGTGAAACATTAAAATGCTAATAACTTATAACTATGACTCAATTCACAAAACTCAACCCATACAATTCAACCTATACAACTCGACTATGATACCAAAAGACTAGTAATAATATAACCATTAATAGATAAATGTCAGTGTGGGACCCATGACACCATATTCTCCACTTATGGATAAATTTCCAATAATGACAACAATAGATTACAAATATGAACTTATCTTGAACATATTAATCATATCTTTATTTTTCACTCACTTAGTGATGGGAATCATAGTTCACGAGGTGACCGACCCATATCAGAGCCCATTCAGGTTTACACTTGTAATAGGAGGGGTTGGGGTCAGTCTATGGACGATCCACGTACAAAGGAGACCATTAGAGGCACCTATTAGGCGTTGTGAGAGTCTAGTCACTAGGTAGTTAAATGAGGGAGGGGTAGACCAATAAAGACTTGTAATGAAATTGTAAGGAAAGACATGATGTACTTAGGCATTAGTGAGATTATGACAAAAGATAGGGTACAATGACGACAAAGGATCCATATAGCCGACCCCACTATAGTGGGATAAAGGCTTGAGTGTTGTTGTTGTTGTTGTATTCTTTTGCATGTTATTTATGTACATTTTTGTGTGTATTGTAATGGCCAATCACAGCTGTCTATTGTGTATTTGTAGCCTATAAATATGTTTGTGGAGTATTTGTGTGGGGATTGTGGAATTTTGTGAGATTTTCGGATTTTGTGATCACTAAGGTGTTGACGTTGTAGAATATGTGTCAAAGCCTAATTCTAATTATCTCTTTCAATTACCCAAGACTTCCATCGCCAATTCTCGGGTAACTGCCTCTCACACAAAAAAACTATTAACCCATATAACAGCTCAAAATTGTTGGGAAACCACTAGATTGGATTATTGGTCGTTGTCGACCCTCCCTGGACAGGAACGATGACCCCTAGTTTGAAGTCGAGGCTTGTCAAAGGATAGTGTCTCCTCCCAGGAAGAGAATGACTCTGCTGTCGAATTAAATGCTCACTGATAGTTGACGAGCCTTCCCGAGACGAAAACGAGAGTTCGGTTTGGTTGTTTTGCCTTGTCAAGGCTCGATTGTGCAGGGCCCTTTCCAATCCTATTCTCACTCCAGTCGGTGCCATTCCATGACAATTTTTTTAAATACTCAACTATTCAGTCATCAAAAGTAGTCAAACAATGCATCATGCATCTTCCTTTTACTGTGTCGGGTCCCCTACTTTAGTCGACTGTTGTATTGTAATTATTATTATTATTATTATTGTAATGTGTTATTAATATAATGAGTTGAATCCGAATCAAGTCGTATTGAGTCATATAAGTCGATTCGTAGTTAGGGAATTATAGATCTTTTAGTATTTTATGCATTTTGTTATAATTACGACCATACCTTTGTGGGGTCCTATATATTGATCCTTAGAGTCTTGTATGAGAGCTAAGTAATGAAATAGTCTATTTTCCGCCTTTGAATGGAATGATTCTTGGGTCCTGGTCCCGAACAAAGTCTGGGACCAATACAATCCAAGTATTTTGTGGGGCCTACGGTGCACAGGTTTTGTGCACCGTTGGCACCCATGCCGCGAAATACATGCATTTGATTGGACTCGGACACCGCCAGCTGGCGTCTGAGACCCGGACGGAAAAAAATTCTTTTGAATGAGATCTTGGAAGCTCTCTCTCTCTCTCGAGCACGTCCCACTTAAGCAATCACGGTCAAGGCTTTGTGGTATCTCAGCCACCATCATCTTCACCTTTGGACACTCCTCCGACAACCTCAGAGTAGACCCATAACAATTTGGTATCAGAGCCCTCGTTCCTCTTCCGTCGACACCATTCCTCAATCGAAGTCTCCTCCAAGCTCTGTCATCTTCCACGCCAAGTCTCAATCATTGCCTTCTCTACCGTCATTTTTGGTCGAATCATTTTTATTTCAGTGCTTGTTTGTTGTCTCCTTCAATCGATTTGGCAAAACCAACGACTCGTCAACATCGTCGCTGCTATTTTTCTTCTCATTGGGATGCCCCATTATCAGATCAGATGACATTTTCCGCCCTCTTGCAACATCATTGTCGAAGCCCTGCAACCAGAGCCATCTTCACGCACTCCAACCGCCGAAGCCATCTAGCACCCTTCCATTCCTGCTGGCATCGTAACCTAACAGAAGAGGCTCGACCAACTGGATCTTCTTCGTCAACAATACTACACATGTTGGGGGTATCTCAGGGCCTCGTCATCATCCTCCACCCTTGAAATAAACATCCTTTTCATTATGCGACCTCCTTTCTCAGCGTCGACGCTAGCCGCACTCTCCTCTCCGATCGCACTGCCTTCTGTCTCGAGCCGCCTTTTGCGATTCGAGCCCCGCACAGCCCGTTTCCCTCTATCTGCTGCCCTCTTCTTGAGCCCCACGCCAACAACTCAGCAGCCCACATTTCGTTTTTCCTTGAACCCCCCACAACAACTGACCTAGGGGGGTCTATTTAATAGATTAATGCATAAACCAATTAAATAATTAATTTAATTAATCAATTTAAATGGATGTGAAATTACGTGTCGCAGATGCGACCGCCAACGAATCGATCTGCTCGACGTTGCGGGAATTCATGACCACCACGGACACCCGTCTTCGGGAAGCCGACGCACTCCTTCAGTAGATTAAAAATGCATCGCCGCCCGAGCCATCGTCAAGTCCATTAGAGTAATTGTCGCTCCCACCATCGACCACTAAAGTCCCGCCGCTTCCCACCATGCGTGGCCTTCCTCTGTCACTGTCAGTTCATGCGGTCATCACTTCGCCGCCTCTTTTATCGGCCCCTGCTCTGTCGGTACCTCCATCCACCTTGCCGCCAAATCCGTTCATTTCATCGACCATCGCTCTTTCGGCCTCCTTGTTGTTGATATTGAACACCCCTCCACCGGCCCTGCCAAAGACATGCCTTCCACCGCCCATTTTTCCAACAGTGTTGTCACTACTCGTTGACGCCACCACCGTCGTTACGCGCTATCCGCCATTGTTCTGGCGTGAAATCAAGGAGCAAAATGATTTGGTCGCCACATAGAGTTCGAGCTTGAGAGCAAGTTTAATTTCAAGGGCGGAGGAGATGTTATGGATCTATTATTATTGTAATGTGTTATTAATATAATGAGTTGAGTCTGAATCGAGTCGTATTGAGTTGCATATGTAGTCATAGTTAGAGTATTATGGGTCTTTTAGTATTTTATGCATTTTGTTAAAATTACGTCCATGCCATTAGGTGTCCTATATATTGACCCTTGGAGTCTTGTGTGAGAGCTAAGAATGAAATGGTCTATTTTCTATCTTTGAATGAGATCTTGGAAGCTCTCTCTTTTGAGCACGCCATGCTTAGGCAGTCGCAGTCAAAATTATGTAGTATCTCCATCATCATCATCTCCACCTTCGACCACTCCACTGACAACCTCCGAGTAGGCCCATAACACTGTCTTGCACCAATCCAACTTCATTTCATCACTCAAGAAAACTACCTGTTGTAGTCCAGTACTACTCCAGATCTATTGAACAAAGCCGACACCCCACCCCCCTCCCCTCCAGATAGCTTCTTGAATTGAAGTCCTAAAAAATACGCAGCATCCCGGGAACACGAATTTGTACAAAGCTCTAAAATCAATAGCATACATGCAAGATTTATTTTCCAGGCCTGAAACTGCAGCAACTTATCCCACTTGGGCTTCTATTACTTGTGCAAATTATAAATTTGGACGTTTATTTTTCTTTTTGTTGATTACTAGTGGGAAACCACGTGATTTGAGAATATTAACTTGTAAAAATTTGCTAGATTACTCGAACCTACTTGAAGGATTTATTTGTTGAGTATTTAATTACAATAATCTTGCATCAATTTATACTAGTAATTCCACATTGTCTTTAAAGTCTAATTTTGATCGTGTATGCTAGTGTGGCCTAACCAAATTTCAAAACTTATTATATTTGCACATGTGGGCCTTTATGATCATTGCATCATTTTAGAACCTCACTACCACAGTCGCATTCATCACTCTACTATCGTCACTTTATCCTACTATCGAAATATCAATGTTGTAGATATCGCCCGACATAAAGGTTTGAGACCTAAAACGCCATGTTTTTGTTTTAAATTAGGGGCGTAACGTTTTGAAAAAGACGGGCCGATATATCGCTTGTGACCGATATATCGCCCAAAAAACGACGATATATCGACCCATTTTTATTTTAAAAAATTTATTTATTCAATATTTTACCTAATAACAATCGTCGGTTCACTTCGTTACGAACGCTCTGAGTCACTCTCCTTCCCTAGCTCTCCCTTGACTCTCTCATGCTCTCCACGGGTACTCTCCCTTGACTCTCTCTCGCTCCCTGGTTGTTCTCTCTCTTGGGCTTTTGACAGTCTGGTTGGTTCTCTCACTCTCTCGGCTGGCTCTTCATCCTCGTTGGTTGTTCTCTCTGGTACTCTCAACTCTCTCAGCCGGCTCTTTTCTCTGGTAGCTTCATCCTCGCTGGTTGTTCTCTTTAGTGCTCTCGACTCTCTCAGTTTGCTCTTTATCTGGTATCTGCTTTCACGCTGGTTGTTCTCTCTCGGGCTCTCGACTCTATCCGTTGGTGCTCTCACTCTCTCGGTTGGTGCATTCTTCTCCGTGTCTCCCCCTATCAATCTCTCGCTTTGCATTCTTCTCCCTCACTCTCCCTCTCATTCACTCGCTAAGCATTCTTCTATTTTTGTGCTTTGTCGATTGCCATGTTGGTGGCTATGATTTTTTGGTTGCTTTGTTGTCTTGCTGCTCTGCTGCATTTCTGGTGGTTGTAGCATGATGGACGTGGTTTGATGGTTGCTTTACCGACTTGCTACCATGTTGTCTTGTTGGTGGTTGTAGTATGGTGGTTGTGGTTTGCCTTGCTGTCCTGCTGCCTTGTTGCCTTACTGGTGGTTGTAGCTTTGTGGCAGTGGACTATTGATTGTCTTGCTTGGTGGTTGTGTGTGTTTGCTATTTTTATGGTTGTCTAGTTGATTTGTGCCTAGTTGCTACTTGCGGCGATATATCTGCTCGTTTTTATGTCTTATTTTATCTATTTTGTTGAACAACAAATAATTTGAAATACCCCCAATTTTTAATTATTTATCCAACTTCATTTTACAACGATGATGTATGGCCATAGCGAATGAATGAATGCATGTATATCCAACTTCATTTTTCTAGTTGTCTTGTTGTTTAGTGTTTTTTGATAAATAAAATGTTGGATACTTGGATGGCTTGTTTCTTTTGAGAAATTAAATGATAAATAAAAAGTTGGATACTTGAATACCTTGTGTTCACTACTTTGAATGATAATGATAACTTTGTATACTACAGATTATGCAAAATGTCGTTGGAAAAATAAAATGTTGTACGAAAAATTAGAAGGAAAACTGAAGATCTAACGATCTAAGAAGTTAAGGGAGCATTTTTTATGTTGATTTTCAACAAATCAAGTAATTTGATTCTTCTCATGATGCAATTATGTAAAATCTTTATTTTATTTCATATAATTAATATTGTTTTCATTTCATATACCCTAGAATGGCTTTTTATGCTGGATCTAGTGAGGTTCCCATATCGATGGTACCAACTGATGGAGATCCGTTCTGGGCATTTGGTGAGAAGTTGGTTGCAAACGACACCAACAGAACCAAATCGATCTACTGTAAGCGGACGGTGAATGATGGAATTACTCATTTCAAGTATCACTTGGCTTGGTGGAAGGGTAATGTTAAGGCATGCCCTCAAGTTCTCGCTGACGTTAAGGCGAAAGCTGAGTCGGCCCTAAATTCAAACTTGGAGAGTAAGAGAGCTAAGAGTGCAAAGTTACAAGCAATCTTGAATGAGGTAGTAGTTGGAGGAGTACATGATGATAAAGTAAAGGAGTCTGTTATACGTAGGAGTTTGCATTCAAGCACGAATTTCAAGGATCAAATGGACCAATTTGTTCATGCAGTTGCGGAGTCAAGCAAGGGAAAAGATTCCCAACATAATACGATAGAGAGTAAGTACAAAAAAAAGCCAAAGATGACGTTTTCATGTATATAGGTAGATGGGAATATGAAAATTGTGTCCCGTTTAATACCATATGCAACTCCTCTTTCCAGCATATGATACATGTTATTGGGTTAAGCAAACCTGGGATGAAGATCTCAACATTTTATGAGTTGAGAGAGAATTTTGTGAATGGAGGTAGAGAGGACGAAGGAGATGCGGGACACATTCACCCAGACCTGCAAATTAAACGGTAGCACTATCATGATCGATGCATGAACTGATCAGAAGGGTAGAAGTGTGATGAACATCATGATGCATTGCAATTTTGAAGTGGCATTTTGGATTTCAAAGAATGTTTCCTTCACATATGATGGAAAGCTCATCTTTGACTTCTTGGATGAGTCAATTGATAGCCCTGAGAGCCCTTAAGAGGACAGTATCTTGTAGATTCTGACGGATAGCGTGTCCAATAATATGATTGCAATAAAACTTATGGCTTTGAAAAAGCCTAAGTTTTTTTGGATAAGTTGTGTAGCTTATACAATTAATCTTTTGTTAAAGAATACAGGAAAACGGAAGCCAATAAAGAGTGTTATCTACTTAGTCCGACAACTCTTTGTCTTCATCTATGGTCACGCATCTCTCTCAACATGTTTAGAGAGTCAACGAAGGAATTGGACTCTCATGAGCTTATTCGACCAGGTGTGACTAGATTCGCTATAATGTTTCTATATTTACAGAGTATCTCAGAGAAGAAAAATCAGTTGAGAGGCTTATTCACATCTGCAAAGTGGGTTGCAATAAAGTTGGCAATAGTGTCGGGGGAAAGTAGGTATATTTGTTTGAAACTGATGACTTATAGTATTTAATGAATTATTTATTTTGTATATGGTAGGCTGCAATGATAGTGATGAGCGTAAGATTTTGGACAAAGGTCAAGCAGGCTATTGATATATTCACCCGATTTGTGAATGTTTTGAGAAAAGTCAACGGGGATACAACTTACATAGGATGGTTATATGGGGATATAAAAAAAACTAGGGAAGAGGTTGTTATTCTCGATCACCATGAGAACAAATACTTTCTTATATGGAAGTTGATCGATAGCAGATGAGAGAAGAAGATGAGCAGCCTTCTGCACCTTGCAGGATATTACTTAAACTCATTTTTTTATTATTCCCGACAAGTGGAGATTGAGGCCGACGGAAGATTTATAAGTGATTTTGTTGAATGTCTCTCAAGGATATATAGGAAAGATCTTTTTAGGCAGGATCACATCAATGTTGAGTTTGATCTTTACCAAAACTAACAAGAACAATTTGGTAAATACATGGAAAGAGACAACTACAAAATCTCAACTTACATCTAGGTACATTTTAATATATTTTTTATTAACTATAATTGTTAATGATATATTATGTATAATTGAAATGTGTCGTCATTTTATTTTTGACAGTACATTGGTGGAGACTTAAATGTGTTGATGCAACACACCTTAAAACTATGGCTATGAAGACTTTGAGTCTGACTACTTCATCCTGGCTGCTGTGAGAGGAACTACAGCACCTTTGAGATGGTATGCATTAATTTAGTTATTTAGCCAGACATAAATATCTTAGTATATGATTGTATGTGTTGTTTAGCATTTCTTCAAATTTTATAGATGCATTCTAAGAAGAGGAATAAACTCGACAACAAAAGATTGAATGATGTTTTTGCAAAGTTTAATGATTTATTGAATTAAAAATATTTGACACATCTCGAAATCCATTGGCAGCTAAGAGTTTAGATTCAGGGAAGGTACAATAGTGGAGATATAGTCGATATTGATCATGATGCGAGGAGGCCTCCTAGACTAACTAAAAGCAAAGACGTGGAAATTAGTTATCAAAGAAAGGGAAAAAAAAAAATATCTAAGATAACGAGACAGATCTAGAGGATTCATCAAATGATGACCATATTCTATCTACTTTGTCGACTATAGATGAGTTTGTAAGCGATAAGCGTGAAAAAAGGTCTTCCGGGCCCAGGCCCGAATTTTTTTTGCTATCGGGCCCAGATCGGGACCTGCTCAAACAGGGCCCCCGGGTCGGGCTCGGGCCTTTGTCATATAGGGGACCTAACTAAGCCACAAGACCGAGCCCAAACAGTCCCTAAAAAGAAAGTTTGCTGCCAAATGGCAGCAATTGTTGTCGTTTGCCAGCAAAAATGCTGGGTTGTCCACCCAACATTTAATGTTGGGTTGTTTCGCCCAACATTTAATGTTGGGCAACCATGCCCAGCATTAAATGCGGGGTTGTCCGCCTAACATTAAATGTTGGGCTGGTCGCCCAACATATTTGATGTTGAGCAGCGCCAGACATTTAAAAGTTGGGCGTTGCCCAACATTAAAATGGGCTTCCAGGCGAGAATGGGCATGTGCTCATCCCGAGCTAAGTACCAAGTCGGGCCCTGGAAAAATAAGGGGGTCTGGTGAGTCTCCCCTTAGGCCTGACCTGGGTATGGCCCGGGCCTAACCAGACCCGAGCCTATTCGGGCTCGGGCAGACCTGGGTCGGGCTACCTGGCCAAATTTGCATCCTTAATAAGTGATGAAGATTGAAGAATAAGACATGTTTGAAATTAAATTTTTAATATTTTGATGTAATAGAAACTATATATTTGCAAACTTCTTTAAAATACTAGTTTTAAGAAGGCACATCCAATACTAGTTCATGTGTTCCTACAGGTGGGCCAGGGAAAACACCCAGATTGTCTTCGGTTGAAACAACCAAACTGAGTATGCAATCTCATTACTTAGCCCAACAAGGTAGAAATACACGGTATGTTCCTCCTTTGCAAAATCTATGTGTGCAAACTTGGGAAGCTCCATCGACCTCGAATCTCTGCTCATGTTACTATTACCGGCCAAGCGAACCTGATCGACCTTAATCTTGCCCTCAATCATTTTGCCCGCATCGAGCGGAAGTGATGGGCACCAAGCTTTATCGTTGAGAGGTTGAGGGATCCCATTCTCAATACTACCGGTATCCACATCCATCGCAATCTTGCCCATTTCATCGATGTCTACCTCTCCAAGAGCGTGGCAGTGGTGATCGTTCAAGAGCTGAAAAGAACGAATCCTTGGTTCCTTGATCTTCCGAGGAAGCTCGATCGTATTAAGTAGATTCTCAGATCTGGTAGTAGCAAATGGTGGTATTCCCCCACACAACTGAGTGTCTGCCTTGAAATGATGGGACGAATAAGAAGATCGAACAACAGAGGCTGATCCCCGGGGACCCGAAGCAGTTGGCCTCTCCGACTTGAGACTAGAGAACACTTCCCGCACATTGTTTAAGAACTGATGATGATTATCAGTCAGCAGATGGATCGACCTTTCCATGGCTTCCTGTTGTTGCTGCAAAAGCCCTAACACTTGCTAGAGGTCCTTCAATTTAGTAGAAATCGACGTCGGCATATTCAACGTTGTCCAGGAGACAGCCTTCTCAGATCGTAGATTAGCACACAGTGCGTGGATCTACCCAAGGGTGCGATTTTGCTGAGCCATCGAGCACTAGATGGCATGGGCCAGATTATGTTGAAGATTCGTAGATCGTGTGCTAGCAGATGCCGTCATCGCATCCATGACTCAAGATCAGAGGCTCTGATACCTTGATACGTTCTAGACTGTGAAAGGGAAGATTCTAACAATTCTCTGCTCAGGTGAAAGGGAAGATTCTAACAATTCTCTGCTCATGATACAAGATCTTCATGTTTACATCCACACCCGGAAGAAACAAACACAATTACAGAGCAATAATCAAGAATTCATTTAACACCAAATCATTAAAGTAGACAGTAACACAGGTCGTTAAAACTGATCATGGGGAATCAAAATGCAAATTGATTATAAGTGGAAGGATAAAAATTAGAAGATAACCAGTTCATCTAAGAGCAGAGTTCTAACAGACAACTCAATATGTGAAGGAATGAGATTCTCGATTCAGTGAAAAGAATAGAACCAAAAGACAACGATATTCAGCATACTCTCATCTTCCTACCCATAACTATTTATAAACGACTATGCTATGATTTTACCAACTTACCCTTCCTAATTCACTTCTCGCCAACTATATTGCAGCAGGAAAGGTTGGCGGCAAATTTCTTTTATTGACAAGCTTGAATCTACCCCGTTGAGATATTTTGATCGCATCAGTTGGATGCTCATGCGATTGACTGTGAGGTGAAGGAATGAGGAGGGATCGCAGGCATATGAAATAAAGATCCACAATTTCTCTGTTTCGCATTTCCCCAAGCTGCCTCGTTAGGTGAGGGTGGGGCGGTAATAGGTAGAAAAAGCTTTAGAGTATTACAACAACACTCAAACCTCTATCCCCCTATATTGGGGTCAGCTATATGAATCCTTTGTCATCATTAAGCCCTATCTTTAGTCATAATCCCACTAATGCTTAAGTACATCATGTCTTTCCTTATAATTTCATTCCAAGTCTTTATTGGTCTACCCCTCTCTCGTTTAACATACATGTGACTAGACTCTCACAACACCTAACAGGTGGCTCTAATAGTCTTCTTTGTACGTGTCCAAACCATCTTAATCGAGCTTCTCGCATCTTCTCTGCAATTGGTGCTACTCCTGTCTTATCTCTGATACATTTATTCCTAATTTACCCAGTCTTGTGTGTCCACACATCCAACTAAGCATTCCCATCTCCGCAAACTCCCATTTTTTTCTCACGTACACAATTCATTGTCCAACACTCGGAACCATAAAGCATCGTTGGTCTAATTGCAGTACGGTAAAACTTGCCAAGTTTTTATGGTACTTTATGATCACATAAAATCCTTGACGCGCCTCTCCACAGCTCCACTTCAACCAACCGCAAGGATTCTATGTAGGCATGTAATTCAAAACCAACCGAACCGCAAAACCAACCAACCAAACCAAATCATACAGTTTGGTTCGGTTTCAGCGGGCCGCGGTTCGGTTACGGTTTTGATTTTAGAAAAACCATACGGTTCAGTTTGGTTTATGATTTTGTGTGGCAAACTGAACCGAGTCGAACCAAAACGAACCGTTGTATATAAAAACATTTAATTTATCAATTAAATTTCATTAAATCATATGGTTAAGCATACAACATGTATTTCTCTTATATTTTTTAAGTTTTCTGTTTTTTGTTTTGATTAAACATCTAAGTTGTCGTTAATCTCTAGTCTAGATATTTCTTTAATCTAGATTTTTTTCCAAACAAACAATGTTGATGAATATTTCATTTTCCATTCATTTGATTTTGGAGTCCTGAATGGTTAGGTGATAGGAATTATGTTCAGACAGCACTTTCATGTTGGGTGGTTGAGTCTCATTCATTGCACATCCCTGATCTCTATCTATAAATTTTTAGGTTTTATCACATTATTTAAACCACCAAAACTGAACGAACGATGTTCGGTTTCAATGTTTGAGCAGTTCAGTTCGGTTCCAAATATTTAGACATAGGGATGGTTCGGTTGCGGTTGTGCTTACAAAACGACCAAACCGTACCGTTACAGTCTAATTCTATGTGTCAATCTTTATCAATACCTCCATTTTTTTGAACTATCGATCCGAGATATTTAAAACATCA